>OW386286.2:239424610-239751786 GCA_936432065.2 Rutpela maculata
AAAAAACGGTTTGCAATAACCTTTATAACTTTTTCACGTAAAAGATTCTCATTTGCTTTCCGGCATGAAGAAATACCATAAAGTGAGCTACGCTCTACAGTTTAAAGAAATTTAAAAATAATATACCAAGTGCTCAGTTTGTTAAGTTACATTTTGTCAACTACAAACGGCGAAAACTTGTTTAAGTCAAATGGAACATACTGTATTTTTTTGCATTAAATTGTGTAAAGTTAAATTCCCCTTTTTTCTATACAGATATTGTAGAAGTTTAATTTACGATTTTTTTAATCATTTGCGATTTTTTTAGAAATTCAATATCGATCGATGCAGTCCCCGGTGAAACACCCTGTATACTTGGATGCGGAAGTAATAGATGTGAAATTAACATAACGCGCACATAATATGTTGTGTGATAAATATATTTTTGTTTTTCTGTAATTTCCACGCATTGAAGTTCATCCAAGAAAATAAACATGTATTTATCATAATAACGACAATATTGTTCCTATTTTATGTAATAATTGTCGGTGTTTGTCGGTGTTTTCATAACCTCTAGGTACATACATAATCGCGAAATTAACAAAAATAATAGGTAGAGAGTACACATATTTTATTCTAAGGGAATTATGTATTGAAAGGATATTGGATATTAAAATATAATTGCTGTTCACCTTATTACAACTGTAAATAGAACCCCATCGTGTTTCGGCTATAAAACGATCGATTTGCTTTTTTTCTAAACTGTTTTAGTAGAGGACACGTTAAATGGAGATTACGATAAAAAAACTGAACTGATCGTGTCCGAAACATTACGAATAGATTGACTAGCCAATCAGGAACTTATGGGAACTGAAGCGGCAATTTTGGTCCACCGTGTATATTAACACTTAATGTTTGTACCCTTTAGAAAAATCTCGAGTATGATATTAGATTCTCTATTACCTATTACCCGCAATGATCGAACTGTGTAATCTTCAAAGCGAAAAATCAATAACGTGTGGAAACAGATGCTGATAATGAGATTATATTAACGCAATTTTCTTAGCACAAACCCCACAACTTAATTTAACCTACTTTTAACTTTACATTAAGCAAGACTCACGTATAGATAGATACATTTGAAGTTGACTACTATCTACTGGTGCTAACTAGTATTATCGAATATTTGTTGATTGATTACTATGACTCAATCTGTTCTGAAATGATTAATATCACTCCAGTCGATCTACTTATACACTTAAAAAAATATTGGATATGGAAGTAATTTCTTTTCTTAGTATTGTAGAATCCAAATTTTTGTCCTCTAGGGGGCGCTACTTTAACTACCATCTTGTTATAAAAGAGGATAATTTAAGTTTTTTGTGGAATATAGATTATTACGCAATAAGCACAAAATGATTCTCATTTCTCACGAGTGTCTAGACGAGTGTGAAAGTTGCCTCGCCTTCGGCTTGTGCTGCAATTCATACAAGTGCAAAATTGCCATATTGTGCGAGTTGCATACTATACTTTTTCTACGACAACTTACCACTCATGTTTAATATTCTAATAAACATAAAAATATTAACAGAAATACCGATAACACATTCAAATATCCCGTCGCTAGTTTCATATTCTCAAAGCCGCCGTCGCTCTAGTCATCACACTAGCCACAGCGGACCCTCCTCCTAACACATAATGATTCATAATGAAACAATTGCTAAGCAAATTGCTAGGCAACAAATGCAGTATGAATCATACTGTGTCAAGTCCGCTATGCAATATGATATTCTGTGAAAACTGTAGTTGTTTATGATTTAATTTACGATCGTTTAATGGACATATTTCGATGTTGTAGAAAAACTAGTTTCTTGTTGAATCTAATCTTATTATACATTTTTTACAGAATCAAATTTTCGACAACTTTGGTCTAAAAAAAATATTTGTACAACTAATAGTTTAAAAGTTATAGCGTCGCGAAAGTTTAAGAGTATAATCTGCGGTAGGACAAATAATATTTTCATTGATATATAAAAAAAAGTATATACGGGTGGGCGTGCACCTTTAACCAATGAAATATGCGGTCCACGTAAAAAGGGGGAAATTAATAGATTGTGTAATTAAAGAGATATAGTTCAAATATATTTCTGTCGTACGGAGTCGAATTTCGCGTTGTTGTATTATTTACATTGAACTAAATATGGTTGACCAGGAAACAATTATGGAAATTGATTTACAAAATAAAGAAAATACATTGAATAATAATAGTATCGCCAGTATCACTCAAATAGCTTTGGAATGTTATGAAAAGTCTAGATTTTAAGTATGAAAAAAAGAAATTCTGCCTGTTTCTATCGCTATACCTCGGAAAAGTTGCCTCAAATCAAAAATATCTTCCGTCCACACATCACACTCAAAGTTTTTAAAAATTGCAAAATATGGTGTTTTTCATCAATTTTTCATAATTACTAAACTCACTACAATCGAAACGCTATATGTCCTAATGTGAAGTTTGGGGCATGAGTAAGGAACACGAAAAAAATTTAAAACCTGTAAATTCAAAATATTTATTATTCTACTTTTTTCTTAATGCCTTATTTATATTAACGTCTTGGCGAAGTTTAGCTAATGCTACTCTACCACTCAACTAGAACGGTGAGATGAGATACGGTAACCGATCCAAGTGACGAAATCGCCTGGCGTGCTTAACTTCGCTGATCGAGGTCCAGTGACAACAACAACAACAGCAACAACAAGCATTTATTAATGTTTTACAGGATACAATAATGCGCCATTCCGGAGTCTGGCCCGGAGCCAGCCAGACAACCACTGCGAACATCGCCGAGGTGGGTGTGAGGCTGGGCGGGGAGGCTCCGGTTTGGCGGTGACGAAAATTATTTGCTGAGTTAAAACTCCTGCCTAATGGAAAAAGGCTTAAATTTAACAGTATCGTATAACGGAGTACACGAGGTCCAGTCACTGAAACCGGTACCGTACCTCACCTCACACATTCGCGCAAAAAGCTCAGAAACACATTTTTTGTAAAAATTACAATGTTTGGTAATTTCTGCTAATTTTACTGTTCCATTTTTATAAACAATCTGTAAATATATTTTACATTTATAATTTTTTAAAGTAAGGGAAAATTCTGACATAAAGATCCTGTTGGTAGGAAGATCGTCCTAATGAAGCCGTCTCTGGCGTCAGCGCCACACACTTTTTTAGATGCTTTGGAAGCTTTCATTTTGCTTAACTGGGCGATAGGCAACTTTTCCGGGGTACAGCGATAGAAAAATTAAAAAGGTGTTTTTTCGGCCCACTCAAGTATATAGTGAGTATATACGTATTAAAGTTAAAGAATTACAACTGCTTTAAATGAAATATTAGTGTCACAAGGTGAAGATTGCGCCAGCATATTTAAAGATTATAAGACTGAGAAAATAATTCTTGGATAATTTGCATGTTTTAGAATATCACGTAATATCATGCATTTTACAAGGATATAAAAGTGCTCTTGTGACTTTTTCTCCATAAATTACTTCCTCGCCAACATTATCCTAAAGTGCCTAACAATTTTATTTAAATGTGATGGGTTAAGTTAGGACCTTCGATAACTTTTCCTTTCCGCTGTAAATATTTATATTCATTTTAATCTACAATCGTCGACAATCGAGGCAGGTTAAGTTGAAACCGAATCTGCGTGTCGAACCAAGTTTTTTTTACAAACGTCACATCATACAAGAATAGTGAATAAACTTTTTGTTAGAGAATATTATTTAGGTATTCTGCAAATCATAACGTACACACGTTTTATTTATTATGAAAATATCTACTTTCTGTATATTGTTGTCCTAATCTGGGCACGCTAATATACTAATCAGGTAAATACTTTAAAACACTCATTATTGGAGAATCGATCAAAGCAACTACTCTTCTAGCTAATACTGACGAAATATTGAATTACATCAGGGCAACAATATACAGAAAGTAGGTAATTTCATAATAAATAAAAAGTGTGTAAGTTGTGATTTGCATAATACCTAAATAATATTCTATAATCATGATAAAAGCAAATAAATAAAAAATAATCAATTGTAAAAACTTTTTGTTGTTAAGAACTGAAATTATTAATGTTTAACTTATGAAAAATAATGTTAAAGTATCAAAAACGCTTATACAGGGTGCATAGTTAGTTTGTTGTTATATCGTCACATTGCAGTTATACTGTTGTATGTCGTATTTTTGTCAATTTCCAGTTTTCAGTATAACTAAGTTGTATGTAGCCTAAACTTTACCCTTGAAAAGTTTCAAAAGTGTACGTAGCATCCTAAATGTAGAAAATCAAAAATATATATTTGTAACGGGGTGAAACAATTATTTTTTGCAATAGCTCAAAAGAAAGGAAATGTTACATACAACAGTATAACAAACATATTATGTTAAAAAAGAAAACTGATGAAATGAAAGATCTTTGGTCAAGCTCTGCGCCTAATGAATGTGCAGTGATGCCCTCAGGCGCTAACTAGAATAATGCACGTGTCATAAAATGTCTGACAAGATATTGGGAATAGGAAGTATACAAAAACTGGTAATGGAGGAAGATCAGACTGAAAAAATTCGGTATAACATGGGATCTAAAGCAAACTAAAAAAAAGGAAATAAAAATAGATTTTAATAAAATTGGTTAAGAACATTTGAAGTGTTGGGGTAAGCTTTGTTAGTTATAGTGCGTGGAATAAGCAGCAAATTATGTGAAAATATTTCACTTCTGGATACCAGAACCAAAATTTGGGGGTGGGTTGTAGACATATTTTACTTTGTAAATCCGTCGGGAGACAATCTCAGAAGTGATTAAGTTAGTCGTGATGACGTTATCAAAATGGCCGCCGTACTAATTTCTTTAGGTTCAAATATCTCAAGAACTAATTAACTAATTTGAGTGCGGAAAGTCTCATTTTAAAGATAATTGAATATTCTACAAAAAAGGTAATACGCAATTATTTCGTAAAAACAATGGTTTATTTGCAAATTAATAGATAAGTCAGAGGTTTGGTTCGCTCAGTAGGAATCAACGCAACTCTGTGCTATCCTGTTATTATTAATTTAATTTGGTAACTATGTATTCACTACATTACACACTATACGACGCACTAATTGTTTTCTTCTTTGTTCCAAATTTAATTTAGAGATATACTCTTCGCAAATACGAAAACGAAGAGTATATTGCATTTCCATTTCTAAAACAGTAAATATCGCTCGCAGACAAAAAAATTGCGTCAGTGAACGAATTCTGAACAACGTCTGTCTGTCCAGCCGTCCGTCACGTTTTTTGTAATCGCGATAAGTCCAGTTGTTTTGAAATATTATTTATTATTGAAAATGTCGATATAATTATTGATCGTTTGGCGGTAGACAGCCGCAGTACGGCCGCAGTGTCCCCCCCCCCAGTAACGTTTCTGGATCCGCCCTTGGTGAAGAGAACGTGGCCTCCATGTCACCTTTATCGCACGAGGAAGCAGATGCACGTCTTCTTTTGCACACAAGATGGTTGATTCAGATGTCATTGTTATAGCACTGTTGGCATTTTCACGTATTGCAGAAGTCAAAGAACTTTAGGTTGAGTACGGAACTGGAAAGAATTTGCAGTATCATCCCATTCATGAATTATATTCTAATCTTCTAAGTGGTGTACCAGATCTGATTTCATTTTTCCACGCATTCACAGGATGCGATACAGTTTTATCGTTTTCTGGTATTGGAAATATTTCTTTATTATTATTACTACTATTACTATTATTATTACTGCCGTCATAATACGTCTGGTCGTTAGGCGTACGTGGTAATAATGAATTATTCTATTTTACATTTTTTATAATTAAGAATTTCACAAACATTGAGTGGACAAACATTGTGCTTTGTTATGGTGCGGCCGGAAGATGAATCAAGCTCGGATAGGTACTTTACCAGCGACGGTTTCCTAATAATACGAATTCCTGACGAACGAACCTTTGTGTCAGCTGTGTAAATGGTTATGGACATTTTCAATCGAGGTCTATCATTTACTTTAACTAAATAAATTATCAACTTTGTGTGTGTTCGTTTTCAGTTTTCTGCATAATTTGGTCATTTTGTGCAGCATTGGGAACGCTGTAAGAAAAGTGAACAACTTACGTTGTGAGCGTCGAGATTGCAGAATAAAGGTGAGCCCATAATAATTTTCTTTTGTTTTGAACTTTTAAATTTAAAAAATGGCATGGGTCTTTACATTACATAAGGACTCACAGATTAAAATATATAGATATGTTTCGAAAACACCCTGTAAAGTATATATGTCCCTTCTCCCCACAAACGAAGCCTGATTGCAAAAACAACATACCATTAAACATACTAATTAGTCAGTTTTTAATGATGGACGTAATTGAGATAATTATACGTAGCCCTTGCAATATAGTTATATACCAGATAAGAGGATTATTTTAAAATATAGAAGGAGAGAATAATTTTTCATACTTCAAAGGAAAATGGCCCTGAGCAATAAGCTACAGACATATATTTTTTGTGCGGAGTGTATAATTTTTCAATTTTCCCCAACCGTTTGAGCCAAACCATTCCGGTATGAATGCATGGCATACAACAAACTAAGTTATAATGAAGTATTCAATTTAATGGCCTCTCGTTTAGAAGTAGGAATATATTTAGCGCGTCCATTTAAATAATGCATGCATGCTATTAACCTTTACGACTAAATTATTCATTAGGGAATTATATAAGTATTTTGGTAAAATTTTTACGACAAAAGTTTATACTAAATGAAGAATCATTTTATATATTTTTAATAATTGTCATTCAATGAATAACTCGAAACGCCTGTTTTTGCAGGCTAAAATTACAATTTTCAAGTCACTGGAAAAATCGTATAAAAACCGGTGCCTAAGGAAGCACTACTTTCACATCCAGATTTCTTATCAAAGTCCCTTACAGCGAAAAGAATTTTGATACTATATTTGCACTTAACTGCAGAAATAATTGTTCACAGAACTTTAATAATGATATTTGAAATACTGTTCCAAAAACCCATAAAACGATATGCCACTTCGATAATGGAGATAGTAGTGGGGGTGGCTGGTGTGGAAAATAATTTATTTTGAGGCTTTGGTTCCTGTACAAACACTAAATCTCAATTTACACACGTAGAGACTGACAGATAGATCGACAGACAAAATTTTTGACTTGCTCGAAGTTACAAATTTCGACATTTCTTGACATTCTAAGCTTATTTGACATTGTACTTCCACTTCACTACGTGGTAGTGGAAGTAATTGTATATAAACTTTTTTCTCAAAATTTCATTCTCTTTCAGTTATAACGATTTATTTATTTATTTTTTTGGATGACACTTCCTGAAAAGGGATGACGCCTACTGTCTATAAACTGGCAGATCTCATAATATAAGAAAATGTTTCTATTTAATCATAAAAAAGAGACGAAATTTAATTCATATAAGAATTTCTCTAAATTAAACTCTATAGTTACTGTACCATAGGGCAAGGTAGGTAGAGTGAAGTTACTTAGAGAAAGTAACATACATCACAATGCCCACAGACCGATATCTTTAGGGCGTGCGGGTTGTCTAGGTAAAGAACTTGTTTTTGCAATTGCAATGGTGTCGCATGGTTGCGTTAAATAGATGTTCTGCTCGTTGTTCTACGAATATATTTTCTAGTGTTATTCATGTTAGGTATTTATTATATGTACATATATTTATATTAAATATTCAACCCTTTCTACGAATAAAACCGATGAAATAAAAATTATTTCAATTGCGACTGTCTATAGCCCAGTGTTTGACGGTAAAAACAGGGTATTACTTCAGAATTCTTTCGTATGACATCGATTTTGATGAAAATTTGTAATTAAGCTCACCTAATACTCCTCTTCAAAATTTATATGTTCCTGATGTTTGCTTTTGTCTTTTGTGGGTGAAAACTACCCCTTCTGAAAAAAAATTTAAAAACATATTTAAGCGTTACATAGATTTAAATCATGTTTAAAAATGCAGAATAAACATTATTTTATGACCTGGAATATAATTTATGATGTGTTACAACGTTTCGACCCTTTAAAACCACCCCCATGGCCAAATTTTTTTTAAAAATTATTTTTCAACAGCTTGAAATGTTTTAATGTTGCATTTATAATGAATTAAAATCCCGTTATTGTTTATAATACAATTTATGATTTATTGCAACGTTTCATCCATTACAAACCGGCCTGTTGATAAAATTAACTACCATATTTACTTGAAATTAAAAACTGAAATTATTGAATGAGTTTAAAGGGAAAAAATAAAAATTAAGTAAAAAAAATTTTGAGGCTTAGGTTCTTGTATACACGCTAAATTACAATTTTATTTTTTTTTCACCCCCTTTAATAATGAGGTGGGGGTAGTAATGGGGGTGGCTAATGCCAAAAAAATTTTTGAGACTTTAAGTTCTTTTATATATACTAAATACCAATTTTATGGACTCTTACCGGCTTGATTTAGCTATTTACCCCCATTTACCCCAATTACCCCCCAACCCTTTAACGGAACAAGATGAAAATATAATCTAGTTCCAGATCTCGTTAAAGTACATACGTGTACCAAATTTCAAGTCAATATCTTGAACGGTTCCAGAGTAAACGTGCGCACAAAAAAAGTTACAGACAGACCGACAGACCGACAGACACAAATTTTTTTTTCGCTCAAACTAAAAATCTCGACGTTTTATAACATTTTAAGGCTATTTGGACAATAAAAATTTTTAAAAATTTTTTTGTCGTTACTATACTTCCACTGGATGTGGAAGTAAAACTTAATTTTTGTACTCTAGTATTTTTTACGTATCTTCTTTAGTTTTTGAATTATTGTGAAAAAATGAAATTTTAAACATTTCAAATTTGAATCAAACTTTTTTTCAAATCTAGGCATCACAAACCGATCAAACTTCTAGAACATGTTGTTAGTGCCTAAATAAAGTAAATTGTGAATGGATTACGTTTAATTTCAATTCTTGCGGTGAAGCTATTGGTTTTATTGCTGATTTTTTCTTCGAGAAAACAAGACAACCATTTTATTTTCATCATAACTCCGTTAGTTTTTATGCTAACGACTTTTACCAAAACTCATTTTAAAGGTCTCCTCACGTACTTTTAAAAGTATCTTATATGTTTTCCTCTAAAAATTTTCCGTTTTTCCGTTATTTATATATTTTTTTTAATGCCTTATTTATATTAACGTTGAAAGAATCGAATATAGTTTTCGGCGAACAAAACGTCACATTCAACGAGCCATAACTAGGTTAGTATTATTATGCATCTACAGAAATTTTTCTACATTATTTTATAAGCCACATATTTGCTTAAAATAATTTTTTTTGATAAAACGTAAGATATTCGAGTTATTCGCGAAAAATCGTTCTAAAACATAAATTTTTTAGATGAAAAATCAACATTTTCTATCACAAAAGTATTGACTCATCGAAAAAACTTTATAGGATATTTTTTGCTTAGAATTTAGTCCTAGGGATTGCAATTTACCGGAAGTTTTAATAACCGGTAAATCGGTAAATAAAAATGTAAATAACCGGTTAACCGGTATTTACCGGTAATTTTTAGAATGGATGATTATGGTGGCGAAAATGGCAATTGTCTTTTTCCATGTACAAAATTATCTAAATTTAACAAAAAACATTTTTATATACGTATGATATAATGAACAAACAAAAGGTTTTTTATCAACAGTAAAATCACAAGAGCTTTTTGTATCGGATAAATTTCTCTTTGTAACGAAATAATTTTGCCAATCATTGATTTTATAAGAAAAATTGACATGAAAAAATCGCGAGACCAGAGGTCGAGCAATTTTGTCAAATGTCAGTTTTTCGAGCAAAATTACTGATTGGCAAAATTTTGAGTTAAAAAGAAATTTATTCATAAAAGAAAAGTTCGAGTGTTTTTGGGCAAGATAAATTAACGACAGAATATGAATGTGAACGAACAACAACAATAATTTATTAAAAATAATTATAATTTTCCCAAAACGACTCATATCCTACAGTATAGTTTCCACAATACTTAAAAATTATAGCTGACAGTACAGATTTCAAAGTGACGTGCGACTACTGGTGTACTCTGCTTTTGAGAAACAGACATTTTTATCGGTGATAAAAAGCGATGCACCTTTTTTTATCGCTGTCAAAGTGACAAAAATGTGACTGTCAAACAGATTTTTTTATATAGGAGTTAATTTACCAAAAGGAAAAAATATAAATGAAATAAATTTAAATAAATAATTATTCTGTAAATAACAAAAATATCCACTTAAATAACAAAAATTATAAACATAAACTCAAATGGGGCATTTACTGAATACCTAATCTAAAAATACAATATTTTTTAAAAATAGCCTGTTAAAGGGTTAGTTTTTCAAAGCTATATCTGTTAATCGTCTGATATTTGTGCATAGAATACCACCAGCTGAAGATGCCCTTCCTCAATCGATATTGGTGGGTCGATAAGTTAATAAGAATTGGTAATAACATACTTCTAAATGTATTCCACGGATATTTGCTGCAGTGACATATTCAATTTTCTGTCGTAAGATATTGTCAATGTCTCTCTTGTATTTCTTAGGGCTTGGTATTTGGAGTTTACTTTTTATAATATTATTTATTTATTGTTAAAAGTGCTCGGCGTTGGGACAGTCACTCTGTATTTAGTGAATACTAGTCAGTGACATAAATAGAAACGTTGAATACGTGACATATCGTAAGTTCAGAATTTACCGAAATAACCGGTAAAAAAATTAAAATAACCGGTAATTATCGTCATGTGTTTTTTGTCCTAATAACCGGTTAACCGGTTAACCGGTTAACCGGTAATGCAATCCCTATTTAGTCCCCTATCGAGTTCTGCGGTTATTTTGAATGTAATAATTTCCACCCCCGAGAAGGGGTGGCATTCACCAGGGTAAAAGCACAGATCGGCACTATATAACTTTTATTCTTTGTGCCATTCCCTAATTACTGTCAAATTTTACGTCAATCAGTTTTGTACGAAAGAATTCTGAGCGAAAAACCGTCCAACACTGGACTACTAATATTAATAAACGAAAATTATAAACTTGGTAGTGTTATTTTATTTAAAAAAGAAAAAATTTACACGGCACTGGTATCGTGTCCACAAATATACTCGATGCACGAAATTGTGACGTATGTTGTCTTCTCTAAGTAGTTTCACTCTAACTATTGATATTCAACTGCTTTTCTAAGTGTTTTTTTTTAGTTTATTTATCAGAGACATTTCCAAGTTACTATGACATCATATATAGTTAGATCCCAGTCTGATTTCATACCAAATATTATAAATATGAAAAATAAGGGATAAAAAAGCAATAGCTGTAAATACCCATTATTATGATTCTAAAAATTTTTGATATATCAATAACAAGAAAATGATTAGAAAGTTCATTGTCGTCCGTTAATCTAGTGTCATCTTAATTAGCCGCATAAATCTTGGTAAACTTCCCCTTGAGCCCTGCAAAAGGAATCATGATAAATTAGGTAACTTTGGTAAGTCTTGGGGGCATAACAATGTATCAAACACGAATTACTCCTAAAATTGAAATAAGCTTTATTTCAATTGAAGGAAGCGAGGAATGCAGCTTAATAAAGATGCTTGGAGACAATTACTGTAGAACAAAGCACCTATCTGCAACTATCTTGTAACAATGAGTACGGGGGAGCATTTATCTACAAAGCCAGATTCCCACAGGATGACAGGGATGATCGTTCCTGAGACCAACATCCGGAAACTGTAAGAATACTCAATTAATTAAGATAAGTATATGGAAAGTTGCCGCCGAAATTGTTCTGGATTAAACACTAGAAACCATAAAATTAGAGGCTAAGGGATCTTCAGTCAAAGGGAACTATTAAACCGGGGAAACGAAATTAAACATATTAATCGGCATACCATTCTCAAATAGTTTGCTGTGTAAAATATTACGGTGATTCTATAGCGGAAAACATTAATTACTTCCACATCAAGTGGAAGTATAGTAACGACCAAAAAGTTTTTTTTAAATTTTTATTGTTCAAATAGGCTTAGAATGTCATGAAACGTCGAGATTTCAAGTTTGAGTGAAAAAAAATTTCTGTCTGTCGGTCTGTCTGTCGGTCTGTCTGTCGGTCTGTCTGTCGGTCTGTCTGTCGGTCTGTCTGTCGGTCTGTCTGTCGGTCTGTCTGTCGGTCTGTCTGTCGGTCTGTCTGTCGGTCTGTCTGTCGGTCTGTCTGTCGGTCTGTCTGTCTGTCGGTCTGTCTGTCGGTCTGTCTGTCGGTCTGTCTGTCGGTCTGTCTGTCGGTCTGTCTGTCGGTCTGTCTGTCGGTCTGTCTGTCTGTCGGTCTGTCTGTCGGTCTGTCTGTCGGTCTGTAACTATTTTGTGCACACGTTTACTCTGGAACCGTTTGAGATATTGACTTGAAATTTGGTACACATATGTACTTTAACGAGATCTAGAACTAGATAATATTTTCATCTTGTTCCGTCGAAGGGTTGGGGGGTAAATTGGGGTAAATTTGGAGTAAATAGGTAAATCAAGCAGGTAAGAGTTCATAAAATTGATATTTAGTTTAGACAAGATAAGCATTTTGGCATTAGCCACCCCCACCCCATTATTAAAGGGGATGAAAAAAATGATTTACTGTGTGTACAAGAACCAGAAACCTCAAAATATTTTTTTACTTTATCCACCCCCCACTCCCACTACCGATGTGGAGTATTGTTTTATGGGTTTTTAGGGTAGAGGATTTCAAATATTATATTATTAAAGTTCCATAAACAATTATTTCCAGAAACAAAATTTTTTCGTTGTGTGACTTGGGGATAGAAAATCCGGAATGGGAAGTAGTGATTCCTTGGGCAGCGGTTTTTTAGCTTAATAACTGGGGTGTCAAATATTAATACTTACTGAGAAACAGGGTGTTAAAGTTATAAAAATAATTCAGTAATGTTGATATAATTTCGGTTATTTTTTCACACATAAACATAAAAGTCAGTACAATTAGGTTTATGGACGTGAGAAAATTGAATAAGCTATCATTTTTGGCGAATCGTAAGCTATCTTGGTCTAACAGAATCTGTCATAACTTTTTTGTACTTCGTTCATTTATAATCTCATTGCAAATTTTTTATTTAGCCATTATTTTTAAACGAAAAAAGGACACTTGTGTTATCTTCGGAAAATGCACCCTTATCCAGTTATTTACATTTTAGAAAATCCTGCGTACCTATATTTTTTTTTAACTTTTTTGCAGTCCTCCTAAAAATGCACATTATGTAATATTCTATTCTTCATTTTAACAAAAATAACTTTTAATACCAAATATCTGAAGAAGGTTAATGGTTAAATAAAAAATTTGTAATGAGATTATAAATGAACGAAGTACAAACAAATTATGAGGGATTCTGTTAAACCAAGATAGCTTACGTAGCGCCCTCTATGCGACAAACCAAAAATGATAGCTTATTCGATTTTCTCACGTCAAAAAACCTAATGGGGTATTTTCCACTTTTTTTTTTGAAATTCAGTTTTGGTGATATATATCAAGTAAAGTTATTATTCTAACAATTACTGCATAATCAATTTAAACCAAAACAATAATTTCTTAAATAAAAATAATAAATGAGAATACGCCCGTCTAGACACAGATTTCAAATGATTTTATTTGACGGGAAATAATTTAACCAATCATAGACAACTTTCGCTTAGACTGTAACTAACTTATATGAATGCCAAATTGTGTATTTACTTTGCATTATTTTACCTATGACACTTCTATTTTTCTCAATATCTTGAATATCAATAAATATCATACACATGTATTTAGAAGGAATTAAAAGGTATTTATATTTGTTATAATGTAGAAGTTATCGTAAAAATGTAAACAAAACTTCCGGCGAGGATTATGTGGCAACATTTCTTGCGTGCCGCCAGCTGACACTTCTTTTCACAATACAAGTGAAAGAGATATATTGGTTAGATTTATTTGTTGTTTGCCACCAAGTTCTTCGAATATCAATTTTTTCGGAACAGTTACAAAATTTTTTTCCGAAACACTTATATTTGTGTTTCCACTACTTTTATAAAATACCTTTTAAATTACATTATCTACTATTTGTAAATTACAGCAAATACCTCGATGAAGGAAACTGAAATGCTTCAAATCCACACGACGGCAACGTTAGAATACATCTGTCATTTGACTAGCCGTTGACATTGTTGTCACGTTTTGCTAAATATGTTTTTAAAAATCTAATCGGCATTAAAAATTATTTAAAATATTTAATAATTCACGCCTATTATTATTTTATTATCACATAAGAGAATTAAATTTCGTGGATAAATATATTAAAATTTATTTAATAAATAAGCTTTATACTTCTGTTTTCTTCAATTATCTTTCTAGAACTAGAGAAGGAATTTCAACTTGGCAACACCACACTGTTTTGTATAAAATCATTCTATCAACAAATCCATACAGTCCAGCTACGTCATCGGCCAAACTACCTACGTCACCAATTTAAAACACCTGTTGCTCCTCTTAATTTAACTTCTGTTTTCTCAAAAAATTGATAACTATTTTCACGGAAATCTGTATTGGAAGGCTTGTTTGTACACATTCTATGATATTATTCAATAAAAAAAAAAAATAGGAAAATACCCCATTGTACCGACTTTTATGGTCATATGTGAAAAAATAACTGAAAATATAACATTACTAATTTTTATAAATTTAACACCCTGTATCTCAGTAAGTGTTAATATTACCCATTCTTTATGAATCACTTTGTATACAAGGTGTAACTTAAATACGTTAAAAAATATTTTAGGGTGTTATTCTCTCTAGAAAAGAAAAAGATTTGATATAAACAGGGGCCAAGAAATTATTCTTTTTGAAATCTCCAAAAAATTGATTTTTGTTTCTTATATTGTGATTATCTAAACTAAATTTAATACCTAGTACACTTAGATGTGATGCCTTAAGATGTGACGTATGACTTTATTAAACAATGAAGTAACCTTTAGGTAGAGCTAAAGTAACTATGATTTTTTAAAGTGAAATCAGTTACTTTCTCATTTATTGATTGATTGATTGATTTATTTATTTATTTGATTGATTTACCAGCGTGCGGTAGGCATTGCTGTCACTCCCAAGATATGCCGCTGGGCCGACTAAGTCCACGCTGGGTTGAATTTGGGTCATGCTTGTTATCAACAGCGAGAGCCACACGACGTATGACACAGGACTGTGGGATGGGCAGTATAGGTGTTTGTGAAATGCGTTGCCGCATTGTGTGATATGGAATGTTTATGCTCCTTTTCTTTGTGTTTCTGCTTCTACAAATTTTCTTCTTCTTCTAATTCCTCCATTTCTGATTCTGGGAGAGCATATATCGTAGCGATTTCGTTGTAGTATTATTTTTCTTCTTTTTTCTTTCCCAGTGTACGTTGGCCCTTTCCTAGTTGGTTCATGATTCTCTCACCCGTTGTTCTATTGATTGATTTACCAGCGTACGAGATATCGAGATATACCGCCGGGTCGACTAAAATTATTAAAAATGATTAGCATGTAAAACAGCAAAATCTGCGTGTTACTAACATAAATAAAACGGGTACAACAAAATTTATGTTATCTCTAATATTTCTGTTTTCCTTTTCTGGCATTTGTACTGATTTCTTCTTGTCTCGCCAGGTAGATGAATGATTTCCTACATTCAGTTACTTCCTCATTTACTGATGATTAACTTTTCCACACAATAATATGTTATGTATCAACGTGATATCATTGCTTAGCCCTATCAGTATGCTAGTATGGTCATAAATAAGATCAACACTCTACAGTATATATGAAGAATATTTAATTACGCGTTTTTATTTTAAATATTACATTTTAACTGTATGAAAATTATATGCTGACAGTTTTCAATAAATAATAGGAAATTTTTGCTGCACTTTCTGCTGCCAAAAAATACATCCATAATACTACGTGATTTAACTATGAACATCAATCAACTTTAGTAAGAGCTCTTTAACTATTTTCCATGCAATGGTCCGTGAAGCTCTATTTTGCTATTAATGTGCACTGTCCAAAAAACTTAATTTACATTTTTGTATTCAACATCAATCATAGCCGCACGTGAACAGTAAACAAATGTTCGTTTTCAATTTTTGTTAAACCGCATTCAACACTCGCAGCGCAAATTTAAATGACTTTCCAAAACTCTGATTTATTATTTCAGATTGTACATTCTGCACAACAAAAGAGGATCTCTATGCAAATGTATGTACCTAGATTTGGCAAGTGACTGAATACAATATGTAGTTTATGTTGCAAAATGTACACATATTTGAGTTATTTTAAACAACAAAAAAAGTATATTTGCCAAAAGCAGTCTTCTAGGCCACCTCTGGTACAATGTGTGGTATGATGATGAGGAAAAAGAGCTTACTGAAATAAATAGGTGAGGTTTGTATGATTTCCTATACTTAGTTGGGATACACGGCGGCAAAAGCGTGGCAAAGAATTTAATGAAGCCATTTTGTTAGATTATTTATTTATTTTTCGAATTATGTATTAAAATTCAAAAAATATATACAGGGTATCGTTTTCTTGAAGAATTAAAATTAAATCAAATTAAAAGTTATTGACTACGTTTACATTGTTTCATGTTTTTTTTTAACATTCCTAATACTTATTTATACATATTCAGATATAAAGTATATTTTAGTTATCTGCGTGTGTATATCAAAAATTTAGTTAATACGTCTGCTCGTTTAGTTTAGTAATTCAAAACGTTGGTCTTTAAATATTAAATACTACATAAATATGTATAATAATAAGTAAACAAAAATAAAGTCCTGAAACTACTCATCACATTTTTATGAAAATAATAAATTTATAAGAAAAAATCGATTTATTTATTTGATAACAAATCTGAGAAAACAGTCTTATTTGATTGAATAAAGATAGTAATTTTTCTCTTAAATAAATTTATATTGTTTATTTCTTTTAATTCAGATGGCAAACATTTATAAAATTTAGGCGCAAAATAATTTATAAATCTATGTGTTTGTGTTTTAGTGCTTACAGGTATATTCGTATTTAAATTTACTTTGCCTCAAGTATCATAGGTATGACAGATTTGCTTGTTTAAAATCGATTTATGTTTGTAAGAAAACATGAGGACTGATTTAGCATACAATAGCTCTACGTTCAAAACATCAAATTCATTAGAAAGCAAGTTTGTGGAATATTGTTTATTTTTTATAAGACAGTTTCTGGTGGTCATTCTTGGAGTTGTTCATTACCAATATCATCATCTTTGTTCCTGATCAAGAGCGTTATATTTTCGATCTATAAGCCGTAAATTTTCCACTATAGCACCTCCTTCTGTGCCTTTTGAAAGTGAACTACTCTGACTAACAGCGTTACCACATTTGGTAGATTTTTATTTCTTTTTAGTAGAATTTTAAGGATTTTTGTAAAGTTTGGTAGGTAAAATTTGCTGGCAGATTTCTGATAATTATTATCAGAAATCTACCAGCAAATTTTACCTACCAAACTTTAAAAAAATCCTTAAAATTCTACTAAAAAGAAATAAAAATCTACCAAATGTGATAACGCTGCTGACTAAACTCTGGCGATATGTTTGAACCGAGAGTATTATGGAGGATTTTACTTTAAAAATATACCACAGGAAGTACCGAGGACAGCATAATTATTTCTCTGTACAAAACGTAAATCTTCCAGTCTAACAGGGCTGACGTACCGCTCAACACTTGCAAAACAGGAAGAAACTGATTTTAAAATACCCTTGCATATTGCACTTTGACAATTTTCGCCAAATTTCTACTTACTTCACGCATTCTCACTGCATGGCACGTTAAAATACTTAGCCAAAACATATACCTCACAGCCAGTCACTACTTTGCACGTCATTTTGATACTAAGAGAGTTACCAACGTCGTTTTTGTTCGCGCTAAATCGTAAAAAAATTCTTCATCGAGTGGTATGGATCTCAGTCCTACTGGCAGGACGTAAGATACTCAAAATCGAGGTAAAGTGGGTAGGACGAGTAGTACGATCCATACTGCTAGAAGGCGCTGTACTAATTATCATGAACCTCTAATCATCCATCGAAGGACGCTCTTATTCGTTCGTTTTGTTCAATAATATTTAAAATTGTGGAAAAGAAAGAAATATTCAAAACTAAATTTTTTTGTTTACTAATTTACATACTAATTGAGAGCAAACTGATTATGACTTAATTGTAGCTGTTACCAGCAGTTAAAAAAGCCAACATGCAGCCACAAATGTAGAAAATATAGTTTAACTGCTAAATCGCATTTTTCTATCCGCAAAGTGTACAGTACATTCAAAAGTCACTAGCATTTCTTACAGCTGCTATTGAGCAGTTGCATGGCCTTAGAAAGCATATTGCAGCTGATCCAGAAATCCAAATAGTAATTGCAGCCACTTGGTTGTTCAATTATGCATACGTGGGATAACCACCGTAAACGAAAATGGAAATAGTAGAACTCTTCTCAACGAGAGAAGGCAAATGGGAACATATGGCAAGAGTAGAAAATATAGATCCATTCACGCAAGAGGAACTGAATCAGGTCCTACAAGAACTACAAGTCGAAAAAGCCCCAGGCCACGATGGTATCCCAGCAGAGGCTATCAAGGTAGTGGGAAAGATAACACCAAATTGGCTCTTAAGTATTCTAAACAGACTACTGAGAGAGCAAAACTTTCAAAAAAATTGGAAGAAAACGAGATTGGTACTGATACCAAAACCAAGAAAAGATGGCATATACACAGTAGCATATAGATCAATATGCTTACTTACTACCATACGCAAGCTATATGGAAAATGGGTCTATGACATTTCGCCGCCGCCAATCCGCCGCAGCCGTTTTGCCGAGGCCGTTTCACCACCAGACCTTTTTACCACCAGCCGTTTCGCCACCAATCCATTTCGCCACCAATTATATCAAAGAAATATCTTCAGCTGACCTCACATAAATTCATCCATCTTAAACTAACCTAACCTAACGTCACATGAAAAGTTCAACCCTAACATAAGGGGAAAAGCCATCGTTAGAAAACTTTTCACAGCCACGCTTACTTCAAAATCAGAATTCCATTGCTTTGCAATTGATGGTAAAATGGCCAATTAATTGAATATGATCCATTTGCACCAGCCAACTGGACCAGTGGCGAAATGAACGGTGACGAAACGGCTGGTGGTGAAAAGGTCTGACGGCGAAACACTAGTGACAAAACGGCCGCAGCGAACCGGCGGCGGCGAAACGTCCCATTCTGATGAAAAATTACTAAAAAGGAGACAGGAAGAAGCTATGGAAAATACAGAAAGACTGTCGGACCACTAGTATGATTCTCGAAAAGACAAATCAACACTGCATGCTGTAGAAAAAGTGAGACTGCTAATCAGTGACAATGGAACAAAGAAGTGGGGAGCATTAATAATTCTTGATGTCCGGAATGCCTTCAATACCGCATCATGGGGAAAGATCATGAAGGAGTTAAAGATAAGGGAAATTCCACAATGCGTCATTAACATCGTGAGCAGCTACCTCGAAGAAAGATCGTTAGAGATCGAAAGAGGGGAAAGTTCTCACAAAGTCACAGCTGGAGTACCGCAGGATTTGGTACTTGGTTCGACAGTATGGAACATCTTAAAGGCCGGCTTTCTGAAAGAAATAATGCCAAAGAGGACCTGGGTCGTAGAATTTGTCGACGACACTGCTCTAGTGCTAGTAGCAGACAGAGCAGAAGGACTAGTCTTCAAGGCAGACGACGCTTTGGAGATCATAGACACATGAATGAAACGTTATTACATAGAGCTCGCCCCAGAAAAAACAGAGGCGGTTTTCCTCAAAGCGAAAAGCGAAAGAAGACAAATCAGTTTTCAACTGAGAGATGTACAAATCGTTGTACATATGAAGTACCTAGGAATAATAATCGCCGACAAAGGGACATTCGGCGAACATATCAAGCATACGATCAAGAAAGTACTTTCGAGAATTATGCCTAATATAAAAGGACCTGGAAGCAAAAAGCGGGAGGTTTTATACAACGTGACACAGTCAATACTGACGTATGGAGCTCCGATATGGCACGCAGCTATAGGGAGAAGAGGGCATGGACAAATACTAATAAGCACCCAAAGGAAAGCCCTATATAGGACGATATCTGCGACGATAATCCAAGCTGAGTCAGGGATACTACCCATCGACATTTTGATAGATGAAAGGAGAAGACTCTATGAAAGAGAAGATGGTACGCCATAAGCCAAGATAACGGAGAGAGAGACCAGTCTGGAGAGATGGCAGGCGCGGTGAACGGACACGCTGGAAGTAGCTCGGTAGACCAAAGTTCTCATACCCGACGTGAGGAAATGGGTGAAGACATAGGCATACCGACTATTTTACAACTCAGATACAGTGGACACGGATCCTTCGAGGTCTATACGGCACAGGATAGGCAAGGCAGAAGAGAAGATATGTGCTTACTGCGAACACAGAGACACGGTAGCACATACAATGTTCGAGTGCATTAGATGGGAAGCCGAAAGACAGAGGATAAATCTGGAAGTCGGAATGGTACTAAACGAGAACAGCATCATTGAAGAAATTGAGAACAGCGAAAAATACATCAGAAAGGTGATGCAATCAAAAGAACAAGAAGAGAAAGGTATGCAAAGGAGACATGATAATTAAGGCAGAATCTCCCACATCCAGATGCATGCTGCAAAGCGATTCCGGGGTGCGAGAGTGAAGAGGTGGGAGTTTTTAGTGGGTGGGAACCCCACACTACCACGGACTGTGGTGTTTTTGAAAGATCTTCCCCCACCGGAGAAAAAAAGAAAAAAAGGTGATATAGATGGTTGGGAGGTGATAGCAGCAAGGAAAAAAGACAACTTTTGCGATTTACTTGGCAGGCGCTATTTAAAAGACCAAGCTAAAAGTTCAGGTGATTACTTCTTATTTTATTTTGTTTGCAATTATCATTTTTGTCCCTCACTCCATACACTCTTGCGGCATACAAGACTTTATTTATCTTAAGAGAGAGACAAGAAAACATCTAAATTAATTCATCTCACCTGTAATATATGTACATATGACAAAGTGTGACATCAAGGCTAGCTAATGTCATATATGTATGCATCTGAGGAGCAGTCAGTTTATTCGCTGACCGAGACTTTCAGATCGTGAACATGAAAGGACCGCAGACTCTATCCGTAACCCATGTCCAGCTGCAGGGATATCCTGCACCACGCTCAACCACAAGATAGCTGAAATGCCACAGAGATGATGAATTGCAGCGGTCATGCACTCCAGACACTTAGCATACATGGTTGCCTTATGGATTTTATGATTTAAAACTAATTCTATATTACAGTTAAAATAAAGTGAAGTGATATGCTGCATATCTATTTAACGCTCAAGTTTAAAGATTCGAGTACAAAATTGCTTTTCCATGATTTAAAGATTTACATAATTTTGATACAATATCACATATCTAACAGAAATATGTTGTACGTATTTCGGCCCTAGTGAATATGTCAAGTTGATTTGCTTCCACACCCAATGGAAGTATGGTAAAGCAAACAATATTTGAAATTTTTTTTTATTTGAATAGGCTTAGAATGTCATGAATATTCGAGATTTTAAATTTAAATGAAAAAAAATTGTGTCTGTCGGTCTGTAACTTTTCTTGTTCGCTTGATTAATCTGGAACCGTTCAAGATACTGACTTGAAAGGTACACGTATGTATTTTAACGATATCTGGAACTAGACTATATTTTGATCTTATTCCGTTGATGGTTGAGGAGTAAATTGGGTAAATGCGGGTAAATAGGTAAATCAAAACCCCCCCCTCCACCTATCTATACCTATATTACGGCCCCAGAAAGTCAACTACTTGTTTACTGAGCTTTAACTTACCCTGAGCTTTAACTTACCTTATATTCAGAAAATATGAAGATATTTTAAACATACCTATGGAAAATTGCTATTATTGTGATACATTTGAATTAAATTGATGTAATGAATCGGAAATATAATTTATTTCAATAACAGAATACTATTTCAGAGTGATATGGCCAGCAGATACAAAGGCCTTTGTTTATTCGGTTCTGTGAATTGCCTAAGTATGCTATTGATTTCCATGGATTGTGTCTACCTCATTTATTATAAATTCAAAATTATTAATAAATATTGAAATGATTTCGATAGATATGAGAATGATATTTACGGAGTAAATACATTTTTCGGTTTTACGAATTACCCGTTTAGATATGTTCAGAAACCTCCGTCAGATTGTTCAAATTCCTTTATCATTTGTGTGTCAAACTTCTAGTACTGATATTGATAATAATACAAAAAAGAAACAGTCGTATTTTCTGATATGTTTAAGTGCTCATAACAGAAATTTTAGCTGACTTAATACCATAAATATATTTAATAAGTATTATTAAACCGAAGGACTTTTGAACTATAACATTGAACTATTATTTTGACCATAATAAACAAAAAACATCCAATAAATTTTTGTCACATTTATTACCTATCACATCGCATAAGGTGATTACACAGGTCTAGAAAAAAAAGGTATTGTCCTAAGGTTCTAACCTATCTTTTCTGAAGGAAATTTTCTATAATTTCAGTTTCCCTTTACCACCCCCTTCATCCCCTAAAAAGGGCAAAATAAAGGTTTTGTCCTAAGGTTCTCATCTAACCGTTCTGAAGTAATTTGACGCACTGAAACTAATTTTGGACAAAAAAAATTAGGAGATGAAGGAGGTGGTAGAGGGAAACTGAGCCGATAGAATTTTTTTGGTCCAAAATTGGCTTCAGCGAGTCAAAATACTTGAGAAAAGTGCATGGGGGCACGAAGAAGGTCCCGGTGTTTGGTTTTCGCTCATATCTCGAAAACGGTTAGCCTTAATCAAAAAGTGGTTATATGCAAAATTAAAGCTGACTAAATTTTCTACAATCATGTTTCTATAAATTTTTGTCGTATCTGCTATGGTTCAGTAATGAATTGTATATCTTTTGATTGTATTCTAACTTTATTATAAATTTATTACAAATTGAAAATAAATTTTAATAATCATCGTAGAAAAAAATTTCTTATGCAGATATCCGTTTCGGAGCAGAGTGAATTCAAATATCGAATAAAAAATGTCTTTGCATCTGTAAGTGTGTGTGTGTGCGTGTATATAAATGTATGCGTGTACGCAGTTTCTTTTAAATACTATAACTTCTGTTAGACTTAAAATATTTAATTACAATTTGGAACATATGTAAAACAGTATATTACAATAATCCCTACTGAAATTTGGCCATATCTGTAATACATGGTGATAACCAGAGGCCTACAAATTCCACTTCATAATAATCTTATTAAAAATACCATGTTCCATATTTTAGGATAACATTGATATATCATGTAATTTAAATAAAGTTGGTTTGCTTAACATACACCCGGTATATTGCGGTTTATAAATCTTATACATCTTCTCATTTTTGTATGCTTAGTAATATTTTGCTCTGAAATTAAAATAAAACCTATTTTACGCATGAGAGTTTGTAGGCCTCTGGTTATCACCATGTATTACAGATATGGCCCAATTTCAATAGGGATTATTGTAATATGCTGTTTTACATATGTTCCAAATTGTAATTAAACATATTAAGTCTAACAGAAGTTATCGTATTTACAAGAAACTGTATACACGCATACATTCATATACACGCACACAGACACTTACAGACGCAAAGACATTTTTTATTCGATATTTAAGTTCAGTCTGCTGTGAAACAGATATATGTTCAAGAAATTTTTTTCTACGATGATTATTAAAATTTATCTTCAATTTATAATAAAGTTAGAATACAGTCAAAAGATATACAATTCATTACTGAACCATAACAGTTACGAAAAAAATTAATAGAAACATTATTGTAGAAAATTTAGTCAGCTTTAATTTTGCATATAGCCACTTTTTGTTTATAGCTAACCGTTTTCGAGATATGAGCAAAAAACCAAAAACCGGGTCTTTCTTCGTGCCCCCCTGCACCCCCCCCTCACCTCCTACGTTCGGGGACTTTTGGTATGTTTACCTCCTAAATAGTCCAAACACAGCCCCAAGTCAAAAAATGTGATCTCGGCATTTCCCTCTAGACCTCATTATTGAACGTTCATTGACAGGGTTTAACATATTTGTTGGAATACAGTTTAGCTTCTATGTTGATAATGGCCAACAGTGTGTGCATTGTAGTTATTAATTGTTGATATGTTAATTCTGACATATTTATTTATGTTAAATGTGTCTGTCATATATATTTTATTAAGAGTTGAATATATACTTTGTTAATATAAAACCAGTTTTCTATCAATATCAAAATAAAAATTAATATTTTTTTCTATTTGTCTTAATCAAGACTTCGATTATATTTTGTTGCATTTCCATGTATTTGCTTCATTGGTTGCATTTTATTTAACTCCATTTTCAGTTTCCCTTTTCCCAGTTCTACTATTTTTTCCTCTCATATAGGTGCCTTTAAAGCAAATTTCCCATGTACTGGCCACAAGTCATCTTCCGCTGAAAACTTAAATCTATATTTACGCCCATTGTCATCTTGTAATAGCACAAAGTACTGTCAATTTGACCCGAAATTTTTCGAAAGAAGGACGTTAAACTACATAGCGTTATCTCGGCGTGGTCAAATGTCAAAATGGCGTCATAAATAAATACTGTAAGTACTTGCGATAACTCTCTATTATTCAATGGTCATACCACTAAAATATCCCTCAAAACGTTTTTGAAGTAATATGTTGCCGCAACGTTTATGGAATGAATCTTTGATAAAGAAAATGTAAAATTATACAGGGTATATATATATTTTTTAATTAATGAGGTATACTGGATGTTTGATAAAGCGATACCGACCCTGAACAGGGAGGTACAGGAAGTCATTTGGTATCACTATGACCAAACATAACTATATATAAAACACGTTTTTTTAAATGCCGATTTTGTGCTCGTTCACAACATTCAATATTTCATCATTTATGTAATTATTACTCACAAGTTCACTTTTTTTATTCTGAAATATTTTTTTCTTTATCCGAAATAAGTAAATCTTGTACTATCAAGTTTTATCAGTTATTAAAAAAAGACAAACGGATATCAATTTACAATAGTCCTTCATTGAATCGAAAATTAAATATGTGGGGTTTTCAACAGCAATAAGGCTATCTTTTCAAAACTTTTATTTAAAAGGTTACAAAATGATTATTTTTTATGTTGAAAATGACAACCATTATTTCTAATGCATTTCTTTACTCGACTTCTTATTTCAACCGTAATCTTCCTTAGTTTTACTTCTGTTCGTATTTGTATGGCAGCTTGCTCCATTTTTACTATAACGGCAAGTTCTTTTATCCTATACCAAACGTAAACGTCCAATTTCGTTAAATCTGGAAACTGTGCGGGCCACAGAATTCATCCACTATTTGTGATTCATCACAATCGTTGTAAATACTAAAATATTTATTTTAAAAAATTTTGAGTCCATACTTATGTCTGTTTGATGTTGTGTAAAGTGTCCAAATTATTATTTCTGATCCTGTATTGAGAAAAATAATTTTGGATGATTAATAATGAGGTTTTTGTTAAATTTTATTTATGATTCAATATTGAGACAATTTGGATTTTTTATATAACATTTTATAGAACTTTATGTTTGCGAAATGTGTTTGGAAACTAAATCCTATTTCACCTTAATAAACATTTCATATAATTAATATTAATTGAACCAGAGGTAAACTGTAATCCCTGTAGTGTTTAAATTTTATAGTCTTACCTTCGTAATAAAGAGCTTTTTAGTATACAAGATTTTCTAGGGGCTGAGAGCAAACGAGGGCTTTTGTTTTAATATTTTATAACATTATAACCAGCTTACTAACTGAGGATACTTAAAAGATTTCATTTAAATCTATTTTATGCAGAAGTTGGTAATTATTTATGGCTGACCAAATTCTTTGATTTATGGAATATAAACTGAATGTTGACATTCTACTCTCCGCCAATTTATGAGTTATTATATAACTGTTCAACATTCTTTGTAGTTTCCTCAAAATAAGTTTTAGATAACTGCTTCATTTTTCTATTTTAAGCGTCTTTCGATAGTACTAGTAGCTTGGTTGGTGAAACGTTCATCAGTACACTATATGTGGTATTTTTAGTGTTTTAAAATCTTATAAAAAGTTGCAACTGTCTTCCATTGGCACAGTGGCGCTGCGGGTGAGACTGTGGGTTAAAGCATATTAGTGAAAAGTCTGGAGGTCCTCTAACGTAAATAATATTTTCTAATCGTGATGAAAGCAAATAAATAAAAAATAATTTATTGTAAAGATAAACCAAGAATAGGCTTGTAAATAATGAAGGAATATTTCTATACTGTACTGATGAGAATTATCGAGACCGAAAAAATTTGTTCAACTTTTCTAGACTTGAAGTAGAATGTAACGTTCAATAATTGTTGTGAGTGGCTGAATTTCAATAATAGATTTAGGTATTATCAATATTTTTTTGCTCTATAATGCTAGAAATCCTATCATGTAATTCAGTGCTTTGTCAATATTAGCTAGAAGAGTAGTTGTTTGATTGGTTCTCCAATAATGAGTCTTTTGAAGTGTTTACTTAACTAGTATATTATCGGGTCCCGGTTGAGGCACCAATATACAGAAAGTAGGCGATTTCATATTAAATAAAAAGTGATTTGCTTAATACTTAAATAATATTTTCTATATTATAAAATTGTATACTGAAATAATATACCCTTGGAACGACATATGTATAATTGTTTAAAATACTTAATAAAGTTATTTTAAAGCATGGTAGTAAAGAACATGCTTTGCTACACTATGTGCCGTGTACTAGGTTCGATCCTTAGCTCCGGAACTGGCAATGTCGGTGGGTAATGCGTTATTTCAAATACCCAACCCCCTTCCGAACAGCCTTGGCTTCGGATTTGGGGGTGGACCACTATATCGAATGCGTTTGGATTTAAGTTTTATGTTTATTGCTTTTATTAAAGTGTTTAATAACTTATTAAATATTTATAATAATTATTTCCCGATCGATTACTTCAAAAACAACAGCTAATACTAACTTCCTGTTCAAATTTCAGTACGATCAGCCATTCCCTTCTATCGTTATTAAAAGAAACATGACGAACATATAGACAGAGAGAAAGACACAAATTTAAATTTGCTGTTTTGCAAAACTGATTGTCAAATACAATATCCTCCTCGCTTGTGTAAAGAATATTAATAAAATTTGTATACAATAATCCAAAGGTACCAGGGTGTCAAAACGTACACTTAATTTAAATATTTAATTACTTCCATTCAGTGGAAGTATGGTAACGCAAAAAAAAAATTGGAAATTTTTATTGTTCAGTAAGCTTAGAATGACATGAAACGTCGAGATTTTAAATTTGAGAAAAAAAAATTTTGCCTGTCAATCGGTCGGTCTGTCCATCTGTAACTTTTTGTGCGCACGATTACTCTGGAACCGTTTAAGATAATGACTTGAAATTTAGTACACGTATGTATTTTAACGAGATCTGGAACTAAATTTTGATCTTATTCTATTGAAAGGTTGGGGGTGAAATTGGGATAAATGTGGGTAAATACGTATATCTAGCAAGTAAGAGTCCATAAAATTGGTATTTAGTATATATTAAGAGAATCATTAGCCACCTCCATTACCACCCCCACCTATTATTGAAAGGTGTGAAAAAATAAAATTGTGATTTCGTGTGTGTACAAGAACCAAAGACCTCAACATTTTTTTTTACTTCATCCACCCCCACTCCCACTACCGATGTGGCATATGGCCTTTTGGGATAGACGATTTCAAATATTATATTATTATAGTTCCACTAGCTGACCCAGCAAACGTTGTTTTGCCATATAAATTTCTGGATAGGGCCACCCTTATCACCTAGGGGTATAAAAAAGCCTACGACCTATTCTCAGACCTACCAAATATACACCAAAAATTTCATAAACATCGGTCAAGCCGTTTCGGAAGAGTCCGATAACAAACACTGTGACACGAGATTTTTATATATTAGATTAACAATTTTTTCTCATTGTGAGACTTGGATGGAAAATCTGGATGTGGAAGTAGTGACTCCTTGGGCAGCGGTTTTTTGATTCTAGTTTCAACTTTCTTTTAACGATCACATCATAATTTTTTAAAATGTTTTGTAACGTAACAATATTTTCTTTTTTTTTTCGTACTGACTGTTGATTTAATTTGCTTTTAGAGTGTCAATAATTCAAATATAATTAACAGTTTCTATAGTTTTGGTTTATTACGCTAGCATCGGATTTAAATTTTTTAAATTTTTACTATTGCCCTATAGCAAAGAACATTTAGGTACATTTTTAAATCATATTAACGAAGAAGAACCATTAATTTATTTTACGATAGGAACAAGAAATAAAAATAAAATACAATTTTTAGATATTTTAATTAAGAAGTTAGATTACACACAAGAATCAAAGTTTCTAGAATATTTCAGTTTCAATTCAAATCAACATATCAACGTTAAGAAAGGTGTTGTAAAATGTTTATACGATAGAGCTGAAATAACTTTTTCTAATGACGAAATTTTAAATAACGAGAAAGAATTTATAAAAACTGTTCTATTAAATAATCAATAACCCGAGAGTTTTGATGATAAGCAGTCTACAAACATTAAAAGTAGAGTGAACATTCAACAGCTATAACCTGAATTTAGTTATTTAGCAATAATTCCATGTATACTCACACGGTTTATATGATAAATTATAAAGAATCGGAAATAGGATTTCTATACGAACTGTTTTTTAGATGCATTCAGAACTGTTTTACCAAAAACTATGCAGATAAATATTGTTCAAAATTCCAAAAATTGTATTTATAGTGTTCCTTGTGAGTGCAGTAAACATGTAGGTGAATCATCTAGACCTTTCAACATAAGACTTGATGAACATAGAAATTATGCTAAAGCGGGAGAATTCGAGATTCCAAAAATTTGTGAACACGCGTGGCATAGCAATCATATGATCCAATGGAAGTCTGCGAAGACTCTATAAAAGTAAAGTAACGGAACTAAAAGATAGCTTAAGGGATTCATGATTATTTGAGAACTGTTGAAAAATCAACCTCTGCCTGATCCAGTTGACACAGAGATTTCTTTCTTTATATTTTTAAACGTTTTTGTAGGCAAAATACTCAACAGGGAGTAAGATAGTATATCATATTTTAATATTCTTCAGCCTATTATGTTGGTAAGATGGAGGCAAAGACTCAACGATATAATTAACTTCATTGTTACTATGTCAGTAAATTGAATAAAGTTTCTCTTAAATCAAATATTATTTGCTTTTTATAAAATGCATTGTATACAATTGTTTCAAAAGGATCAGGAAATTTGTCAAGAAAATGGGATACTAATTGTCCCTTTAAGGGATGTTCCTTTCCCACTAAAACACTTCCAAATGACCAACTCGGACAATAATAGACAAAATACTGGTAGTGTCCCTCCAATTATAGCCGACGAGATAGTTTTATAGTACAATCGAAGAGCGAAGAACCTACTTCCGCAGCCCCAACAATAATAACGTGGTCTACTATTAAAGTTCTTATTTATAATTTCAGCAAATGCCAAAACAATTTGTCTTACGAATTCAATAGGAAATAATTAATTCAATAAAATTTAGGAGATATATCTTTATATTGCATGTGAATGCGTGTGAAGTAATAGTGTCCACATGTCAATAAATAAATAAATCAATAAATGAATAATTAAATAAATAAATAAATAAATAAATAAATAAATAAATAAATAAATAAATAAATAAATGAATAAATATATAGCAGTTTGATAGAATAATTAATAGCATTTGTTAGTAATATAAAGAAAAATAATATTTACAAAGTTAAAACATTGTTCAATTTTAAATATAACTTCATTAATATAAGATAGAAACTATGTACCTACACTTAAATATAACTTCTTTGTCATTTGTTTGAAAGTTTGAACATCTTTTGACATTTTAATTTCTGTGGGAAATTCATTAAAAAGTTTAAGGCCTCCACAAAAAAGAGATTTTTTTAGAACATTTGAATTGCATTTTTCAATATGATAATTTTCCCGATTTCTTGTCTGATTTTAATTAAGAATGTCTGTAAGTACTGTGGGCTAGTTATTTGCTATTTTATATATTGATATTAGAGTAGATTGTTCGATTATTTGTGCAATATTTAGCCATCTTAAATTAGATAACATTACTTTTATTGGTTCATATATTTCACATTTCAGAATTACTTTCATTATTTTATTTTTCATTATTTTATTTTGATCGGGAAATTAATAACGACATGCAATAGTTAAAATGAGGATAAAGAATAGTATTATACACTAACAATTTGCTCTATTTAAAGAGATTGTTTGAAATTCTATAAAAATGCCCAATTCTTTTGACCATCTTCTTAACTAAAAAATCTACGTATTTATTGAAATTTAAATATGGATCCAAGACAATACCTAAATATTTTATTTCATCTACAAAGTCAATTTTTATATTATTTATTTTTACAGAGAAATTTTGACTCATAATGCTTCGTAACTGTTCCTAGTGCCCAAAACCATAAATTTGGTTTTGGATGAATTTAACTTTAATTTGTTGTTGCAGAACCATGTGTATAGTTGTTCCATTTCTTGGTTCATCGTCTCAACTATTTTATAATTTTTACCAGATACTGATATGAGTGTATCGTCAGCAAAGAGATTTATAAATGAATTATTTAATACATTACATATATATCATTCATATAAACAATAACTAAGAGAGGACCCAGCACACTTCCTTGAAGGACACCATATTCACTTCTGATTTTATCCGATAAAGCCCCATTGAAATTAGTTCTATGATACATCTCGTCTAAATACTTTTTAATCCAAGCCAAAACATCATTTTTTACCCCATACCTTTCACATTTTTCTATTAAATCCCGCCTACTGATCGTTTCAACTGCTCGCTGTAGATCCACAAAGACACTAAAGACAATATCACCTTGATCAATATCTCGTCTTCATTTTGAACACCCTAACTGCACTGATGCTTCACAAAAATGTCGTTATCGAAATCAGTACCTTCTTGCAGAATAGCACAAAAAGAAAATGAGAACACGTCAAAACGTATTTTTGTAAAACTGTCATTAAAAATGACATTTTCAATTCATTGATAAGTGAACTAAAAATTGTCTTTTATAATGTTACGTGTCGAAAACTCTTTTAGCACTAGTGCCGAAAACACTTTTAACACTAAGTATTAAAAATAAAATGCTATAGTAATATAAAGCTGTATTGATAAAATTAGAAGGAATATATTATTTAGAAACAATACATATTTATTCGAACAGTTATAAATTATTTATTTAGAAACATTAATATTAATATTACAACTCGAACATATGTTATTTGTGTTAATTCCCTGAGAAGTAATTGCGGATGTATTCAAATTAACTGCAATACTATCATCGACGTCACCTGATGACGCTGATGTCAAGGTAGAAGAGTTCTCTAAAGCTATTGCAGCATTAGAAGAGGTACTGGTACTGGGAAGAATTCTCTCAGCATTTTAATTTTTATTTGTAATAGAATCATCGATGTAGCCCTTAGCAACGGCTGAGGATTTTCATCCACCATGTCATTTTATTGTAATTAAATTAGCTCCCGAATCCGCTAACAAAGATGACGAAGATCTTCGGAAACAATGGCCAGTAAACTGTGTCGGATCTGGCAATTTCAGAAATTCGGCAATATTAGTAGGAATCTTCCCAACAGTATTTATCCCAACCGGTTGAACAGTAGGTACATTTGTCGTTAACGTAATTTAGAAAAAAGCGACGGTGGGTAACGGCGGCTGGCCGTAATGCAGCAGATTTATGATAATAATTCATGTAGCTTCCAACTATGCAAAAACTATGACGAACGTTGGTTTTAGTCTCCAAAATATAAATCAATGTTAATTTACAAAGCTCTTCACAACGGCATGCTCCAAATAAACCAAAAATTGATACAACTTTTATCATTAGATATTTGGTGTCTGGAGTTTCATTCAAAAATGTATTAATTTGTTCTCTAGTAAATATGTTCGATTCTTTTGGCGATATCCTACACTTTTTCGTTTTAAAAACGCTATTAGCTTGTAATACTTATATCCACGTTGTCCTTGATTTGCAAACTAGCTTTTATCATACAGGAATTAGACCACAGTGCTGACGCCTTCCATAATTTAGATTTTTCTTCGAAGTAAGCCAAAAGTATATTTTCAGTGAACTACTTTCTTCGTTTTACACCATTCAGTAAGTCTTTTATATGCTATATAATGCTATATCATATTGTTGCCACGATTTCTACGGCAACAGATCTAATGTTGCCTTATTTGCGGCTTCTTCAACATCTGGTGGAATAATGAAATTACTTTCATTTCCCGTATTTTCTTCAAAGTCATTTGTTAAAAGTGATTTTATTTTGTTCGTGGGGTTGCTCCACTCACTACGCTCATTACGCAATATTCCCCACTCACAAAATAAAATGCCACTTTTGACACTTGTGTCATAAATAACTATTAAGATAAAGTGCAGTATCAACGAGCTTTTATAGTTTTCCTAGACTTTGGGTATAATTAAAATTTTAATCCAAAATCTATTATGGTTTTAATATATCTCGACTATGTTAAATGCTAATTTATAGTTGGGAAAAGTCTCCTGGTTTCTCACCTGATCCGTTTCTATCAATTATTTCTCGCAATGAAAGGATGGATGCCCCATATAAATTTATGGACGCTAAAGTTCTTGGCATGTTTCCAATCATATGGAATGTATTGTCAATGTTTTAAATCACCAAATGTAGTGGCTTGAAATTCCATGAAATGTTCGAATTGTCGAAATGTTCGAAAAACTTTATTTGTATTTGGCAACTGTCACTGTTAGTCAAGCGTATGAGAGTAATAGGAATCGTGTTTTTCATAGAATAGATGATATAAATCTTGAAGAAAATATCAGCCGTAGAAGAAATGAGCTAGCCCCATTACATATCCATATACAGCAACCGGTTGACAATATGCATACAATGTTCTAAATTGCTCTTTAGTTAGGGACGTCAAACTTTGGAAATTAGTCTCGTCAATATGTTCCTCATCATCATATTTTATAGTAACTGTAATTTACGTAAATTCTCTGAGGGTTCTAAACCATTGAGCAATTTCAATTGAATTCATGATCACTCCTATTGGAATAAAAACATGATTTTCCATATGTTGGAGGTTAACACAGCCACTGTGATTTAAACGCCCAATACAACAATGGTATCTCTAGTAAGAAATGTTTGTGTCTTTTCATCAAAGCCCACACAAGCATTCAAGTCTAATCTTATTCTACAGTTACGGACGCATATAAAACATTTCTCAAATCTTTAAACTATTACTTCTATATGAATTGCAGCTACATTACCTTCTGTTTCAATTACTTGCATTAGTCTGTTGTTACGATAAAAATGTTTCAATTGATGTATTTAATCGTTTTTATGGACTATATAAGCCCTAAACAAATTATATTAAAATCGCTTGTTACATAAGAAGAAATAGGAAGTTTCTATTACAACTAAAGCAATTGCTATCGTGGTCACATAGAATGCAATGGGGTCATTTCATGTTTGTAAAAAACTTAAAAATACCTACTAATTTGAACAGTAAAATATACGAGGATAACGTAATAGCAATTAAAATCACTCTGATATATTTGGTAATTATATTATTCATAAATCCACACAAACTATACTACTCATTTTATATTTTATTAACGCGTGACGTCAATGGTTAGAGGTAATTTTATTGTTGTTAGATTGCTGCCCTGTCAATACCAAATGTAATAGTAACGTTTTGACTTCTATTGTTTTCCAGTTCGCAAATAAATATAGGCGTCTGAATTTAATATGCCAGCGCCAAAGTGGAGAACTCGTGAAGTAATTATAGGCTTTTTGTTTATTTATGTGGCGAATACTCATATTGATTTCTTTCTGTTTATTGTTATTTTTGGCATTAAAAATAATAACATTAATAATTTATGACCTAAAGGTTTGCAAGATTTTGTTGTAAGTGATTTGCAATATGTTAATGGCATTATTCAGCAAAATTCATATTTTTTTAGGTTATCTAGTTTTTCCCTTGAAAAGTACAGTTTCTTCGACATAAACGGTGTCTGGCTAGTTAAATATTAATAAACTAAAATATTTCTTTAAATTTATGTACAGTTGTAGTTTAAATCACTTTTCTTTCTGGAAACATGAGTGACATTTAGGTTAAGCATATTGCAACGTATGGAACATTTGGGAAGCACTAAAAATGTAAAAATTCTAAGTGTGTGTATGAAGGGGAATATGTTTTAAATGCAGGACATATTATTTTGTGTGGTACAACCCATATTCAACACAAAACTTGGTGTATGCTCTATGTTCACAAACAAGTGTCTCAGATTCAAATACCTACCTATGAAATTAGTGGTACAGTGAATATAACTGAAAAGACATTTATTAATTCTTTAAGTAAAATAAATGAAACAGTATTTTGTAAAATATGAAATAGAAATATTCAGAGGTAAAACATAATAGTGCATGGTGCAATAGTATATATTACTTTCATAAATATACTGAAATTACATATATTTACTTATTTCAAAAATTTCACTTACAATGTGTGATTGTCCAGGTTATTATTATTTCTACTCGGACCACGGTTATTTGCACCAGCTTTTCCCCTCTCAATGCCTGGTTAAAGGTGTCTACATTAAAGAGGGTATGCTTTGAACATTGCAGTGCAACTCAATTTTCACGAGTTGTCCCTGCAATCTACAAAGGATACCGACTAGGTTGTCTCCAGCAAATTATATCTTGTATAGCCCCTTTACACGCTATCATATTTTTAATAACTTAGCATCTCAGTTTATCATTTTACTTATTGTTGATATCATCGTACACTAAAGAGACAATGACAGAAAAGCCCATAATTAGTTTGACTATAGACACCAGGTGGCGTACTCCTTATTTTCAGACGCCTATTGTATGAATTTTAAGAAGTGTGAAGAGGCGCATATTTTCAGGCACAACTTTGTTGTTTTTTTATGTTAGAGAAAAAAATAAAAAAAGCGTCGAATAGCTCGATCAATTTCTGGTGTCTATAAATATTTCAAAAAAATTGATAATTAGCGAGATTCTTGGAAAAATGGAAAAAATTTCACGTTTTCCTAGAAAATGCATGTGAATCTTAAAGAAAACATTTTTTCCAGAAACGTTTGCTTTGAAGGGTCGAGATTAATGAAGCGCTTAGGTAATACATGATATTAAGAGTACAACGTAATTAAGAATAATTTTAGTTAATTGCCAATTAATTACGGTGGCAAAATAGTGAAATTTTATCGAAAAAAAAAGTTCTCACTTTCGCCCCTTCTATTTCCCTCATTTTTGTCGCAAGACAAAAAATAAAAAAAATTTTAGCAAACTTAATTCTATTTGAATTCATTAGAGTAGTTTTTTGGCCTAGGAGCCAAGCTTAAGGAGTTACCAACTTTTCAAGCAAGAAATATGCGACTTTTGCCGGACATCGCCACATAGTAAATATCTCGGAAACGAGAAAAAAAATCAAAATTCTGATGGAACCAAAAGATTCGTAATGAAACGAACTCATTTCACAATATTTTATATTTTGGGCTAGCTCTTACCGTTTCAGAGATATCGGCGAAAAGTAGTTAAAGAAAAGCATGCATTTTGGAACCGAAAATAGCGCAAAAACATGCAATCTTAAAATGTTCATATTTTTCGAAAAACACCTGCGGGAGGTTCGTACGATGCCGCGACGCAAAGAGGAGGAGTTCTAGTTGATCCGCATCGTAAATTTCACAAGGCATATCGAAAATTCGGCTCGGCACGAACGAATTAAAAATGGTATTTTTTGACATTTAGCGAAAACGGCAAAACAAAATGTCAGTCACACATGTCAATAGGGTAATGGTGAAGTTTGTATCTAATAGTATATTACGTAATGAGTGATGTAAGAAGCATATTACGCACGAATGGAAAAGTTACGCACGATGCCGCGTGGCGGCGAGTGCGTATTTCCATGAGTGCGTAATTGCCTTACAACTCGAATTATGTACTATACTTTACCTACGATCATATTTATTTAGTTATTTAGTAAAATCTGGATTTAATTTACTAGTCAACAATATTATTCAACCAATATTATGTCAATTTTGACAGCACTTGAAAATTAAGTAGGCGCATTTGTTTTTTTAAACCCCGCGTCAGCGATACAAGCCACCTATAATTGCGCGTACCGTGCGTTTTGTTTACCGTGCGATTTGTTTACAGTGCGTTTTGTTTACAATATGTAAAACTCAACTTACATAGATGGCAGGTAGTGTGTTTTTTACTATTTACAGTAGTGATCGTAGGTAAAATTATTTAACGTCCATAAAAAAAATTGCCGTTACATATACTTAGTTATTATTAGTCCTAGAATGCAAATTCAATGTAAATACAAATTTTGAAATAACCCCATTATTAATCTAATATACCTTAGGTGTAACATACTCAAATTTCAGCAAATTCTATCGATACCTTGTATCTGTACCTAGTTCTTTATTTACATTCCGTATCAAATAGATCTAATGGCTTCATTTACATTGACCGTTACACATTTTTCAATCTTGAATATAATAAATTCTAATTTATCTTTACGACCCTTAATAGCGATAAATTTGTTGAATCTTCCGACGAATATATTACCGAGAAATTTTAATATAATATCGCTTTAATTTCAAGCAATTTATAGTTTTCAGCAAAATTTAGAATCGTTCCAAGCCATTATCCATTTTATTGGTTCTGATTGTAAGAGCACTCCATTAAATTTTATATTTGATGGAAATGAAACTTCATCATCCAATTTCAATATAATTGAATAATAAACACCGAGTGTTTTGTAATAATAACACACGAAAATTAATTTAATTATGTGAAAATAGATTTAATTGGAGATTAGCTTATAGGTTTGGTAATATCTGAATATACGGCTTTGTAATTACATTTATGTTCCCTTAATAGGTTATTTAATGATATTACCAGGTAACAGCTTATCCGTCAATTTTCCTACGGAGAGCGACAAATATGTTTCTCGAAAAACTAATTATTTACTAATTTTATTATCTTGTATGAAAGATAAAAAATGCTATTCATTTTTAACCGACTTCAAAAAATGTACAAAATGGGGAGGTTCTCAATCGATCCGGATGAGTTTTACTTCCACATCCAGTGGAAGTACAGTAAAGACTAAAAAATTTTTAAAAATTTTTATTGTTCAAATAGGCTTAAAATGTCATGAAACGTCGAGATTTTAAGTTTGAGCGAAAAAAATTTCTGTCTGTCTGTCGGTCTGTCTGTAACTTTTTTTGTGCGCACGTTTACTCTGGAACCATTTAAGATATTGACTTGAAAATTTGGTACACATATGTACTTTAACGAGATCTGGAACTAGATTATATTTTCATCTTGTTCCGAAGGGTTGGGGGTAAATTGGGGTAAATTTGGGGTAAATGGATAAATCAAGCAGCTAAGAGTCTATAAAATTGGTATTTAGTATATACAAGAGAAGCTAAAGTCTCAAAAAAATTTTTGGCATTAGCCACCCCCATTACCACCCCCGCCCCATTATTAAAGGGGATGAAAAAAAATTGTGATTTAGTGTATGTACAAGAACCAGAAACCTCAAAATATTTTTTACTTCATCCTTCATGCTGGTGAAGAAAATTATGTTTAAATTAGGAGCCCCGCCACTTTGGTAGGTGTTTAGAGCTTTTTAATTCTCGTCAGCGCTTGGCAATCTCGACGCTGCGGACTCCTTGTTCTTGATAAAGTCGAGCAATGCAAAGTCAGTGACTTGTAAATAGTGTGAGTAGATCCCTCCAACAGCATTTTCTGCAAATACTTTATAGGAGCCTCGACTAGGCAAATTTTAGTATTAAAGTACAAATGCAGGAATGGTAGATGAATTATGCACAATGCAGGGTTTCGTGGTATTTCTCTTGATTTGATGTGCATTCTCAATGATATTATCATCGCTTCGGCAGGTGTGAACCTGTTTCGAGCTCTTTGACTCTCGTCAGTGCGAGGCATTTGGATACCTTCGACGCTGCGAGATCCTTGTTCTTGATAAAGTCGAGCCATATAAAGGCAGTGACTTGTACATAGTGTTAGTAGATCCCTCCAAGCGACAAAGCTCCTGTAATTTAAACATAGTGTCTTTCACCAGCATTTGTTACAAGCACCGCGTTTCTAGTAATGATAACAATATCATTCAAATCACACATAAGAAAATAAAGAATTCAAAATAGTGAATCCAATTTGCATGAAATTTTATACCGTGCGTGTAGCGGAGCGCTAGGCATAGGGAGTAAAATTACAACATCGCGCGTGCCAGCTGGCTGAAATGAAATAACAGCTGGGATGCTCCGCTCGACGGAGGAATTTACGGCAGCTGTGTTGTCATATCTATCGCGGTACGTGAATGTACATGCCTAATGGGAAATTACACGCACGGTATATGGATGTTTCAGATTCTCCGATAACGAGCCTAACGTTAAAGCTTAAAATTTCAAAACGATGGACATGTTTTTACAATTAATTATTTTTTATTTATTTGCTTTTATCATGATTAGAGAATATTATTTATGTATTAAGCAAATCACAACTTACACACTTTTTTATTTATTACTAAATTACATACTTTAATTTAATTTAATTAATAATTTAAGTATTTTCAACATATTTTTCTCACTAAAATGCTAGGAATCATATCATGTAATTCAATACTTCATCAGTATTAGCTAGAAGAGTAGTTGTTTTGATTAGTTCTCCAATAATGAGTGTTTTAATGTATTTACCTAACTAGCATATTAGCGTGCCCAGATTAGGGCAAGAATATACAGAAAGTAGGTAATTTCGTAATAAATAAAAAAGTGTGTAAGTTGTGATTTGCTTAATACCTAAATAATATTCTCTAATGATGGATATATCCTTTTATTATGTAGAAACTAAATAAATAGGTCATTAAAAAGAGCGAGAAAAAATTGACCCGCCCTAAAAAGAAAGGTCACTAAAAATCATTAAACAAAATTTCATCATAACCTAGTAATTAAACCTATTACCTACTGTCGATATTGAGGTCGGTATAAAAATGAACAAATTGAAACTAAGCGAAAAAGCTTAATTTTGAAAAGCAAAAGTTAAACTATTATTTAAAGCAAAACCCACCTTGTTATTTAAAAGAAAGAAAATAAATCCCTCCAAAATGTATTATAAAGATAAATATATATTTAAAACAAACAAGACATCTCAGTGTGTGCAAATAAAACGGTGCTTACGATATCATATTTCTACGAAACAGTTTATCCAAAATGCATAGTACACAGCGAGAGACAGAGATAAAAATAAGGCAATTGTAAAAGGTAATCTAAAAATATAATGCGAAATATTTGGAAAAAGGCCATAATACGTAAAAACTGCAAAGCATAATCTAACAAAGAAATAGATCTCTAGTTGGCCAACTCGAATATTACTCAAAGAAAACATTAAACAACATATTACATGTTTGGATATTTTAAATCAATAAACAAATCTTTATAAGTAAGTAAAGGTATTTACAAATGAAATTAAAAGCTTAGTAGCATATTTAACTAAAATTTTCATACACAAGATAATGTGCTTGTGACCATTATAAAACTTTACATGTGTTAAATAAGAAAATAGCTACATAATTTTTTAGGGAAGAGTACGAAGCACTCACGAAAAAAATTTGTTTAATTGTTTAAACGAACTTATAACAATCCCACAAGCAAGTGGAATTAAACAACTACACTGTACATAAAATTAACGACGCCGAAACGCCATCAACAGCTTCGTTGTATGAAGGAAATCAAGAGAATATAGCTCTTATGAACTGGAATCTGCTGTTGGACACAATTAAAATCAGATAAATGTTTGTTTACTTACAGTAAGTACATGAAACTTGACATATTTACTTATGATATGTACAGTATCACATTCTATAGTTTGGTATCAAGTTTTAAGCAGCCAAAAACTCAAATGACGCTATTATTTGGCCAACTAAACACAGTGACCAAAACCACGTATTATGTTGTTGAAAGCTTGTGCTGAAATCTAAAAGCACGCACTATTTTACAACGACACAATCGAGTTCTATCGGTAGTTAACGAGGTTGTAATTTAAGAGAGTCAAATTCACTCTTCATTTTTAAAAACTTCAATCCTTTGAGCTGTGACCACCGTGTCGAAGCGGCCACAACGACGACTTTTCTCAGGCTCCAATCTACTCGACTCCCATAAAAGTTTGTTTACATTCTATTTATATCACCCCCCACAAAAAGATGTGACAAAGGCACGATATATTGTGAAAGCAACCGACGCGTTAGTTGCGATTTTTATGGCGAGATATTTAACTAAATATATTATTTACTTTTACATTACGCGCACAGGGTCGGACTTAAAATCTTTTTAACACGGAAAATATCTAAAAAGTAATATATTTGGTAATTTGGACTAATAATTTAAGTCGGTCAAAAATGGACCGTTACAAAATATGGAATTCAACTGTAAGTATTTTTAACCGTCTTCAATATCGATATTATGTATTAAGGTTCAAATTTTATTTCATAATTTTAGCGGTTTAGGCGGCTCGATTTTTTTTTCAATATTGTTTTAGAGGCAATAAGGATTTAGAGGCAATAAGGATATGTCAATCGTACAATGTTAATGTTAATGTCAATCGTACAAAAAAATTGCTACTGCAATAATTGTTTTTTCTTTCTGGGCTAGATATGTTCTAAAATTTGTTGAACATTTAGTATCTCTTGGAATCAAATTCTTATCATGAGTTTCTCAGTTTTTTGATTTTAAGCAAATTTCAAGTTGCCAAAAACTTATTATCTGAACTTGACACTACTCTGTTAACTTAGACGATTTTAGACAACTTTCGGTTGAATTTATCGAAATGTTTGGAATTGTCAGTTCTATAGATTGAATCAAATATATATTCATTCTACGTAACTTTTGATTATACAATTCTTTGGTATCTTTGAAATTAAGGATAGCTAACTTTTGCCAGTTTTTTGAAATTTACCTATGAGACCACCCTTTGATTGATGATTAATTTGTCTCTCGTTACCCATATTGATAACAAGCCGAATAGCCCAGAATATAAACATTCAACTTTAAAATTTTGGGTCACATTACACCTCTTCTGACAATAACCAATAGACACGCTGTAAATAATATATCTTATGTATCTCTGCCTAAATTACTTTGCAAACATATTAATAGAAAATAACTAAATGTACTATGTTCATTCGAAATTTTTATATTTATATATCATAATTCAAAAAATATCAGACAAAGTCTATTATGTAAAATAAAATATATTTTAGACAGATTTTACTATTATGTCCAGCAAGGGCTAAGGAGAACATATATTTATTATTGATTCTAAATTGAAATTTACATGCTATCAAGCTTTCTGAATGAAACTCTGGATCCGACAGGGTTGAATCCCTCGTACAAAAGGAATCGTGAATGTGTTTTTTGCTGTAATAATTTTCCTCTCCTATACACAAATTGGATATTACTACTTGTAAATGGTTTTGGGGTATTCTATTCTATTACTGTATTTGAATAAAGGTTGCCTGGTTATTTGCTTTGATATGTAAGACAAACTGAGAGACACATATGCTTTCAAAAATAACTATTTTGTGTTCAAAGCAATAAAAATAAAGAAGTTTAAAATACATGAGGATTTTCTTTGTGCATTGTATATTTTTATGTAGAGAATACTCTTCTATAATTACACAGTCACACGAAAAAAAAATCTCATGCACTAATGACCAGACTACCATAGACTTATGCATTCTAATGCACCAAGTCCGAATCTAATGCAAGAAATGCTTCATCACGTTTCAGTTTTTTTAATCTCAATAATAGCTAAAAATTCATTACGAATCCACTTTTTTCGAGTTTTAGCTGATCTGCTCGTGAAAGTAATTCAATTCAACTTATTTTTATGTATTTTTATGCACTGATTACATTTCAAATCAAATCATTTTTACCACGTACCATTCTCCAGAAATGAAGCAAAATCGAGTTGCTGTAAATCATGAGTGACAGCCATATCCTCATTTATTTTTAACATTTATGTGTATTCTAGTCCCCTATCAAATGTATATCCGTGGGATCTTTGATGATGCAAGTATGGTAGTGGTCTCAATCTCTTTGTTTGACCTTGGAGAAACATACTTTCGATGTTGGCACTCTAAAAAATGGTGCGTTTAAGTGCTGCGCTCGAAAAACAGAATGGCCCCCGTCGCAAATACTTTTTCCCATTTATCTAAGTAAGCATTGGGATTACGAAAAAAAGTTTTATATAAAAAATATTGTTAAATCAATTATACAGAGAAAAGGTTATTAAAATTTTTTATGTAGAACTAACCGTTCTCTCAAAAACTTTCATTTTATAGTTTTCAATAAAAAAAAATTAATATGTCTAATGATGAGAGATTTGCCAGTGCATATTAACATATTTGACACTATTTCTCGGGCCACTGGAAACAATAATTATAACTAAAACATTACAAACATAAATTAATTAACAAATACCCCCGGTAGGCATAGGAAATTGAAAGAAAAAGTACCTATATAATTTTAACGTTTTCCTTTTTACTTCCTTCTGTTTCCCTGATCTGTGTAGCTGGCTGATGGAACCCATCTAAGGCCAGAAAAGGGAAAAAAATTACGTTTAATGAAGAAACTTATAGAAATATAGTAGTTACAGATTTATATAGACAATACTTTCCACTTCTACAATGACATTTTTAATTAAAATCATCGTCACTTTCAATGCAAATCTCATTTAATCCCAAATCTTCATCATCGCCTTGCTCACACTCTCCCACATTATCACATCGGTCGAGATTTCCTTCGCACTTACACATTTCGGTACACCGGAGTCCATTCGAGTGACACGTGCATGGAGGAGAGCAACGCCTTTGGGAGCATGAGCAGCGACAAAGTTCCAAGATAAGCTCTGGAGCACAAGGTTTGGTACAAGCAACTGGCTCGTATGTGCTCCCTACTTTCTTCCATCCAAAATCTGAGGGTGGTGGGTTATTGGGATGCTGAATGAGGTCCTGATTCCACTCAAAACACTGAAGGTGGGCCCTTAGCAAAGCCGGATCCAGTGCAGATCTTGTTGGAGGAAGGTTCTGATCTTGACATTGTTTCTGGGTGAACAACAACCATCTCACAGATCCTATGTCGGTCAGTGTTGTTTTAGGGATATAAAGCTGACAAATGAACGCTTCCAAGTTAGCTCTGACATCTTCTGTGAGAGAGAGTGTAGTCCCCAATGTAGCCAAAGCTTCTAGCAGCGTATCACGTGCAGAATTAAAAGTTTTCCACCACTTTATTTTACCTTTGCCAGCAAATGATCCTGTTACATCTGCTCCTGCAAGTGCGTGTAATCCAGGAAGTGCAGAGGATTTCAAAGGTCCAAGTGCTCTGTAAATTGAACCTAGCTGAACAAACCTTTTCATGCCATGGACAAGGAAAAATGCAAACTCTTTCGAAAGTTGGGGATATCGTCTTAGTGCCAAAATTAGGACATCAATATCGGGGGAGAATACCTGAGTAGTTTTATTTCCTTTCTGTGCTAAATATACTACATGTAATATGATCTTTGTGTCCGTTTGCTCCTGCGTATTTGAAAGACTGGATACATCATTGCCATGTGATGAAGCTGCTTTGTCCCTCTAACTGATTACAAACCTTTAGTTATTGCCAAATTGAAGAATCTGACCGGAAAGGAACTCTGTCAGTTCATTCTTCGTCTTATCGCGGGACAAGAATTTATTCATTGCTATACTTCCAATTTTCGTTTCTGGTCCGATTCTGTACTGGATTGGATCTGAACCTTTTTGCCGAATCACTCTCATGGTTTTCTTCAACGAGTTTTCTTTGTAAGAGTCGAAAACAACATGGACCTCACTGTAATTGCTGAATTTTTGCCCGACCCATTTGCTGAAGCTTAAACTGAGGTCACGGCATGTCTTCACTGTGCTAGGTTTGTGGTAGGTGTGAAGAAGCGCCATGCCCTCTATTATCGCAGCTTTTTCCTGTAGCTCCTCATTTTCTTCTAAAACTGCAGGTGTGGTGGAAGCATGATCATCATCATTTTCTTCGGCAGGTATACCTTGCATTTGTTCAAGAACATCCATAAGTTTGTACTTAGCTAGACAATGGTGCATACTCCCGTCAACTGCAAATAATGACTTCGGTAGTGCTGAGAACTCGTAGTTGCTCAAATAGTATCTCAAATCTACGTCAGGTCTGCTTCTGGATACTATCAATAATCTTGAAATAAGAGATAAATCTGTGTTTATGGTTATAGATTTGTCTTTGAGGGTAATTTTAACTTTTTTTCGCTGCCGTTTTACACGTTTTAATAAAATTCTTTTTCAACGGATCCCAGAACTGAATGTTGTTAGTATGAACTCTTTGCTCTAAGAAGGAATTATACAGATCTTGGCCAGCTTCCTCCACACTGTCTAAAGACATCCTTATTTCCTGTGGAAAGACTCGCTGAGTTAGGATATTAATGAGCTCATTAGTTTTGTAGTGAAAGGGATTTGTTGTATTTTGAAACGCTTCCTTTAGTTTAAGTACGTTATCATCCTGACGCTGCTGAAGTTTAACGGACACTTCATGGTGTTTACTTCGTTCTGTATTTTGAAAACCTATCATTTTTTTCAGTTTCACATGCAATTCTTATTAGTTCCGAATTGGCAAGAAAGAAACGATTTCGAGCATTCTCATTAAGCGTTATACCTGCACAAAAACTTATAATAACCTTTTTTGTGTAAAATTGATTTAGCAATATTTTGTGTATAAAACTTTTTTTCGTAATCCCAATGGTTACTTAGATAAATTGGAAAAAGTGTTTGCGATGGCGGTCATTTTATTTTTCGCGTGCAGTACTCATGCACATCATTTTTGAGAGTGCCAACGTCGAAATTATGTTTCTTCAAGACCCATCAAAGAGATTCAGACTACTACCACACTTGCGTCATCGGGAGCCTATTTTTGTACACTTGGCAGGGGACTATTCACTATCATTGTAAAGATTTTCTGGAATGTAATCATAGCTGAGAATACAGGAAATGCAACTTGAAATTCACCGAGCATCCCAAGTTTTCAACCATATCGGCTACAATTTGGTTAAGCTACGAAAAAACTGAAAGAGAATGCCACAGCCTAGACCCTTCGAGTGTAAAAGAAAGTATAACCAAAAACTTTTGATGTTAAAAATAAATGCGGATAGATGTTAAAAATAAATGCGGACGTCATGGTGGTTTGGTCCTTTGTACATATGATACTTCTTTTATGTGTGGCTGTGTCATTGTCCCGTGTAATTTTGAACCATGTTTTATATAATACTAATTAGTTTTTGTGTTAAAAGTTGACAGAATGGTGCAAGAATATTTTACAAGTATAATTTAATCAAAGAAACCTAAAAAAAAGCTTTGTACGTAACCCCCACCACAATTTATTAATAAAGACAGTACTTGTATATCACATGTAAAGGATTTCTTACTATCTATACAATAACTCCAAGTAGTCGCGTGATCTGACGAGGTGGAGCCTCAAGTAGCCATTATGATTCTGAGAGCAATGGCGGGGTAAAACCAAGGAAGAGCAGTGAAAGCTAAATATGACGCAAGCCAAATCAAAGTGGAACAGCAAAAGCTGGGGAGTGCACGGTTATAACAGGAAGCTTAGTTACTAGTTTGCGAATTCCGGATACCTGGCTACCCCGGTTTAAATATGGCCTGCCTTCCTATTTGAAACGAAACCTGCTGCAGGTGATTTTCTTTCTGGGTCTTCACTTGACAGAGGCCAATAGTGATTTCCCATCAGAACTTGTTACATTAACGCCGATGAATATGGAACTGATTTAAAGTCCTTCTGGGTAGACGGATAGGTTTCAAAAGGGCCCAACCCAATCATAAAGGGGCCAAAGCTGGACAGAAAAGAGAGTTTCAAGGATCGCCTTGCATCTAGGTTGTGTGCAAGTAAACATCCCGTCATGCGAAAGTTGCCGCTGACGTACTTTTGGGAAAAACTGGACATAACACCAATTCAGAATTTTCGCACTTATTGAAACCAGATAAGTGGAATCCCAACTCCTATATGTAAGTTCATTTATACGGACAAGTATGACAATAAAAAAAAACAGTCATACTTCTCAGTAAAAGAGTTAAATTTGTTCCTATCTCATGTTTCATCCCATGATGGTGAAGATAGTTGCAGGGAGTGATTTCAAAAAGGCATAAGCAAGAAATAACAAAAGCCATATTAAAGATTGAGGTAAATGCTCATTTTTCCATCTGGGGCGGGACAGATATCAACAAACGAGGTGAGTACCTTTTGGAATATTTGTCTGCTCATAATATAAATATTATCATTGACAGTGGTCAGTTCATCTTTGTAAATGTATTGCGAGAGGAATATTAGACTTAACCTTATCTAGCCCATTCATAAGCAACATACCATAACACACCACTCACGGCTTTCCTTGAAGCATTAATCGATGTATATTGTCCCCTCTCCTGTTAATGTAAAAAAATAAGAAGTTTCGGAAAAATACGATGCTGGAGAGTCGCTTTGGGGGACGTATTTCTTGGAGAATCGAGCTCTTGGTGCAAGGGGCTGTCAAGGGAATTCGCAGCAGATGTCTCTTGAAAGAATCCGCAAGCCTAATAGTATAGATCTCAGAAAAAATGGCTAAAACTAAAATATTAGCGTCTGATTTTTGTGTTCTCGTGATATATCTACGACGCCAAATTTTGCTCAACTGTCAAGTTGGAGATCTATTCTATGTCTTTATCGCATTTATAAGCGAAATAGAAACTAATTACTACCAAACGAATTTCGTTTGTTCCACTATATTATAATAGTTTAGTCATTTTAGTTGAAAACATCAAACTAATTGTGAAAGAAATAAACTAAGGTTTTTTAGACTTAGAATAATATCTCCAACAACATATCAAAAGTCTAGAAAAGTCTAAGTATGGGAAAGCCGCAATATTTGTCGACATCTTGTATTTGCTCTCAAAATCTATAAAATGCATATATTGCTCCGATTAACTTCAAATATATATCAAGTAAAAAGTTTTTTGAACCAAAAACGTTACTTAAAACAATTTAAAAACATTTTTACCAGTAATAAGCTTGACAAAGGCATTTGATATGTTTGTTGAGGACCTCACAAGTGATGCGCGCTGCGCGCTGCGCGTAGTCCGAGTTGTCTCTCTGGTGGGCGCTCGAGCTTTTTCGGAGCTTGCCGTGACTCTTCGTTTTTGGTCTTTGTGCGCACCAAATAACATGACAATTGGCGTGTAGAGAGGGGAGAAACAGTTGCTGTCATGTATAATACAAGTGAACGACACAAAGAAGCTTCATACACCAGGCAGACAAGAGACTGCTTAGACACAAGGAAAATCTTGACATTTCTATTAGATCGAAGCCCATTCTTTACTGATGAACCTTTGCGCAGTTTGACATCAGAAGTGGTTGCTCATGGTAATGTCAAGAGAAGCAAATACATCGGCTCTGGCCAATACAATGTGGGCCAAGGTGAAGAAATGTTAAATAGCTGCAGCAGAAACACCACTTTCTGATCCATTCTATGTACTTGATGGAAGTGCTTTACTGCATCGATTATCATGGTCGGTTGGTATGCTGTTCTCAGACATCTGTAATAGCTATAGAAACTACGTTCTTACAAGGTATGGTAAATCGGTTGTGTATTTGATGGATGTTTGGATGGTCCTTCCATTAAGGATGCCACTCACAATAGAAGAAATGAAGGTAAAAGCTCCCCTAACGTTTTATTTTCTATGGACATGAAACTGACAATGAAAACGAATATTTTTCTGTCAAACAAAACGAGTAAGCAGCATTTTTTCATGATGCTTAGTGAAAGATTTGAAATTATTGGATGTCAGACAATACATGCACGTGGAGATGCAGACCTTCTGATCACCCAGACAGCAGTTGGTGCGTCTGAACAAAAAGATGTTGTTGTCATTGCAGACGACACTGATGTCCTGATACTTCTGCGTTTCTATGTTAAAATGGAAAATAAAAAAGTAATATTCAAACCATAACCAAAGCGTGGTGCAACCAACATTCGACAATGGCACATTCAAACTACAAAATCGTCATTGGGATTAAATGTCTGCAACGGCTTGCTATTTATTCACGCCATTTTGGGGTGTGACACCACGTCACAGTTGTTTGGGATTGGCAAAGGCAAAGGTCTAACGAAGATTATAAAAAATACATCATTTATGGAGTATGCTGAAGTATTCATCAATGCAAATAGTCTGAAAGAAGATAATTACTACCGGGGAAAATGCTATTGTTGCCATGTATGGAGAAAAGTCATCTGATACATTGGATGAACTACGATACAGATGTTTCAGTACAAAGGTGGCTAACAAAAATATGGTTCAAGCTGTTCAAGCCCAGTCACTTCCACCAACCTCAGCTGCTGCTAAATTCCATAATTTACGGGTCTACTACCAAGTTCAGGATTGGAAAGGAAATACATCTCTTCTACCTGAGGATTGGGGTTGGCAATTACAGGGTGGTCAACTTCAACCAGTACTCACTGACCTTCAATCAGCACCACCAGTTCTGCTCGATATCATAAGATGTAAATTCAAGGCAGATTGTAGTGCTTCAAGGTGCTCATGCAGAAAACATGGTTTATAATGTTCATCAGCTTGCAGTGAATGTCAAGGTATACGATGCAGTAACTCAAATATAGAAGATGTATACGACGATGGTGTTTCTGATGGAGAGTGATACATGTCGGAAATGACAGTAGTGTTTTAATTGTGTTAGTAGTTTTTTCAAAGAGTGGACAGTAATTTAAACGATTGGGTACAAGTTTAATAAAGTTTATTTAAAAACTTATACCGTATCATTATAATGTTCAGAAATTACTTTCCTTTGTTATTAACATTTTGTAATAAATGGAACATGATAGAAACAAAATTAGATAAAATCTTTATATGATTCCTGGTTCAAAAAACTTTCTATTTGGTACATATTTGAAGTTAATCGGAGCAATATATGCATTTTATAGATTTCGAGCGTAAATTCAAGATGTCGGCCAATACGGCGACTTTCCCATACATACATTTTTCTAGACTTTTGATATGTTGTTGGGGATATTATTCCAAGTCTAAAAAACCTTAGTTTATTGCTTTTACAATTAGTTTGATGTTTAACCTTTTGTTCAGCTAAAATGACTCGCCTATAAATCAGATATTTTCAATTGTTTTTTTCCCTTAAATTTAGCATGAATGTTATTTTGGCCGGCAGTATTGGATCTTCCATTTTGAATTTCCATCAGATTCGTTATTAGAGTTCTCATATAACACCATTATGTATTTTGTTTACTTTTCTTAACGAATTTTTTATAATGTTCCACTTTATATCGGCCATTTTGGACTCTTCACATTTTTACATCAAATTCATAATCAGCTACTTGCAGAAATGTAACCCATATTTCGAAAACCATAAATTCTTGTTTTACTTGGAAATAGCTTTATTCAACTAAATTACATAAGTTTGTGTCAAAACTGATCAAATATTTGTGAAACAGGCACTTTGCTGGAAGTAATACTTTATTATATCATCCTGTAAACTACGTAAATGGCTCTTGAAAAAATAAGTACATAACGTAATTGAAAATTAAACTAGAGTTTACCCTACCTGAACGGTAAAGTTTGAAAATAAAAAAGGTCTTTTATCCGGGTCAACAGTATTCGCCGCACCATTCGCTTCCCCATGTAATTCTTGCGGAAACTATGATTTATTTCAATTTCTGTTGGATCAGCAATCTATCTGATTCCACGTTAAGCACGTTACGTACAATGCCGCACATTTTTCTTTCAGAGGCAGATATTTTTTAGGAAAGTCCGAAACGAAAAGTAAAAATCATATTTAGTTTATTGCGCAGAATTACAGTTACAAATGAACTGCTGGAAAATCACCTTCCATTAAGAGTTATATTCTTTATCCCTTACGGCAAGATTTCGTATCTGAAAAATGGTCACGAAAAACCTATTCAAACAGTCCACGGCGTAATAATTAATGTCTTATCATCACCGTTGGATAGGTTTGGATAGTTATTTCTAAGGATTGCGTTCTAGATTTGTCTTTAATTAAATTATTAATTATTGTCTGCCATCGAGATTTAAATATAATATATGATGGTTTTACTTTTCGTCAACTCGGCGGGAAAATTAATGTAATCGTTCAAAAGTGATATCAAGATGGCATTATCATTGAGAAAGGCTTGCCACTTTATGATTTTTAAATAGTTTTGTGATTGTGATTTATTAGCAAACCACGGTAAACCGCTTTGATTAAGTATCTATTTTGGTTCTCGAATATCTCGTAAACTATAACACATAGGAAGAAAATGAATATAAATATTCTTACAGGAAATTTAATTATTTTGAATTTTGCATAGATTACCTTTTTCCGTACAACGCATCATTTCCGAGCGAAGAATCGAAAAATGGAACCTTTCCACCCCCTCCCTCCCTGAAGCGGCGGGGCTAGGGGCGGGGACATTTAGTATGTTTACCTCCTAACTACCCACAATACATTCCTGAAGAGGAAAATTCTTCCCTCCTCCATGTTATCTACAATCCCCTTTTGGGCGTTCATTGATTGGACCATTATAAGATTTCGCAAACAGCAGAAAGAAATCTAAGAAAATATTAATTTCAATTCTAGTTACCAGCCCAGTCGTTGAATGTATTTACCTCCAAGAACTTTTTAATGAATTTGTGAAAGCGTGTAGAATAATATTCTGAAAATTCGACATCTCGCTCGGATGCAGAACACTGAAAAAAAATGTGAAATTTTTTTTCATCAATTTTTTCCAAAACTTTGAAATGAAGTCAAGGTGGGATCACGTGTTTTTATGAACAAAAATGTTCTAACAAAATTTATCGCTAAAGCCACGGTATTTCCGGAAAAAATAGTCAAGTAACGTTATTTCTCAGAGTGAGATCCATGCGTACGCGCGCTTGAATACGCAATTCACAGTGGTTCCAATTCAACCTCTAGCTGGACAAATATCTGAAACTTTGTGAATCCACTAAAAATATACTAAGCAGTACGAAAAAAATAATGAAAAAAATTAGTTATGAAAGGTAGTTTTTAGGGGCGATATTTGAATTAAGGATTGATTTTTTTTTAATTCTAAAAATGTGCTAAGCAGTACGAAAAAAACAATGAAAAAAATCAGTTATGAAAGGGGTAGTTTTTTAGGAGATGGAAATTAGTTTTTTCTTTAAAAAATCTGAAACTAAGAGAATCGACTAATAATATTATAGCCAATATCAGAAAAATAATGATAAATGCTATTATTCACAGGGACGGTTTTTAAGGGGGTAGAAAATAATTTAAAGAAAATATAGATTGTGCTCAAAAAATATATTTTAATTTAGTTTACAGGCTTCAAAGAGTTATACATCTATTCAAATTTCACCATCACCATTATAATCATCCTCGTCATCGTTTTTATCATGTCATTCCGCCAAACATCCAACAATTCCCTTCTTGAAATTCCGTCCTCCATAATTAAAAAAAATATTAATAAAAAAAGTTGGTTGAACATGGTCATAAAACATACATAATTATATACCCAAATGACCAAGGTAAATGCTGAATATAATTTCACTACAGACTTTTACGGCCTTTGCTATTAAAAGCCTGCTACTTCAATGAAAAGTAAAAGAAAAAGCGAAATAATATAACTGATTTTTTCATTGTTTTTTTCGTACTGCTTAGCACATTTTCCAATTAAAAAAATATTCAACCCCCAATTCAATATCACCCTAAGAACTACCCCTTCAATTGTAGCTTTTCGATGTTTGTTTATTTTAAACAATACAAGCAAATTATGGATGGGAGAAATATACTTGGGGCTTATTACCTTTTGACCGATAAACGAAATGCTGGTAACCAAAATTTTTTCAACAAAAATCGCTGAAAAGTTATTTACATTGTTATTTTTCTCATGTAGCTTTGTTATTCCAATTTGCTTTAAGCAAACAGGTACTTATAACCGGACAAAATTTTTTGTAAATAATCATCGTAGAAAAAAAATTGTACATTGAAACATGTATAAAACAGGATTGTAGAATACTCCTTATTGGGTCATATCCGTCAAATAGAACGATTGCCACAGGCGTGTAAACTGTCATCTTTTATAAAACTATGTTTTAGAACAAAATGTTATTTAGGTTTTTAATTAAACACACAAAAATATGACGGTATACAAGATGTCTAAACCGTAATATACAGGGTATCTCTAGGGTTGGATCCAAGTTTGTGTAGATTAGATGACATTAATTTTACATAGACATATCATTAAAGTATTTTTAATAAGACTATTATGAAATAATGAAAAGTTGCAGTTGGGAGTTGTCGACTGTGAACATCTATTAAATACTATAATTGTTCTTGCATTTAAAATTTGTACTTCGAATTTGGGACATATATAAGATAGCATGGTAGAATACTTCCTATTGAAATTGGATAATATTGGTCATGCAAGGTGATCGTTGGAGGTGTGCAAACTATCATGTTATATATACACTACAGTTTATTGTGATTTTAGAGCGAAATTTTAAAATGGTTTTTGATTACGAACATAGAAAGTTAAAAAAACGTATAAGATATTTAAATTGCAATATACAGTGCTTCTTTCAAGTTTAATTTTACCTTAACATGTCATTAAGATATTGTATTTTAGATTTGGATTATTAAGCTGTAACAGGAAGTCAATCCACTGAAAATGCCTGCTGAAGACTTAGAAATGGTGATTATATGTCTCGTCGTCTTCTTGCTACCTTCGAAATATCTCAAGGATCAAACTTAAGGTCTTATTATGTGGGCATTATCTTTAACTAACTATTTATCTCGACCGAATACTTGAATACTACTAATCGATGTGCGGGTTGCCAGTCATGTTAGCAACGTCTGGAGATGAATAGTTATCGTTAGTCCGGCGGATTGCTGTAAGAATTATGCACAAGCGGTTAAAAGCGATTTATTTTATCTGTCATGTCAGTAGAGCCTAAGGACCATATTCAGAATGGGAGCCCATCGGATCAGTCACTTTTAACTTCTGTACCAGTCTCGCAAAGTACAGTTTGGGACCTAATGTCATTTTGGACTATTAATTCCGTTTCAGTCGTCGTAGCGAGATCATTTTTGGGTGTAGATCTATATTTTTGGGGGCGAGAAACCTGACTATAACTGTCTCGAGGCCCTGAGGCCCATAGTACATAGGCCATGGTACATAGTACAAAACCTTAAAAAAAATAAAATCGGAAAAACCAATCTCGTAGCCAAACCAAACCTCAACTCTCTTTTTTTTCAACTAACTTTAAAAAAAACAACCTAAAAAATATCCTAAAAAATAAACCTAAAAAAAATTAAAAAAGTTTTTTCCCCGACAAGGTTCGAACCCGGCTCACCCGATTCATAAGCGCTGAAGCTGAAGCTGAACAAGAATTCATAAACGCAGTACATTCCATTGCACTACACGCTGTTGGAAATAATTCTCTTGAAGGTTAAGCACATGCACCAAACCCGAGCATTGCCGAACGAATCGACCGCGTGCGCGAGCATCGAAGACGAATTGAAAAAACTTAGTTGGCTAAGCTCGCTGCGGTTGTATTGTTGTGTTTGTCAAAAGTGACATTTCTCCGCTTTAGTGTTTACATTGTGTACGAAGATTTTCCAGACTTCTTTTCCGGTGAGTATAGTGTTAATTTTAAATATGCATGGCACGACAATGGAATGATTCGAATGCATTATTGCATTTCAGTGTTGAAAAAGTCATTTAAATTGGTGTCGGAGGGAAATTCTGCATGCAGAAAAGCAACTGACGCTGTGTTTTTTCTGTCATAAAGAGAATGGGGAAGACTTAGTTTGCCCAGCAAAAAATAAAGGGCCCAATTCCAGCTATGAAACTTTTGAAACCAATTTACTCCAGTTTCAGGAGCCTCATGCTTTTCTAACTTGCGTAAATGACCTTCGTCGTTTGAATGAGGACACGCTAAAAAAGCGCAATGAAAGATATCATAAATTACGCGACTTAAAGCTCAACAATAAAGAGCTGGCCACGCCAAAAAAAGAGAGCACACAGTGAGACCGAAGAAAGCACTTCAAGCGTCACAGGAAGCAAGTTGACTCGCCACAATGGTGAACTCGTACAGGAAATGGACAGATGTTTTTTTTTGTGATGGCTTAGCCTCCAGAACCGATCCTCTTCATACAGTGTGCACTTTTTCCGTTGACAAACGCGTAAGGCAGTGCGCTCACAATTTAGAAGGCCTAGGACATAGAAAATATCCCCCCTACTTAAGATGCTCTCCATCTGCATACCCAAAGAGCTGTCTATCAGGCGGGGCATATATGGGGACAGAGTCTGACAAAGGACTTCGTTTTTCTCGACCCTGCATTGTATGGGTGGACCAAGACACCACAAGGAGTACGGAAGGTAAAGTTAATGTCATATATTATATGGCATACACAAATCAACGCACAGAGCCCTTATCCTTGACCATTCGCATTCGTATAAGTATACGTATACGTTTTCCAATACAAATTACATGGGAAAACGTATACATGTTCGAATATGAATTCGCAAGGGCAAGGACTCGTATCGCTCCTTAAATAGTATTTTGCTTCCTCCAGGTCAAGTGGACGACCCTGCCTCCGGCAGAAAGGGCGTGCCGCGAGGTCATCCACTGTTCCTGCAAATTCCCATGTGGAAAACGATGTAGCTGCGGAAAATCCCAACTGCCATGCACCAGCCTGTGCAAATGTAGTTGTGAGCAAGAGTAGATAAAGTTACAAGTTGGGTGCTCGAAACAAGGAGGAATTGGCATAACCTGCAATTAAGCAGAGGTCAAAAAAGCCCGCAGCGGACACATCTTCGAATGAAGACAATCTTCAATGTTCTTTGTGTGTTCTCTGTGTTCTCTAAATATGCAATTTGTTTCAGTAAAATTAAATAAAGCTTCGTTTAAAGAATAGTCTTTTAACCTTTTTGAGTCTCATAAACGTCAACTCATGGTTGGAGGCAAAGAAACTGATCACAGTATGCCTCAGGTACCCGTGGTACACCTTCAGTACATACCCATTTAAACCCTAGGTACCCAAACGGGAGTACTATGGGCCTCAGGGCCTCGAGACGGTTATAATCAGGTTTTTCGCCTCCAAAAATATAGATCTCCACCCAAAAATGATCTCGCTACGACGACTGAAACGGAATTAATAGTCCAAAATCACATTAGGTCCTAAACTGTACTTTGCGCGACTGTACAGAAGTTGAAAGTGACTGATCCGATGGGCTCCCGTTCTGAATATGGTCCTTAGGTCCCTACTGACACGACATAAAAGAGAAATCGCTTTGAACCGCTTGTGCATAATTCTTGTCAAGTTAGGTTCTAATCCGTCGAACTACGTCTCCAGATGATTGTTGCATCCAGTAATAGTATAAAAATACCGCTGCCCAAGGAATCACTACTTCCACATCCAGATTCTCTATCCAAGTCACTCACAACGAAAAAACTTTGTATGTGAAAATAATTGTTTATGGAACTTTAATAATATAATATTTGAAATCTTCTACCCCAAAAACCCATAAAACGATACCCCACATCGGTAGTGGGGTGGGGGTGGTGATGGGGGGTGGTAGTGGGGGGTGGATGAAGTAAAAAAATATTTTGAGGTTTCTGGTTCCTGTACATACACAAATTACAATTTTTCTTCATCCTCTTTAGTAAGGTGGGGGTGGTAATGGGGGTGGCCAATGCCAAATTTTTTTTTGAGACCTTAGCTTCTCTTGTATATACTAAATACCAATTTCGTGGACTCTTACCTGCTTGATTTACTTATTTACCCTAAATTTACTCCAATTTACACCCCACCCTTCGACGGAACAAGATGAAAATATAATCTAGTTCTAGATCTCGTTAAAGTACATATGTGTACCAAATGTCAAGTCAATATCTTAAACGGTTCCAGAGTAAACGTGCGCACAAAAAAAGTTACGACAGACCGACAGACAGACAGACCGACAGACAGACAGAAATTTTTTTTTTCGCTCAAACTTAAAATCTCGACGTTTCATGACATTTTAAGCCTATTTGGACAATACAAATTTAAAAACATTTTTTTGTCGTTACTATACTTCCACTGCACGTGGAAGTAATATAGTATTGATAGGCATTTACAGTAGACATTTAATAAAGGGCGTAAAAATATAAATAGAAACTGAATGAATATCTAAATGTACTGTATTTTACAACAATGTATTTTTATAGCAATCATAATCCAATTGTATAGGGATACACAGTGGACAATGCCATAGAGATGCAACAAGTTTAAAGTCCTTGATGTAACATTTGACTTCAAGCTTAGCTTTACTAGTCGTATTAGTAAAATCGCTGCGTCAGCTGGTAAGTTACTAGGATATTATATAGGAAACTGGGGTAGTTATGCATACAGTTCGAAGTAGTTTATCTCATGTATTACAGATAAACTTGGATATTCGACGAAATATTTTGAAATTAATATTAAACGTAATTTTATAATATACAACAGAACTAATGTCCAAGTTCAGTACAGATCAGCTGTCTTGAATATTTACAAGTAATTTAGTTATGTTTATCATTTATGTGAAATTAGCTTTAACAACATCAATTGTATTATCCATAAATGTAAAAAAGTTATTAAGGTAAACACTATTTTTTTTTCTCAAGTCTGTTCACTGATAGAGTCCCGGTGTGACGTCACGAACGTCTGAACTAAGATGCCGTAGGCTCGTTGGTGTTTTCGAATACACAGTGGCGTCGCTTTGTTTTATATTTTACTTGATGTATTTAATTAGATTTATTTAAAAGAAATTGAATTATAAGCGTATATGATACATCAATTGTAAATTTATAGTAATTTGAGTTAATAAATAAATTATAATATTGAATTTTTTTGGTTTCAAGTAAAAAATATGACAGAGCCAAATATACAAATAAAGTTAAATAGTTGCAGCCAAATCTTTTTTATTCATTAATAGAATTTTGTCAAATAAGTATATGTAATCTTAAAATAAAAATATATACTTAATATAACACTAAGTATGCCGAACCCTATATAAAACAAATATGGCAGTAAAATACAAATACCTAGTATAAGATTTTTTTTGTGGCACTATGGAACTAGTCCAATCAGCCAGAAACAAAATGTTGATGGTAAGACCAATACTGAAATACGAATTTCGAATTGTTATTTAATATGTATATGCTTACTAGCTCTATGAATATTAGAGACCATATAAACCCAAAGGGGTGTAGTTCAATGGATTTCATCAGATGTGGAAAAATACATTTAAATTCATCCATGATGTTCAGGGAACTTGAGACAATTAAAGGAAATTTGACAGGGACACACGTTTCTCGCCTAGGGGCCGATAAAGGCATTTTCAATGTTCTAATACAAACTGGGTAAGGCCTCGGTAAAAGGGGAGAACAACATGAGGTCAGACAATAGAACCTATGTATTACACAACCTAATATATTTCTATATTTTTACCCCAGTTCTACTGAGAAAAGTAATTATATATTTTAATATTTCTACTTTGTTTAGACACAAAACATGTAGTAAGTTGAATGGAGCCATGACTCCGCTTATGATTAAATTTGTATACAGGGTGTTGCATTCATTCATATACTTTTGGCAATTAAACATTAAATGATCTAAGCTACCCCCAGTGTTACAATATTCACATAAACTTGATGGGATTAAATATAGTCTGGCAAGGTGCGCTGGATAACATCCACGTCCAAATTTTAATCTATTTATAATGCTTATGTACTTACGGGGAATATTGAGGTCGTCGTGCCAAAACTATATCGGTATTTCCGGATGAATAAATGAATATCTTGTGGGAGATGTAAAGCAAAACTGTTGCCATTTTTTTTTTTCATATTTGTCTTAAAAACATTAAAGCAATCATTCAAACATATATCATCGGTTATGTCGGTTCCAAAGTAGATACTATCTTTTGCTAGAGTGTCAACCAGTTCATTTTATTGTAAACCATTGTGCCCTTTAATCCATACAAACGTGATAAAACCACCTTTTGCTTTCCATTTGGCCAGCAGTAATTTAATTCTTGCAATAAATGGGTCTAAAATAGTGCTTGGGCTCTAGCTATTTTTGATGACTGTTAGAACAGAGAGTGAGTCGGAGAGAATGACGGAAAATGGTGTATTTTTAGACATAATATATTTTGTGCCCTGTAGTATAGCAAAGGCAAAGTAAGTTAAGTAATTTTGATCTGTGCAACAAATATTGGGTAAAAAAAAGTTCTCCTCCGTTATGCTCCGCCTTCCGTGAAACGAGCAAATATTTTGACCGCCTGTCCAACTCATATCCTCCTAGCCCTGAACGTGAGTACTTTGACATAACTGATAATAACTTGGTTGTAGGGGCGAGCGTAGAGGCGACTTCAATGTGAATATCAGTCGATATTCCGTTGAAGCAACGTCGAGCGCGGTTAGTACTTGGATGAGCGACCCACCTATCTTGGGAAATACAGCGTTCTCGCCCCACCTTCTATAGGCTTGTATATCAGTGTATACTCGGAAGTTACGTAATTTCAGATGAGGATTACGTAGTGGATATACCATCCTTCGGAGGGGATGTAAAGCAGGCGGTCCCTTGTCTATTAAATGTTCGGCAAGTAAAAGATCCCTACTCTTCTTAAGGGAAGAGGTTCGGCAAAATTTCCAGGTTGGGGGTAACTCGTCTCCTGGCGTCGGTGATAGGCCCTGGTAGCGGAAATAGGCCGACGTTAAATAGTTAAAAAAAAAAAAATTGGTTGTAATTCCAAATTAAAGTGAAAATCACACTCTAAACCGTTGCATTTTACTTCAAACATTAGAAAATATATCTTATCAGATTCCTCTATACACGGATGCTTCTAAGTCTAATTTAGGCACAGTATGTGCGTATTATAGCCCACAAGAAAATACTAAAGCCTTGTATAAACTCCCTTTGGATATGTCGATTTTTTCTGCAGAAGCCTTTGCTATACTAGTATAAGATAAATAAATAAATTTAGTTTTCTTCGTCAATGTCTAATTATCCGAGTCCTCATCGTCGCTTTCATTATTAACACTTATAATGAGTGGCTTAACTTCCTCAGTATGAACCTCTCGATCATATTAGTCTAAGAGCCAGCGACAGATTTTCATGACCAAGTCCTTCTCAAGCGGTAATTAGTGGAATGCATCAGGGAGTTGTATTATAAAGCCTTGTGAACGTCAGCTGCGGTTCCGTGGGTGGGATGAGCGGCGGTAGCCTCCCACGCACGGAGAAAAAAAAATATTTTTAGTCATTTCCTCCTGACTAAAAATTTGTCACACTATAGCTAATCCAATATCTTGAAGAAAAAAAAAGTCAGCTGACTATAACATGGTGTATTATACGTCAGCTGGTCGCTTGAACCTGAAAAAAAAAAATTATACATTCAATGATTTCCTCTCAACTAAAAATTTACCTGATGATAGCTTATATGCTACTGTGAATGAATATAAATGTCAGCTGGCTGTACCTCGGTGGAAAGAGCGTCAGCTGATACCTTGAAAGTTGTAACGCAGAAGTTAGGCGGGAGTATAATTAAGTAGAGTTCGTTTCTAAAGAAATATTGATGAACTTTTCTCCTGATTGCATATCGATCGAAGTCATCCACAATATCAACAATTTTTTTATGGTTTTGATTGGTTTTTGGCACCGAAAATTTATGGTTAGTGGTATACTCTCTGACAATTTTGTAAACACTGCTGCCACACACTCCTGTCATATTTGCCACTTTGTTTACAATTTCATCTTTGAGTAATATAGGATTTTCTTGAATCTCATGCTTATACACGCCTAAAATCATTTCCTTGGTCTTTACGTCGAAATGAGACTTTTTCGGCCTTTATTTAAGAGGAGACAAACAAATTTCTGTGGGCTCATCAGCTGTATCCGTGCTACTATATATTTTTAGGTGTCCTTGATATATTTGATACACCGAAAAAGTATTTAAATAAAACACAAAGTCAAAGTCTTGGTATATGCCCGAGAGGCAAACACACTTATTTAATATACTCTGAAAGCATATAAATAAAACACAATAATCATATCACAAGGTACGGTATTTACAAAGATGCAATTTAAACAATGACATGAAAAGTAAATAGATACAACAACGATGTACTTCCAACTGAGTCTGAGTACGCACCTGTACCGAAACCGCGATGAGTGTTATCAGTAGCTTATAGCCATTTGACCAATAGCATTACAGAATCCAGCACGCGAGTAGGCGATCACAATAGAATACGTAGTCAGTCGTAGAGAGTGTTCAAGAAGAATTAGTATAGTGACCGTTAAACACAAGTTGCCCAAAAAGGGTATTGATGGCTCTTCTCTACCACCATGCAAATCGGAGCTATATCAGCAATTTTTAAGAGCATGTTACATATCTCAAATTTGGTCGCACGCACACCTGAAAGTTCCAACTACTGATGAACCTTCAGACTATGGCTGGGTAGAAATCGACAACAGATTTGAATTCATCTGGTTTTCTGGAACTCAGTTACCAGAGTCGATTGAAGAAATAACTATTCAGCCCGAAAAAGGTAACATTTTTTTGATCATTTTGATTCTGTTACACTAACTATGCATCTTAATATATTTTTTTAATTTTTGTACAGATGATGATGATAAAGACATGATGGCAGACAGCTCTGACAGCGACTCTGACAGTGAATCAGAGAGCGATGAGAGTGACACAAGCCAAAGCGAGAACGAAAATGATTAAATTACATTATTATTTTTAATCACTTCTTTAAAATTAATGTTATTTATCGAACAGCTAAGTTACAATAAACTATAAACTGATTAATTTACTTATCTAAATATTTCTTCAGTTATTCAATTATATACTTATTAGTTTTAAAGTATCTATACAGAATATTGATTTAATCGGAGCGTAATGCCGAATAATTTATGATACGTCATTTCCTCCCGGATAAAAATTTGTAACCTGATTGTTAATATACTTCTGTAATTAACAAAAAAAAATCAGGTAGCAGTAAGTCGAGGGAAAACACGTCAGCTGATGCATTTAAATAGGCGATAGATGCTCTTGCCTAACTTCTGCGTTACAACTTTCAAGGTATCAGCTGACGATCTTTCCACCGAGGTACAGCCAGCTGACATTTATATTCATTCACAGTAGCATATAAGCTATCATCAGGTGCATTTTTAGTTGAGAGGAAATCATTGAATGTATAAGTTTTTTTTTATGTTCAAGCGACCAGCTGACGTATAACACACCATGTTATAGTCAGCTGACTTTTTTTTTTCTTCAAGATATTCGATTAGCTATAGTTTGACAAATTTTTAGTCAGGAGGAAATGACTAAAAATATTTTTTTTTCTCCGTGCGTGGGAGGCTACCGCCGCTCATCCCACCCACGGAACCGCAGCTGACGTTCACGAGGCATTATGATACAACTCCCTGATGCGTCTCACTAATTATCGTTTGAGAAGAAATAATTGACCAAATTTTCACCTGGCTCCCGGTCTATCTGTTTCTAAAATCAATTTTTTGTGTGATTTACATACTTGGACCAAATTGAGCTCGACACTTGAGATAGAGCCTCATTCCCCATAGCAAGAACGGCTTCGTCACTAAAACCATCTTTCCCGATGTGTTTGTCGTAACACTCCTTACAAATTTCCTAAACAAGTTCTACTGGGTTGAACTGACAGTGATATGTTGGAAGCCGCACTACTTCATGTCCATGCTCTCTAATTAAATTGTCGATAACATAGTGTTGCTCTGTTCTGTTAGCTCCAGCTATTTGGAGCCATTCGGTTTTAAATGCGGTGTCATTGAATTCTATGATTTTGGTCTTTAACCAGGTTTGTATTTTTTCTTTCTTCCAAGATCGGGTTGGTTGTTTCTCTTCAACCCGAAACTGGTACTTAAAGCAAAAATGCTTGGATTTTGTAACCCCGGCAAAAGTCTCTCTGTCAGCCACTTTTCAAAATATTCAGAGTTCATGTTGTCATGGTAATCTGCTGACTTATTCTTGGTGGAGGAATCTAAACTCGCATCTTCAGCAAAGCCATGTATAGATCCTGCATGTACAACTATAAATCTTTTACCTTCTGTAGCTGTACGACGCCTTTTCGATTTACTGAAATCATCTTGCCAAGAACGTTTTAATCCTCCTCTGCTAAAGATCCAATTTTCGTCTAAGAACACTACATCTTTGGAGTAATTACTTTTCAAATTTTTTACGTATTTGCGTAAAAACTCTAGCAGTTTTAGATAAATTTGTGGTTTTTCACACAGTACTCTTCTATTGTCATCTTTTTTAAAGGAAAAGCCTAATTTTTTAATCACTTCATATAAACTGGTACAGGTACGGCCAATATCAACTATTGCTTTAGATTTATGCTCTTCTAAAAGGATAGCCAAGGAAATATGCTTAAGATTAGACACCATATCGTAAATAACATTTTTTATTTCATATTTTACAGCGCCGTGTAACTCTGTTTTGGACTTTTTACGATTCCGTTTAATCGAAGCTTGAAGCTCCACATTTTCTTTGTCGTTTTTAGCTATTTTTCTCACAGTCTTTTCACCGATTTTTAAAGCCTTAGCCACTCGCCTTTGAACAGCCTTTATTGACAATAAAGTTCCACCATTTTCATTTTCCTTTTGAAAATATTCCAACAAATGCAAAACTAACTGCTGTGCGGATTTAAAAATTCACCAGGATGCATGTTTACCATTTTAACAATAGAACAAGAGTAAAATTGCCCTCTTAGGCACTAATTAAAATAAGTTCACTATACCTGCTATACCCGACTTCCGCCTCTGGAATCGCCAGCCGCATTCGACGACGACAATATTTCAATAAAGACAAGGAAGGATAGAGCTCCGGACGATATTCCTTACACTATACGACCGGGATTCTATCAGCGAACAGACTTTACAAATTATTTTGTCGATGCAATGGGGTGGTTGTATGAGCAGCTCTGTTGGATACCACCACCTCCCATCATATATTCTCTTTTTCTTGCTTTTTGCAGCTGATAAATAAAGACACATTATTATCATTAGTATTATTATTATGTTTACAGCACTAGATCGATAGTGTTCTGTAAGGACAAGGTAACCTCTTGTAGGATGTGAAACTACATCATGCACGATGATCTTTTAAATGCAGAAGCTCTATATATATTACGCATGAGACTTACCAAGATGATTAATTTTTAAGATTATTACGAAATGACTGAATGTTGCATCTGGGTGTTGCCGACTACAAACATTAAAAGTAAAAAAGATATTTTTGTATGTATTTTATTTATTTGGCTCGATATTCATTTCAGTGACCATGTAAAAGTGAATTTTGCAGAAATCGGACAAAATTCTAACCAGTTTGCCACATAATACTAATTTTACTAGCTATTGTCTTTAATTGGTTGGCTTGCTGTTGGAAATAAGCGGTTATTTACATATTTATTTATTATAATTATTATACGAGATGATCAAAATACGAATAGTGGCTATGGATACATCGTTTAGAATGTTGATTTCATCGTCTCTTCACAATTTCATTTATATTTTTATTCCACCAACAAAAGTAAATTATTTTTCTTTCTAAGCCAAGTTCTAAAAACAAACAAGAAACGTATTAAAATTGAAAAAGTTGGGTGTGAATAATACTCAACTAACAGGTTGCTATAAAATGAACTTCCTTTTAGAGAATTACAAAGTAATACTTCCGCAATGTTTCATAAGATTATCTTCTGCCAGATTTTTAAGCATAAACTGAATTTGTGAAGTAGACCTTTCTCTCCATTAAAAATGTTGCCATAATGGATTTTCGGCGTAACTCATTTTCAAATGAAAAAGTGAGGGCTCGGTTTAAAATAATGTTGTGGAAACATTAAATTATATAGATTTCATTACTTAGAAGTATTAGATTTGTCCGTAAATACGAATTAAGTTAATAAAAGTCAGTTTAAAGAAGTTAATGTTGGGTATTTTCATAAAGTATTTATAAAGTTTATAATAGTTAATATCCTTTATGCAGGAAGAAATTAGTCCATTATTCATTTTCAGTAAGAGAAATTATCTGCCTTTCCTACCCCCGGTCGAGTGCGGTTGTATGCGTCTAGAGTGTGGTTCTGTTTATTTGTTTATCTATTCCCTCACAATTTTAACGAATGCATCAATTTTGATACGGTTTTATGTAAATATTAGATAATTTTTTATAGTCCGGTGATATTAAGAAAATGTCTCGGAAAGTTTTGGGATAAGCCAAAAATTAGTCTATCCCATAAAGAATTTCCTCAGGAATTCGAAAAAAATAGTGTTGACCACTCAAAATGGCGGTTTTAATGGTTATTTAACTTTTTGTAAACAAAATGAATTTTGTAGCTTACTTGTTTGCTTATATCTTCGCTTCTAAAGGTCGTAGAAAAACGTTCGACCCGTCAATTTCTTCGTCCCCTATAAGGTAGATATATGCAAAGAACGAATTTTTGATTGTTAATAACATTTTATGACAAGAAACTGAAAAAATCGAATTTCTCGATCGTCGAACTTTGAAGTATTGTAGAAACAAATATAAAATCTGCATGTTAACGATATTATGAGAAATAGTACATATTTTTACCCTTAATGAAACGCATTTTGTCCCGTTGCAAAATATTAATCATTTTTTTTTGCAATTAATTTATTTAAAAAAAAATTCAAACCTTATACTAAAAGATCATATTAATATTTTACAGTTCTGTTTCGGTAAAAACATTCTATTTGACGTACATTTACATAATCAAAAAAAATATTGCTAAAAAATTTTAATTTGCAACTTTTTTACGCAAAAGATCAATTTTGCAACTTAAAAAAATGTAAACATCTCAGTGGATTTTGCATAAAATTTATTGCAACTAACGGTATTTTAATTTTCATAAAAAAACACGAATTTAAAAAAAGAAAATTTGCTTCGATGCTTTGGAGCCGAGATATGAAGAATTCACGTTTTTTGCGATTACGGCGAAATTTGAAAATATTTTTACTTGAAAATTTAACTGGATATACCTCAGAGTGTGTGTTATCACTTACAAAAAGTGCCATGCCTATATATCTAGATGGGCCATGGAAAAAAAATCGAGAAAATTGCATCCTTGGCGCTCGCGCTCAGGCTAGACGCCAGACCCCTCCTCCCCATTTTACTGCTATTGGCGTATCTGGACAGTTTTACCGCGGCGACAGCTTTATTTCTCTTTTTCTCAGCTTCAGAAGTGGCTGGATGGACGTTTTTTTTTTAATTCTGCTTATTTATTTCTCAGCTTTCCGATTATTCGATTATTTTTCAATCATTCAATTACGTTGCTTTATAAAGTAAATATGTAAAGATTACATACAATTTATTTGATAAGACATTGAGTGAATAGTTTTTACTCTTATTGGGGATAAAAAAGGAGGTATACATTTTATATTTAAAAATTAATTTATTGAATATACAAAATAAAGTTTATTTTTCTGTTCTCGTTTTTTTTAGGTTGATTTAAAATTAAATTATAGGATGTTTGTAAAATTGTAAAAAAAACGCTGCCCAAGGAATCACTACTTCCACATCCAGATTTTCTATCCAAGTCTCTCACAACGAACAAAAAACCAATAAAACGATATGTCACATCGGTAGTGGGGGTGGGAATGGTGGTAGTGGGGGTGGATAAAGTAAAAACAAAATTGAGGCCTTTGCTTCTTGTATACACACTAAATCACAATTTTATTTTAATAATGGGGGGTGGGGGTGGTAATGGAGGTGGCTAATGCCAACAAATTTTTTATTTATACTAAATGCCAATTTTATGGGCTCTTACTTGCTTAATTTACCCATTTACACCCATTTCTCCCAACCCTTCAACGGAATAAGATCAAAATATAATCTTCCAGATCTCGTTAAAATACATGCATGTAGCAAATTTCAAGTCAATATATTAAAAGGTTCCAGAGTAACCATGCGCACAAAATAGTTACAGACGGACCGACCGACAGAGCGACAGACTTTTTTGCTCAAACTTAAAATCTCGACATTTCATGACATTCTAAGCCTAGTTGAACAATAAAAATTTTTACAATTTTTTTTGCGTTACTATACTTCCACTGGATGTGGAAATAATTATAAGATGTTTCATTATAAACCACTGAAATAATTTTATCTATAATAATAAAATAATAAAGCCGCTGTATTACAAATTCTTTTTGCGGAGCAACGTAACTGAATAATTGAAAAATAATCGAAGGATCGGAAAGCTGAGAAAAAAATAAGTTGCATTAAAAAAAACGTCCATCTAGCCACTCCTGAAGCCGGGAAAAAGATAAATAAAGCTGCCGCCGCGGTAAAACTGTCCAAGTACTCCACTAGCAGTGTAGGGGGAGGGGAATTTGGCGTCTAGCGTGAGCGCAAGCACCAAGGATGCAATTTTCTCAATTTTTTTTCCATGGCCCATCTAGATATACAGACATGGCACTTCTTGTAAGTGATAACACACACACACACACTGATGTATGTTTAGTTAAATTTTCAAGTAAAAATATTTTCAAATTTCGCCGCAGTCGTAAAAAACGTGAATTCTTCATATCTCGGCTCCAAAGCATCGGAGCAATTTTTTTTTTTTTTGAGTTCGTGTGTTTTAATGACAATTAAAATGCCAATATTCTTTTTGATTATGTAAATGTATGTCAAATACAATGTTTTTACCGAAACAGAACTGTAAAATATTAATATGATCTTTTAGTATAACAGTTTGATTTTTTTTTATAAATTAATTGCAAAAAAAAATAATTAATATTTTGCAACGGGACACAGTGCATTTTATTAAAATATGTACTATTTCTCATAATATCGTTAACATGCAGATTTTATATTTGTTTCCACAGTACTTCAAAGTTCGACGATCGAGAAATTCAATTTTTTCAGTTCCTTATCATAAAATGTTATTAACAATCAAAAATTCCTTCTTTGCATATACCTACCTTATAGAGGAACCCATGATGAAGAAACGAACGGATCGAACGTTTTTCTACGACCTTTAGAAGCGAAGATATAAGCAAACAAGTTGCAAAATTCATTTTGTTTATAAAAAGTTAAATAACCATTAAAGCCGCCATTTTGAGTGGTCAACACTATTTTTTTCGGATTCCTGAGGAAATTCTATAGGGGGTAGACTAATTTTTGGCTTGTCCCAAAACTTTCCGAGAAATCGTTATTTTTGAATCTAAAATCACCGGACTATTAGATCAAGTTCTGAGATACAGATCATCATACATTAAAAATATGCCATACCGAGTTTTTATTTTTAAAGTTATAACTACTCTTTTAAATTTAGGTTTTCAACGAATTTAAAAATTCTTTACTCGACTAAAAATATTTTTGTTCCTAAAGAAATATTAATAATCAAGTTGCTTTGAATTACTTTCATGAGCAGATCATTTAACGCTTAAAAAAAGCGGATTTTTTATAGATTTTTAGATGGTTTTTGACGCAAAAAAAACGCAACTTGATGGAGACACTTCAGATTCGAATTAAACGTATCAAAATATGAGATAGTATGGTGGTTTGGTCTTAGTATGTGATACTTTTTTGTGTGCCTGTATTATGAATTATAATCAACTTAATTCATCTTTAAAATATCAATCCGAATATCTGAAAATAATGTTTTAGCATGATTGATTGAATGATTGATTTACCAGCGTACAGTAGGCATTACTGGCACTCCCAAGATATACCGCTGGGCCGGCTACGTAGACGATGGGTTTGATTTTGATCATGCCTTTTATCAGCAGCGAGAACCACATGGCGCATGATACATGAGTGTGGGATGGGCAGTATATGTATTTGTGAAATGCATTGCCGTATTGTGTCGTGACATGGAGTGTTTATGATCCTCTTTTTGTGTCTCTGCTTCAACAAATCTTCTTCTTCTTTTGAGTCTTCTGGTTCCTCCGTTTCTGATTCTGGTAGAATATATATCGTTGCGATTTCTTTATGGTATTCATTTTTTTTCCTCGGTCTCCTATCCCAGTATTCTAGGACCTTTCCTAGTTCATGATCCTTTAGATTGTTGTTCTCTACGTGTAGCGTGGTTTCCCTATTTTTGGTATGTTGCTGTTCAGTATTAGCTCTTATGTGTTGGATTTCTTCTTTGAACATGTTCCCAGTACTTAATTGCTTACATTTCTAATCCCTTTTGTAATTGTCTTCCCTCCTTTTTGTGTTAATGTTTTATATCGCTGTTTTCATCTTGTTGTTTTTGCGAGTAATTGGATGATGTCTCTTTCAGCTCTTCTCAAAGTTCTTCTGTTTTGGCTTTTGTTGTTGCCGCGTTATTAACTCCATGTTATCGTTGGCAGTATGATGGCTACGTACTGTCGTTTAGTCAGGCCCCATGATAGTTCGTTTTTCACGAGTAACGGTATAATTGACCTTATGACTCTGTATGTCGTTTTAATTCTCCCGATTCAGTTTCTCTTTTTTTTCGGTGAGTTCCTCAGATATGTTCCTAGGTATTGCTTAGGGAGTAGCTTTCTATTTTGTATTCTTCTCCACTGGTCCGTCTCTCTTTTGTTAACGGGTCTCGCTCCATTATTAGACTTTTCTTGAAGATGTGCCCAGATGTACTTTCATGTTTTCTAGGAAATTGAGAATGTGTTGCTCTTTTTCTGAGACGATTAGGAGATCGTCGAGGTATGCTAGTACGTTTGGGGTTCTTAGTGCTTCTGTATCTTCGTTAAAATTTGGTACTTCCCTTATTAAGCTTTGTATCACTTGGTCTAGGACCGTGGTGAATAATCGGGGAGATAGGGGGCATCCTTGCTTGACTTCTATGTTCTTTTGTTTGGTTTCCGTCATTTGTCCGAATCATTGTATGGCAGTGCTTTCGTGAAGGCAGGCCTTTATTATCTTGTTTATTAGATAGTGCGGTATTCCCTTCTTATATAGGGACTATGGTCTCACGACTGATGGTATCAAGTGCCTTCTGGAAATCTATAGCGACTATGTGTAGTTTTGTACTTTCTCTCCATTTCTCGTAAGTAATTTGCATTTGCATTTAATTATCATTAAAATTATCCCTGTATGGGAAATCTTCCCAATCCAATTTTTATTATTCTGTTCAGGTAAATCATTAATAAATATTTTAGAGGTATTTGCTAGGATATTTTTCAGTTTACCCTAAGCTTTAAAAGAAGTCACACTGACGAGGCATAGATGCCGAAAAACGAGTATGTGAATGTTTTAAACTTTGTTGTAACTGCTATTTTGGTAAGTGCTTTTGTTTTATTTTTTTTTAATTTCTTTGAGCCGAATAGTTTAAATAGAAATATCATTATTGTGACAGTTGTACTGTACATAATGTGCGTATTTTCTTTCTCTTAATAGAAGGATATATGTTTATACTTGTCTGTGATAAGATTTACGTAAAAGTTAAAATAATTACTAGTATTTTCTAGTACATATTTAATTATTATATGATATTGGAATATGTCGAAACAAATTTTTAAAATTAGCGGAGCGGATCTGGTTTTGAAATGAAACCAACTTTTTTTAATTTTTTTTTTTTTTTTTGACAGCTCGGTTACCCGCGTTTCTTCTTTATCATGTTATCAAGTTAGTTCAGCAATCACACGAGGTGAGGCAGGAATTAGCATTTAAAATTCGCAAAAACACGTTTTTTCACGATAACTTTGTTATTATTGACTTGACGAAAAAAAGTGAAGTTAAAAACTGAAGACCTCGCGGAAGCGCATAATCTGGTAAACGCGTTAATATGTAGGTCAAATAAAAAAGTTACGCCAATCTTTTATCTTTATATGCCCTCGATATACTTGGTATCTATTTCAAAAGGTAAAAAAGTTTACCATGTGTTACATTTGAGAATGCTGTAATGAAGCATATTTTAAACCCCAATAAACCATTTATATTTACCAAAAATAGATATGTTTCTGTTGAATTATTTAATAAAAATTACCAGGCTGTGAAAAATAATTATATCACCGCATAAACTATTAGGCCCCACCAGGCCCAACCGAAACTGAAAATGCATACTAAACCGTGATCTCCGCAGATAGCCTTCAGTTGCTACCAGTGAACAACAGCGAGCAGAAGTGCCTTCTCCAGGGAAACCGCCAGCAGACGTAAGTTAATATTTGAATTATATTTCCGCGACACTGTACTAAGTTGCGCCTACGTCAATCAATATCCACGCGCACTGTTCCCCCGTCATTACCGCGAATAGAGGGGATAGTGGACTAGATACCCGATGCGCTGAGAGCAGACAGTCAGTTCCTCACGAGCTCCAACAGCGACCAGACGTGCCCACTGCAGCCAGCTCCGGAAATAAGAGTAAGTGAAATTTTTCTAAGACCGGGAGACAGAAAATAATGGTAAAGTCCGCGATTTCTGACTTGTAAAATATTTTTCATTTAACCGTTTCACCTGAACATAATACAAGTATTCATTTACCGCTACGCACCGTGTCTGCACATTTTCCCCCTCTACCGGCTTGTTGAAAGAGGAAAGTATTTATTAAAACTCGTGATATCAAACAGTCGTGGTCGGCCGCTCCACGACTCTAGACGCAGTAAGCAGGAGCCCCGCCAACTGTGCAAGTACCGATTCTTAAAGATTGCTCCTACCGCGGCTACGTCATTACTGCACGCAGCAAATATAGAGTTCCCCACTCTAACCGTGAATCTTCTGTTATAGTCACCGCTGAGAAGACCGGAACGAGGAGTGCGACTCGAGACCGTTACCAGACCGGACGTGGGCCAGGACGAAAAGTGAGTAGGTTCATAAATAATAGGTACAAGTTTGACCCTTAAAATAATTAATTTTGCTGCTTTGTTTGGTAACTACTTGTTTCTTCCTGGTATTTAATGACAACCCGTAACCTGATTAACTCGGCAAGTCACTCCTTTAACCTGTCATTGTCTGTCACACTGTACGTCACCGCCATTTTTACCGTCATATCGCTGCTTCACTCCTGCTTACCTTAGTAACGTCACCGTATCGCATGGTAGCACTTACCGTAATCATCAGCACGTCACAGCCTGGGTTTGCTCTCTTTGTGCGTTATGAATGTACTGTATATATTAAATTAGTTAAGCTGTAAATAGTTTCGTTATCACTGTAACTTATAGGAAATAAATAGATATTTTGTTTTACCGAATTCTGTGTTTTACTGCTGTTTGTGTAACAGTCCAATTTTCCCAAATTGACCCACTGGAAGTTACTGTTTTCTCCACTGTAGCTATCCCAGCCCTACTGTAACAGGCTGTGTCAAGAGGCTAGTGTGGGACCTTTGCCCCACGTAAAAAAATTGTAAAGGTGGCGCCCGAGTAACCGAACCGTTGCTAAGGTGCCAAAAGTGACCACTTTCCGGCCTCACCGGAAAGTATACGTCACAAACTTGGCGCCCGAGCAGGGACTGTATTAAATTAAATTAGATTGTGGGAAAATTTAATTGGACTTTCGCATTCGGCAGTCACCGGACGCGACCGAAAAAGTACCGACCGGCCTAGAGAGACATCTGAGGTGTCATTTTCGACTAAACCGTCCACGAGGAAGCGATTGCGACCATTACCGAACCGCTCCGACCACTCCCGAAGACGTTCTCGGCCATTTTAAGAAGACTATTAGATTTTGGGAATTGAACATAGGTTCCGGCGGTGTTAGCATACGAAGAGGCTGCACTTTTAACCGAAAACCCGAACTCCGGCCGAACGTTTCCGAAGTGTACCGAAGGGATCCGAAAAGAAACGAAGTCGTGTGGGGTATCAAATTCAGGGTAATCGGACCCAAGGAATCGATTGCCACCAGTGTCCGGCCGATCAGACCAACCGTTCCGGAAAAAAGTGCGCTACGGCCAAAGTAAGGGTCGAAATTGAGTAACTCTGATACTAGGTTGTAGTCCGGACCCAGATACACTTTCTGCACCGAATTTTACCGACCAACCGGATTTTACCCGGAATACTTGGAGTCCCCGGAGTCCGGAGTTACTAGGCAAGTGACCCCTCGTGAAATAGTAACTTTGGGACGCTGAATCGATTGCCACTGGTTTCAGACCGCTCCGACCAACCGTTTCGGAAAACCGTGTACCACAGCAACCTGGGAGGTCGAAACTGAGTAAGACCGACAAGATTGGGTAACTGGCATCTCAAGACACCATCTAATTTGATTTCGCCGATTCTACCGATTTTCTGGATTATCCCCGGAGTCCTACCAGTTCCGGTGATAAGTTCTATCCGTTTGGTGCCTACCACTACCAGTGGCCTTGCAGTGCGTAAACCATTTGCGCATAACTGCAACCACTTATACCCGCTGCCAAGAAGTCAGAACAGGGGAGTTCTGCTTGAGAACTCGAACGGTGAGGACGTCTCCGAAGAAGCACTAACAGATACCGCCTGATAACCTGCTTTCTTCACTGTCACCGTCCTTACCACTGTCACTGTCACCGCCACCGTTCACTGTTGTCCGTTACCGTCGAGGGAGTTCTGCTTGAGAACTCGAACGGTGAGGACGTCTCCGAAGAAGCACTACCAGATACCGCCTGATACCTGCTTTCTTCACTGTCACCGTCCTCACCACTGTCACTGTCACCGCCACCGTTCACTGTTGTCCGTTACCGTCGAAAGAGTTCTGCTTGAGAACTCGAACGGTGAGGACGTCTCCGAAGAAGCACTACCAGATACCGCCTGATACCTGCTTTCTTCACTGTCACCGTCCTCACCACTGCCACTGTCACCGCCACCGTTCACTGTTGTCCGTTACCGTCAAAAGAGTTCTGCTTGAGAACTCGAACGGTAAGGACGTCTCCGAAGAAGCACTACCAGATACCGCCTGATACCTGCTTCCTTCACTGTCACTGTCCTCACCACTGTCACCGCCACCGTTCACTGTCACTGTCACCGCCACCGTTCACTGTCACTGTCACCGCCACCGTTCACTGTTGTCCGTTACTGTCGAGAGAGTTCTGTTTGAGAACTCGAACGGTAAGGACGTCTCCGAAGAGCACTAGCAGATACCACCTGTTACCTGCTTTCTTCACTGTCACCGTCACCGCCTCTGTCACCGTCCACCACTGTCACCGTCACCGCCATCGTTCACCGTTGTCCGTTACCGGAGAGAGTTCTACTTGAGAACTCGAACGAGAAGGACCTCTCTGAAGTAGCACTATCAGACATCATCTGTTACCGACTGTCCCAACATAGACCGTCTACCGTCACCGATCATCGTTGGTCGTTACCGTTCAGAATCGCAGTCTTTGAAGTCACCACAGAGAAGCAAACATGTCCGATACCGAGGAAGAACCAAAACATGAATCAGAAAACCCGGAGGATGTCCGCCCACCGGAAACAGCTGATGTCCGTCTGAGCTGGATTTATAAGCTCAGGAAGGAACAACTGGATACCGAACTAAACAAATTCCGCCTGGACCTGTCTGGCACCGTAGAAGAAAAGAAACGGCGCCTGATTAAATTCATCAAGGATGGGAGTACGTCACCACTCCCAACTACTTCACGACTCACCTTCCCGCCACTCCTGCCACCGCCATTAGTGATCCCACCGCAAGCCCAGATCGTGGCATCTGTCCCACCTCCGTCCACGGTTACTAGTAATGCGATGCTAGACCCTCTCAAGATCCGTAAATGGGGTATCCACTTTAATGGGAAAGGAGACCCTGCCGCCTTCCTAGAGAGGCTAGAAGAAGTATGCTCCTATACTGGAATGCGACCGGAACAGCTGTTACCCGTACTACCAGAGCTGTTACAAGGAACGGCAGTCTTATGGTACCGCAATAACCGGGCTCGTTGGACCACTTGGAGCGAGTTTACGAAAGATTTCCGCATCTTCTACTTCCCGGTGAACTACCAGGAGGAGATAGAGGCGCAGATTAGCCGCCGCTTGCAGAAACCGGAAGAAGCTGCCAGCACCTATCTGATTGATATGCAGACTCTGATCCGGAGACATGGAGACTTCTCCGTACAGGAGGAACTTCGATAGGTATACAGAAACCTGCTTCCCGATTACAGACAGTACATCCCAAGGACCACGGTAACCGACATATCCACCCTGACCGCCAGAGTGATGGAATACGAAACTCTACGCCGGGAAATGCAGCAGGTGTATCGTGCCACCTCCGCTACATCACACCCAAGTATGCACACGACTGCCCCCCTCACCCCCCGGCCAGCACCAACCTACCTCCCGGATCCACCGCCACCAGTACCGTCAGGAGGAGCGCGAATGTCCACCCCAGCATCCCAACCGCCTCCAGGAAACCGCAAAGCCATTGAACCGGCACCAACACCGTCAACAAGTGGCATGACACGCGCCGGAAACAGACCGCTGGAAAGTAGATCACCGGAAAACAGACCACCGAGCCAAAGACCGTCAGAAAATAGGCCGCCCGTCAACAATGAGCCCACACAGGACCTCAACAGTATCTGCTGGAGATGTGGCAGATCTGGACACTTCCGCAGTCAATGTCGATTTCCGCCACAACTATTCTGCTCACGCTGTGGCCGACCAGGTATCATGACACGGGATTGTCAGTGCCGAAGGACGGAAAACTAGACCGGAACCGCACCGTAACGAGGCCAGTACGGTTCCCTCCTACCTCCGCCTCGCAAGATACCGACTACAAGGATAACAGACCGCACATACCAGTAACCATGTATGGTAGAACGTTCTCCGCCCTAATAGACACCGGTGCCGTCCGTTCCTACGTGGGAAACCAAGTAATGGAACTCTGCAAGCAACAAGGAATACCTTCGGTAGCAATATCTACCCCTTCCGCCCAGCTAGCCGATGGAAACGTAGTAAACGTCACCAGTGCCTACGATCTCGACTTCATGGTAGTGGAAAGTTCTTTTTCAGAAAGACTACTCTACCTTCCGAACCTGACATCCGAAATCGTACTAGGTATGGACATCCTGAGTACAAGGGAATTTACACTGGATCTAACTACCGCCACCGTCTACCTGGATCACCGCCCTGTCTCACTGCCGCTGCCAACTGCTCCGCTGACTGGAATCGCCCTGACTCTGTCCCGGGATGAAGAAACCCGTCTTCAGGAATTTTTGGATAATGAACTGCCAAGTTTTCAAGACATAACCGGAACCACTAAACTAGCCCAACACCACATCCGCCTGTCGCAACCGGAACCAATCAAACAGAGATACCGCCCACAAAACCCTAGGATGCAGGAAATTATTAACACCGAAGTCGACGAAATGTTAGCTAATGGAATTATCGAACCGTCCAACAGTCCATGGAGTTCACCTGTGGTCATAGTCCGCAAAAAGGATGGAAAGCCCCGTTTCTGCATAGATTTTCGGAAAGTAAACGAGGTCACGGAAAAAGATGCCTATCCACTACCGTACATCAATGCAATACTGGACAAACTCCGAAAAGCTCGTTACATTTCTAGTATAGATCTAAAACAAGGATACTGGCAAATACCACTCTCTGCCGAAAGCAAGCCTATCACAGCTTTCACCGTACCAGGACGAGGACTGTTCCATTTCCGAGTTATGCCGTTTGGACTTCATTCCGCACCTGCTACTTTTCAACGACTCTTGGACCGAATCATTGGACCTGATATGGAACCATATGCTTTCGCATATTTGGATGACATTATAGTCCTGGGTGAAACTTTTGAAGATCACCTGAAGAACCTACATGAAGTATTCCTCCGACTGAGAATGGCCAATCTACAGCTGAACCCCGAGAAATGTCAGTTCTGTAGAAAGTCGCTACGTTACCTAGGACATGTGGTTACCGTGGAAGGCATCAATACCGATCCAGAGAAAGTGGAGGCCATTGAAAAGTTTCCCACACCTCGAAACGTGCGAGACGTCCGTCGTTTTCTTGGTGTTGCCTCATGGTACCGACGATTTGTACCAGCATTCTCCCAAATTGTGACTCCGTTAACCCGACTCTTGAAAAAGAACCACCGTTTCAAATGGGACACCGAACAGGAAGAAGCTTTTTGGCAACTGAAGAAGTGTCTGACTAAGGCTCCAGTTTTGACCTGTCCCGACTTCAAGAAGCCGTTCACCCTACAAACCGACGCCTCAGACCAAGGTTTAGGGATAGCCTTGACACAGGAAATTGAGGAACATGACCGAGTGATTGCCTACGCCAGCCGAACCTCAACTCCCGCCGAGAAGAACTACTCCGTAACGGAAAGGGATTGTTTGGCCATCGTGTGGGGAATAGAGAAGATGAGACCGTACCTCGAAGGGTACCACTTCACCGTCTTGACCGATCACCAGTCCCTCCGCTGGTTACACTCTATCAAAAGTCCGACTGGCCGCCTAGCTCGCTGGAGCATATTTTTGCAACAGTATGACTTTGAGATTAAGTACCGGAAAGGAAGCTTAAACCATGTAGCTGATGCACTGTCACGCCAACCATTGGAAGGACCTTCTCCCGCCACGGGTACCGAAGAATTATGTGCTGTGAATGAAGCACCAAACTGTTCTTGGTACAGACGGAAGAAGTCGGAAGTTGAAAAGAACCCAGAAGCTAATCCGGATTACTGTGTACGTAATGACCGGCTGTACCGCCACTTCTGGGATTCCAGTGACTTAACCGAACCCGACCAATACGACCCGTGGAAGTTATGCGTACCAACGCCACTCCGGACCACAGTTTTGCAAGAAAACCACGATGCTCCGTCCGCTGGACACATGGGAATTGCCAAGACTACAGCCCGGATCACACAAAAGTACTACTGGCCAGGGATGTTCCGCGACATCGCCAGATATGTACGTAGCTGTATGCAGTGCCAACGTTACAAGATCTCCCAGCAGCAAATACCAGGAGCCATGCAACCGTCCATCAGCCGCCAACCCTGGGAAACTGTTAGCACCGACCTAGTAGGACCGCTACCTAGATCTAGTAAAGGGAACAGCTACCTAGTAGTGTTTCAAGACCGTTTTACCAAATGGGTCCAGTGCCGTCCCCTACGAAGTGCCACCGCCCGCAATGTCAGCCAAGCTCTCTATGATGAAGTTATCACCCGTTTCGGATGTCCGCGTACCGTAATCACGGATAATGGTACCCAGTACGACAGCCGTATGTTCCAGTCATTATTGGACGAATTTGGTATCCAGCACCGTTTCACACCACCGTACACACCACAGGCAAATCCAGTTGAACGAGCCAATCGCACTATCAAGACTATGATAGCACAATACTGCGAACACGATCATCGGAAATGGGACCAACATTTGAATAGCTTTCAGCTAGCTATCAACAGTGCCAAACATGAATCAACCGGATTTTCACCCGCATTTCTGAACTTTGGAAGAGAACTTTCGCTACCAGCCACCGTATACCAAGCCGAAACCAACGAAGCTACCGAACCCAACGAAGATGAGGGAGGATATTCAGATCCCAACCGTTCATACCGACCGCCTAAAGAAGCTACAAGAAGTGTTCGAACTGGTTAGGATAAAGCTTGCCCAAGCATATACCTCCCAGAGCAAATACTATAACCTACGACGCCGAGATATCCAGTATCACGTAGGCAACCGGGTTATGAAACGAGAACATCCCCTCTCCTCGGCTATTAAGGGTTTTGCGTCTAAGTTAGCTCCGAAATATTCTGGACCGTATACCGTGACCCAAGTCGTATCACCCGTGGTTTACAATCTGAAGTCGGATACTGGAAAGAAACTGACCCGTATCCATATTAAGGACTTGAAACCACATGTAGCTGTCAACGAGCCGCCAAGGACAGAACAGACCGCCAACAAGAAATCTTCCAGGAGACCACCAACCTCGTTTCCTGACGAAGAAAATCGACCGCCCGTCCCGCCCGAGTACGTTACCCGTCGATCTGCCAGATTGAGACAACGCTAAGAAGTTCAGCGTAACCTACTCCCATAGGGACCTGATCGCCGCAAGAATAGAGAAAGAAATCCAGCATCAAAGACTAGAAGTAACCGTTTAATTTTTCCTTATTTTAGGTATTTCTTTTAGGAGGACCCTCCCTACCAGGATCTAGGAGTATGATATCCAGCCGTAGCAAGAGGACCTCAGTAATATTTTACTTGTTTTCATTATTACAATTGTTATTTTTGAAGAATCTAGTTTTGATTTTTATTTGTAAAAGGTGTACGTGTCCCCAAATAAAGTTTATGCAACCGGTGTGGGGTACGCGCCTTAAAATCAGTAAGGGAACTTGAGTACATTTTCTTTAATTTTTCCAGTACCAAAGCAAGAAAGAAAAAAAATAATTACATTATTTTTTTTTATGAAGTAAGAGGGGGGTGTAATGAAGCATATTTTAAACCCCAATAAACCATTTATATTTACCAAAAATAGATATGTTTCTGTTGAATTATTTAATAAAAATTACCAGGCTGTGAAAAATAATTATATCACCGCATAAACTATTAGGCCCCACCAGGCCCAACCGAAACTGAAAATGCATACTAAACCGTGATCTCCGCAGATAGCCTTCAGTTGCTACCAGTGAACAACAGCGAGCAGAAGTGCCTTCTCCAGGGAAACCGCCAGCAGACGTAAGTTAATATTTGAATTATATTTCCGCGACACTGTACTAAGTTGCGCCTACGTCAATCAATATCCACGCGCACTGTTCCCCCGTCATTACCGCGAATAGAGGGGATAGTGGACTAGATACCCGATGCGCTGAGAGCAGACAGTCAGTTCCTCACGAGCTCCAACAGCGACCAGACGTGCCCACTGCAGCCAGCTCCGGAAATAAGAGTAAGTGAAATTTTTCTAAGACCGGGAGACAGAAAATAATGGTAAAGTCCGCGATTTCTGACTTGTAAAATATTTTTCATTTAACCGTTTCACCTGAACATAATACAAGTATTCATTTACCGCTACGCACCGTGTCTGCACATTTTCCCCCTCTACCGGCTTGTTGAAAGAGGAAAGTATTTATTAAAACTCGTGATATCAAACAGTCGTGGTCGGCCGCTCCACGACTCTAGACGCAGTAAGCAGGAGCCCCGCCAACTGTGCAAGTACCGATTCTTAAAGATTGCTCCTACCGCGGCTACGTCATTACTGCACGCAGCAAATATAGAGTTCTCCACTCTAACCGTGAATCTTCTGTTATAGTCACCGCTGAGAAGACCGGAACGAGGAGTGCGACTCGAGACCGTTACCAGACCGGACGTGGGCCAGGACGAAAAGTGAGTAGGTTCATAAATAATAGGTACAAGTTTGACCCTTAAAATAATTAATTTTGCTGCTTTGTTTGGTAACTACTTGTTTCTTCCTGGTATTTAATGACAACCCGTAACCTGATTAACTCGGCAAGTCACTCCTTTAACCTGTCATTGTCTGTCACACTGTACGTCACCGCCATTTTTACCGTCATATCGCTGCTTCACTCCTGCTTACCTTAGTAACGTCACCGTATCGCATGGTAGCACTTACCGTAATCATCAGCACGTCACAGCCTGGGTTTGCTCTCTTTGTGCGTTATGAATGTACTGTATATATTAAATTAGTTAAGCTGTAAATAGTTTCGTTATCACTGTAACTTATAGGAAATAAATAGATATTTTGTTTTACCGAATTCTGTGTTTTACTGCTGTTTGTGTAACAGTCCAATTTTCCCAAATTGACCCACTGGAAGTTACTGTTTTCTCCACTGTAGCTATCCCAGCCCTACTGTGACAGGCTGTGTCAAGAGGCTAGTGTGGGACCTTTGCCCCACGTAAAAAAATTGTAAAGGTGGCGCCCGAGTAACCGAACCGTTGCTAAGGTGCCAAAAGTGACCACTTTCCGGCCTCACCGGAAAGTATACGTCACAATGCAAATTTTCGCCATAGCCTTAGAAAAAAAAGTAATGATTTCTACTCTTATTAAAATTTTACCTACATATTAACACATTTTATTAATAAATATATACTTAGTGATAATACGATAAAAATTTTGCCGTTTTTGAGTAAGAGCGAGTTAAACAGAAAAATAATTGTTTTATATATCGAATAGCCACCTAAATTAGGAAAATGGGCCGCGAAAACTCGTGATGGTGATAAATACTTGTTTATAATAAGTTTAATATTTGTCAAAGAAAGGTAGATTGATAAAATATTAAGATGGAAAAAAGATTTATATTGCCGAATATCAAGAAGTCCCCATCCCTTCTCCTTAACCCTTCATTCCCGCAAACGCATTATATCTCCTCCATTCGTTTCTATTGCTTGGATGGCGGTATTTTTTTTTTGAATAAAGTTAAAAAAATACTCACTTACCTATAACGCTGAACCCTTTCCTATGTAAGAAAAAAACGCATTTAAAATAAAATGCAAAAGTTTTTCCTCTCGCACAAATTTGTTTATTTGAAAAAAAAAATAGAAAAAATTAATCAGTCAAATACTAGAGATAACAGCGAACAAATTCCATTTTGGTTTTTCAAAATCGCACGACAGGGAAAAAAGCTCTAGTGGGTTGAATAATTTTCCTTTACCTACCTTCCCCCCCCCCCCCAATTAGCCTATCCTCCGGCTCCATCAATTCTTATCTATTTCACCTACCTCAAAAATATCTCAGCCCCCGAACTCCTTTTTTTCGTGAAAAAATTAAGAAATTACTTTTTTGTATATTAGTGTGGCGGCAAAAAACTCGTATTAAAAAAAAATCACAAAAAGTAACCGTCCGATTTGAAAAAAAATACCAGATTATGTGCTTCCGAGATTTTTAATTTAACTTTTTTTCGTCAAGTCAATAATAACAAAGTTATCGTGAAGAAACGTGTTTTTGCGAATTTTAAATGCGAATTCACCTCGTATGATTAAGTTGAACTAACTTGATAACATGATAAAAGAAAACGCGTGTAACCGAATTGTCAAAAAAATTTTTTTAAATGTTTCAAAACTCTTCTTTTTCTCGCCAGATCCGCTCCAGTAAATATCATATTACAAAAAGCGTCACATATATCTGAATTACGAGACGGTATGAACTATATACCTTAGGAAAGAATTTAATATACAAAATCTAGAACATATCAGAATTTACAATGTAATGTTTGCATTTAAAATGTGAAACAACTTAGAGTTGCCAGATCTATCTGCTTCTTTTTTATACCTTGGTCGACTCTCAACAAAAATTACACAATAAATAATATGAAAATAAATATTCAAACGATGCTATGTCAATTATAAATACTGAATGTTCCGTTCCATTACGAAGATTTAAAATTCAGATATTATCTTAGCTCGAACTAATAGACTGGCGGTACATGACCAGTCAGGTGCAACGTTTTTAAAATGCATGCCAATCATATATATGAATGTAATTACCATGAATATGCCAAAAACGCTAATTTTAGGCAGTCGTCGCGTGCAGAAGGGTGTGCAAATCGATTTTCCGTTTGCATGGAAAATCGATTTCTGCGAACGATTTTAAAATGGATGCCAATAGTGCCAAATGAAAAGCCGTGAAAACAAATCCAGCGGAAACTTATTGGTATGCAGTTTCCACGCGCACAACAAAGTTTGGTGCGCACATTAAATCGTAAAATTTTTTGATATCTCCGAACGATTTTAAAATGCATGCCAATACGTTTTATGATAAATTTGCACTGTCAAACGACGATTTACCGATTGGCATGCAGTTTTATAATGCAGAACGTTATTAAAAGTTATTCCTAAAATGCAAAAAAATTCAGGTCTCTTCAAACGACTTTAAAACGTACGTTAATCATTTTTATGAATAATTTGCACTTCCAAACAACGATTTACCGATTGGCATGTAGTTTTCTCGTGCAGGACGTTGTTAAAAGTGATTCCTAAAAATGCAAAAAAAATCAGTTATCCCTGAACGCTTTTAAAATGCATGCCAATATATTTTGTGATAAATTTGCACAACCGTACGACCATTTACTGATTGGCATGCAGATTTGTAATGCAGAACGTTATTAAAAGTTATTCCTAAAAATGCAAAAAAATCCAGCTATCTCCGAACGATTTTAAAATGCATGCCAATAAATTTTATGATAAATTTACACTACCGTACGACGATTTACTGATTGGCATGCAGACTTGTAATGCAGAACGTTATTAAAAGTTATTCCTAAAAATGCAAAAAAAATTAGATCTTTCCGAACGATTTTAAAATGCATGCCAATAAATTTTATGATAAATTTGCACTACCGTACGACGATTTACTGATTGGCATGCAGATTTGTAATGCAGAACGTTATTAAAAGTTATTCCTAAAAATGCAAAAAAATCCAGCTATCTCCGAACGATTTAAAAATGCATGCCAATAAATTTTATGATAAATTTGCACTACCAATCGACGATTTACCGATTGGCATGCAGTTTTCTAGTGCAGAACATTATTAAAAGTAATTCCTAAGAATGGAAAAAAAAATTATCCCTGAACGCTTTTAAAATGCATGCTGATATATTTTGTGATAAATATGCACTACCAAATGACGATTTACTGATTGGCATGCAGATTTGTAGTGCAGAACGTTATCAAAAGTTATTGCAAACCATGCAAAAAAACTCAGGTATCTCTGAACGCTTTTAAAATGCATGCCATTGCAATATGTTGTAGGTAACGAAAACAAAAGGTAGTATTAAAAATTGGCGTGCAATTTCAACGTGTACTAAAGTGTTTTGAATACTAAAAAAATATTGTGAATTTTGAAATACACACACCTTTTCAAGCGGAGAAGATCGCACTATTGGGAACAGCGCATATTTTAAAGACATTCCTGGACTAGGAGTCTCTGCGATCCCTTGTTGGGATATGGACTCTGAGCTGTTGGAGCGGACATCACCAACATTTCAGAAAATCGATATCTCTTTTTGCAACATGTTTATTAAGTATTTAATTTTTTACTCAGTTTCGCAGGACTTATAGATTGGCAGTATTGCACCATCATTGATCTCTAATGCTATCATGGGAAAAAATCTAGCTTTATACGAATGGTTTCACGAAAACTCGCTACCCTCCCTGGCTATAAAAATCTCTAAGCAAAATAAATACGTACTTACCCAAACAACACACGTTGCTACTTGATATTATGAACAACGTTTATGGATGATCCAGCTATGCATTGTATTAGACACTGTTGCAAATAATATAATTTAATTAAAAGTACAAATTATTAGCGAGTACAACGGCGAGGCGCTAAAAAGCATGGCATTCTCGATGACACGAGGGTCGCACCACGCTGGTAATATGAAAGAAAGAGATAGACACAAGCCGGTATGGACCAAGATCGCTAAATTTAGCGATCTTGGGTACGGACCAAGATTCTTTATAGTGAAACTCTCCGATGGACTGAAAAAAAGTTATTAGCGACCAAAGTTGAAATAAGCACTTTCGCCCGCTTTCTCCGCGCATAGCTCTTTTACTTTAATAACGTTCTGCACTACAAAACTGCATGCCAATTGGTAAATAGTCGTTTGGTAGTGCAAATTATTCATAAAACTGATTAACAAACGTTTTAAAGTCGTTCGGAGATAACTGAATTTTTTGCATTTTTAGGAATAACTTTTAATAACGTTCTGCATTATAAAAATGCATGTCAATCGGTAAATCGTCGTTTGACAGTGCAAATTTATCATAAAACATATTGGCATGCATTTTAACTTCGTTTGGAGATACCTGAAATTATTTGTTGTGTATTTGGATGACGGCAAATATTTTAAGCAACCGAAAACTGCATGCCAATTGTTAATATCATCTTTTTTTTTAATTACTAATAAGATACCTCAAAGGCATGCATTTTAAAATCGTTCGGAGAAACCTGAATTTTTTTGCATTTTTAGGAGTAACTTTTAATAACGTTCTGCATTATGAAACTGCATGCCAATCGGTAAATCGTCGTTTGACAGTGCAAATTTATCATAAAATATATTGGCATGCATTTTAACTTCGTTCGGAGATACCTGAAATTATTTGTTGTGTATTTGGATGACGGCAAATATTTTAAGCAACCGAAAACTGCATGCCAATTGTTAATATCATCTTTTTTTTTCATTACCAATAAGATACCTCAATGGCATGCATTTTAAAATCGTTCGGAGAGACCTGAATTTTTTTTGCATTTTAGGAATAACTTTTAATAACGTTCTGCATTATAAAACTGCATGCCAATCGGTAAATCGTCGTTTGACAGTGCAAATTTATCATAAAACGTATTGGCATGCATTTTAAAATCGTTCGGAGATATCAAAAAATTTTACGATTTAATGTGCGCACCAAACTTTGTTGTGCGCGTGGAAACTGCATGCCAATAAGTTTCCGCTGGATTTATTTTCACGGCTTTTCATTTGGCACTATTGGCATCCATTTTAAAATCGTTCGCAGAAGTCGATTTTCCATGCAAACGGAAAATCGATTTGCACACCCTTCTGCACGCGACGACTGCCTAAAATTAGCGTTTTTGGCATATTCATGGTAATTACATTCATATATATGATTGGCATGCATTTTAAAAACGTTGCACCTGACTGGTCATGTACCGCCAGTCTATAATCAGTCCCATATAATTTTCATCAATATAGGTACTTATATGTGTAATTTATCTATTTAATCCAGTACATCTAATTTTTATGGTTATTCAAAAAATAAATAATTTAGTGGTTTAAATTTGTTTATAATATACATATACGTTCAGTAGTTCAAATTCAGTTGTTAAATTCAAGGATTTTCTCTTTTAACAAGGCTTGTTGACTGTTAGAGGAATAAACAAATAAATGAATAAATAAATGGGAATTTGGAGTGCTGGAAAACCAGAAATTATTTATGAAGAATCCATCAGCAGAAAGTTGGTACGCTATTAATACCAAAGACTTAATGACCTAATTTTCTTCATGGAACTTTCACCATAAACATTTTGTTGTTATTTTTATTAAGAGAAATCCGACTGCCATACATTCACTACATTTCAAAAATAAATCAGCAGTACTTTCTCAAGTATTAAATTTTTTCATCTCTTGGAGTAACAACAAGTGTTGGGCGCATATAGAAACTGAAGAAGATACCTTTTACTATAAAAATCACACATAAAAAATATCATTACATATGACATTATTTCTTAGTTTTATATATTTTTCATTTCTAGGTACTTCCTGTATTAAATTTGTTCCGAGAATATCGCAAATAAATGTTAGACCTTCTCACTTCTATTCTAAGAATAAGAAATGACAATTTACTTAATAATGAGCTGCAATAGATTTTACTATACAATAAATTATAGCACGCCTTTCTTCTGAAGCCAAATAGTTCAAAATTTAGCAAAATGATATCAATTCGTCAACTATTAGTCGGGGAGCCCTCCCTAGCTGTACGTGCACCCCCCGCCCGATCCTTGGGGACAATGTTTTTCATAAAGATTGAAGCCTAAGGAACAATTTAAGATATATTAAAAAAAAACTGGCTGTACTTTCAAAATGGCGGCCATATGTTAACAAAAAATGTTGCCAATGTTGTTTTTGTCATTTAACACAAAAAATAAAAAAGATGGACAAAAACTTTCTTCACAAAAAACAACGTGCATAAAACTTTCTACAATTTTGTACCTATACAATATTTTGATAGGAGTTATCATTTTCCAGATAAATGAGTCCAAAATTAAGAAAACATATCCTGCGCATCGATTTTTTATTTGTCCAAAAATTCACAAATTTGTGGACATTTAGAAATATTTAAGGAGTTAGACAGTAAAAATATATCTTCCGCAGTTTTACTCGTTTCATACGTCTTACGGTCGTCAGCAAAAATAGTTTTGAGTAACTGATTTGATTAACTATGACAGTGACAAAAAAACTAAAAAAGCAAAGGACCTAAATTGGACCCTTAAGGTACACCCAAAGTTCCTCTTTATTCAACATTGTTTTCTTTCTCCCATAAAACATAATGAGAGTAATATCGGGAATTCACGCTGGCAATCTGAACTAAGTATGTGTGAGGTTAGATAAAAGAGTAAATTTGGAAATTTTTCAAAAAATGACCCCATAATGCAGAAACATTAGATAAATTTTATATCTTTAAATGCGATATTGTATTGTATATTTTCTTTAACAGATTTATAGTTGTAAAAATATATTATAATATTTGGGACATGGCAAAAGCTTTTCTGCCAATTAGTATTTCTGTTCATATCGGACAGATGCGATTATAAAATCATGTTTAAAATATTTACCGCTAACACGCACTTTTTAAGCTAAGGAAACAGGTAACATATAATTTCAAGGACAGGATACTCTCAAGGAAATGAAATCCAATAAAAAAATGTTTAATCTGGACTGTGAAATGAAAGCACTACATCCAGAAACACTTTTGCTAATAACCGTGTAGAATACTCACGAAATTATCTTGCTCCATATTTTATGAGAATAATGCATTATTTATTAGCGAAGTCTAATAAATCCACTTATCACACGTTATCGAATATTTACTTTCTCAAAATTTAATGGACTTTTCCAGATATTAGCAAAGTTGTTCAAATATTATTCGAGAACCGGAATAATTATAATTACACCTATTATGCCATTATACTAATAGGTATTATTACAAATAAATAATAGGACAGTCGATTTGTATGTACGTTTAGTGTCCTATATAAATAAAATTGAATAGTACTTGCTACTCTTATATCTTGTAAATTTGAAACTATTTGCGTACATCAGGAAATCATGGAAATTTAATAAACATTTTTATGCCGATTGCTATATATGAGATGCAACAAAAAATATGATTTCTTAAAGTTTAACTTTTCATAAACTTGGATTGCTTGTAACACCGAAAAAATATGTAATACTTATGTTTCGACTCCAAATATAATCAGAATAATGATGATGATAATTAAATTATGTAATTGATTCAGAAGCTGTGATTGACTAGCATTTGAGAAAAGGAAAGCATGTAGAATATATAATAGTCCCTTGAGGTAAACCAGAAAAAGGCAAAGAGACTAAAAGTTCAGTGACTGGACTGCGAGACATCTTCACCCCCCATTTTCGAGAGCGGGAAACATGATGGTGACAATATTTTCTGATCTACCCTTCACCCACCCAACCGAAAGAATCCCCTTTTTCCAATTTTCCGGTGCTAGGCTGGCGAGGGCTTATCGAATTGTGTTTTTTTTTTGTCAAATCGAATAAAATAATATAATAATTTCAGGCATGCAGAGGTATCACTTGAAGAGGATGATGGTCTTAATTACGATATAAATTTAATTCCAGAAATAATAATGTGTGATGATAATGGTAATGATGATAATTCTAGTGATGATAGTAATGGAGATGAAGATGACAATTACACAGCCACACAAAAAAAAATCAGACCCAGAAACTAGGCCTATCAAACTTTATGTATTTTGACCTCTTGAATTCGATGCCTCCATCAGAATTCAATTTTATCATTGGGTTTTTTTTTTATCTTAGACTTTATTTTTGAAATAGCATTTTTATCTCAAAAAACGACCAATAGATGTCAGATAAACTCAAAACTAATATAAATTAGATATATTCAGATAATTTTTTTGTGTTTTTTTTTCTGATTTTGACATTTTCTTACCAATATCGGTCATACAAACAGCTTTCTTTGGTGCTTATGTTTACTTTTAGTCCATACGAAACTTGCAAAAAAAGTCTAAAACCCCAAAAGTGCAAGGGTAGCGACAAAATATGTCTACGCCCCCGTTTTCACGGACGGCCAAGACGATGGTGATACTCGCGCGGTCCCTACCCCCTCTAAACGCAAAAAACCTTTTCTTCCATTTTTCGTTGTTAGACATGCGAGGACTTGTTGGATCGCTTTTTTTTTTGAGGAAATTCGATATGTCCTGTAAAATTTCACAATCAGACATCCTAACGACCCTGGCTGCAATTCCTAGCTGCAATTTTAAAAATTGTAAACAAATTCCAAAAAATCAGTTTAAATGAAGAAAGCATTTTCTTTTTGTATTTTAATACAGTAAATACATTGCAAAACCCACATACAAAAATTCTCTCATACGAGTTGATGCTCTTAAACTATGAGCGATTGAAATTTCAAAAAAATTTTGATTTTTAGCTGTTAAAATAATTATTTTGTACTAAAATTTGACACGAAAATTTAGTTCAGTAAAAGGCATAGTCTCGTTATGGTTTATGCATTATTACATTATATTTCTTAAAGTATCCAAAACGGCATTTCTAACAACTTCTATATCTCTATTTCCTTTATTTCTTTTATTTCTTCGCAAGTTAACAAATTACCAGCAAATGTATTTACAGATCTAGTTTTCTTCAAAATTTTATTGAGGAAAATTTGGTATTTCTATTTTTACAATGCGATTAGGTACTAGGTTTGGAGGTAAAAGAAAAAATGTCAGAAAATTTTAATTTTGCAACATAAATTTATTTAAATTTTATATTAAGCAATGGATGCAAACTTCCTATTGCACTTGTCACACCTGAAAAAATTGACACAATAAAATCACTGCCACAAAACAATTTCGTTCGAAATTTATTTCGAACCCACCATATTTAAAAAAATCAATATTTAAGTTGCTGAAACAAGTGGTATACGTTACAATATTTAAATCCAGCAACCCATTGAAACATAGTACGAAAGTAAAATTTTTATGAAGTTTCTAATGTTTACTCCTATAAAAACATGGCAAAAAATAAAATGGTAAACTGTCCAATTTAATTTTTGCACTTCATGACATTTCCAATTCATCAGCCAATAATTTTTACTTGGAGAAGATGTAGCTCCCCTAGGAGTAGAAGGAAAATGTTTATACATCATTTTTTCTAGACATCTGGTACAAATAGATACAACAGTTTACACAATTTCATCTATTCATCAGGAAGAAAGATGCCACATCTTCAATATCTGAGTACACTTATTAATAATAATAATAATAATAATAATAATGTTTATTTACCATCAATAAAAAACAAAATCGGGTTGTACATAAGGTAAGTAGTAATTACAAATAGAGAAAAAAAAATATAGTATAAAAAATATAGTATAAAAATAATATCAAAAGTTTTGTTCAAAATCAACTAAAATTGGAATTGTAAAATATGGGTATCTAATAGTAATGATTTACATATAGTGAACTTCGTAAATAAACAGATAGAAACAACCCACAAAAGAAAATCTTGTGGTGGGTTTATTAACCTAACTTATAAATTTACAATCTTTGATATTAATATAGTTTTATTAAAGTACATATAAAATGCATTACTGATATTTAATGGTAGTTTGATACTGGGTGACGAATTTTTGGTGAGGTGACATATATAAGTAGTTTATTATTTAAATTAATATTATTTTTATTATTTTTTTTTCCGGAACAGTAATTTAAGGCAGTTAATATATATTTTTTTAATTTATTCATTATAATTGTTTTTCATATCAATTAACTTGTGCGAAAATGTTCTAGTTTTTGATAATAACCATGATTTTATTTTAGATTTAAACATGGAATTGGAATTTAATAGTCTCAAGCTAAGTGGTACTTGGTTGTATACTTTCGGACCTAGAAAGTAAAAGCATCGCTGGGCTATCGTTTTTGTTACTTTTGGTATTACAAAAGAGCCTTGTCTATACCTTGTTGAATAAGAGTGCGTAATACTAATTTTTGATTTAGATTTTTTCTGTTCCAAGATTATAGAAGAGCAGTAGAGTTGTTTGATATCTAATATTTGTGCCAAAGAGTAGAGTGAATCACTAGGATATAATAAATTTTTAGAAAATATTATTTTTAGAATCCATTTTTGAATAGTCTCTAAGTTCTTGATGTGTACATTGTAAGCTCCTCCCCAAGCGATTATCCCATATCTTAGTTGGGATTCGACAAGTGCATAGTATATTGTTTTCATTTGTTTCAAATCTAGTATTTGCCTAAACTATTTAAATTTGGATAGGAAACTTCTAACTTTTTGTACTAAGGTGTTTATGTGTTTGTCCCATTTTAAGTTGTAATCAATTACGATACCTAGATATTTGATATCTAAAGTTTGTGGAATCTCAACAGAAACATCCTCGCAGTCGATTTTAAGTGCGGGAAGATCAGGGATTTTAGTTTTATTTATGGCAAATGGTAAATACTTTGTTTTATTAAAATTTATAGTAAGCAGTCGAGAGTCGAACCATTTTTTTATATTTTTAAAGTCAGCTGCCACCTTCCCTAGGAGGGTTTCCCAGGTATTATCATAATAAAAAATGGCTGTATCGTCTGCGAAGCTTATTACTTGCCCTCTGGAACTCTGCAGAAATAGATTATTAACATATATATTGAATAATATCGGGCCAAGCACCGTGCCTTGAGGAACTCCACAAAGTACAAACCTTTCATCACTTATTGTGTCATTTATAGAGACCCTCTGAGTTCTTTGGGACAAGTAATTTTTAAAAAGACGCAAGAATATTAAAAAGAAATCAGCTAAAATTCTAACTTCTCAGCCGGGATTCGAACCTGCAACGCAGAACTTAGAAACAACTATGCGTATTACTCTAGTAAACAGCGACACAAATATCACTGTTATTATTTAAAATTTTCTGTAGTAATATATTAACTGCATTAAAAATTATCGAAAATTCAGCATGAAAACGTGTTGCCTAGAAACTGCTCGAGTCCATTTTGATGAGATTTGACAAAAATTGTCCGAGACGTAGTCGAGGGTACTTTTTTGGTCAGGTTTCTTAAATGCAAGACGCTTTGAATGCTGAATTTTCAGATTAGTTTTAATGCACGAAATATATTTATTAGACTATTTCCAGTACAAAACATAGAACAAGAATAGTTATTTATGTACCAAGGGTCGTAAGTGCACTTTTTTTGGTCGAGAATACAGTTTGCAAGCCGAGGCCCTTTGGGACGAGGTTTGCAAGTATTCGAGACCAAAGAATCGCACTGTACGACCCGCGGTGCATATTATATTTTTCGCCATATCCATGAATCATTAAACTGGAAAAAAAACTTTAGAAAACTAGTGAAAAACTATAATTTGGGTCTGGTTTCATATTTTCTAAGCAAAATAGTAAAGGTATCGATACTTGGAATATCCATGGAAACCGTCAATAAAATAAATTTAGGACACGGCTTCTATTCAAATGACAACTACTGTCAAGATAAATTAAATCACATTATTATAATAGCCCTGAACATTTTTGAAAATAATGTCGTTTATAGAAGATGTAACAAGTAAGGCTTTTCTTGATTTACTTCCAAAAAAGTTATTACATTTAATACTCGTTTATAAAATAGAAAATTTTACCAAATATACTTTATTTCCCTAGGGACGTTATAAAAAATAACGACCCGTTGGTAATGGCATCAAGTATTTGGTACATAAAACGTCACTTACGATCGACAAAACAATGGAATTAGAGTATACTTACGAGGGAGGTATGACGAAAATATTTTTTATTGAGATTGATTCAACTGACGTTTTAGCTGTCAAGCCTACTGCAATTTTCGCTGGCATTCATTGTATGCAAAATTTTCACTTGAAACGCAATTTTCGCTGTAAGTTTGTTCTTATTAGTCAATATTTTCAAAATCTTTCTTTGGTTCTTATAATGTGAGGGAAATAGACGTAATTATTTTATCTTATAATTTCTCATGCAAATTCAAAATTAGTCAGGATCAGAAATAATGGAAATCCAAATATTAAATACAGTTTGTTTTCATCTTTAGAATAAGGTTGCCTCATTTCACTATAGAGCAAACATGACTTTAAATTGTCTCAAAAATCCGTAACTGTTCTACTTGTTGATATATTCATATAAAACTTGATATAAATATAAACAAAGATATGCTTTTTGTAGTTGTGTAACATGTTTGTAAAATTTTCAGAGATGGGTAAAGGAAACTTTCCAGTAAACGTTTTCAGAAAATTTTCGGGAGTTTCCGGAAGAAATTTTGATAAAGATCAGAGATGTGTAAAGGATATTTTCCATATGAAAGTTTCCAGATCAAAATTTCGATAAAAATAAAAGTTTTCAGTAAAATATTTGAATATTCCGAAAGTTCCCAAAGGAAACTTTTCCGGAATTTTGGAAACTTTCAAATATTCAAATATTCCAATATTTTATTGAAAACTTTCATTCCGGGAACTTTCAAACGGAAAGTTGCCTTTACTCATCTCTGACATTTTTTTGTTAACAGAGAAAACTAAATATTTTTGAAAATCAGGACCTGAGTCCATTGTTCCATAGCAAAATTAAAATTAATAGATATGTTACTACTTTTTACTTGAGAAAACCCTGATAAATGCAAAAATAGTTATCACCAAGTGGCTATGAAATTTTTTTGGGCGGTAAGAATAAATGAAAGGTGTCAAAGATAATGATAATGAAAACTTGTATTTTCATAAATCGACATAATTCAAACAGTGTATACTAAATATGTCTGTATAATAGCAATTTCAAGATGGATGCGTCCAATGCCTATTTTTGTGAATTTTCATTGCTTATTTTTCAATAATTATTAGTTAATACATATTAAATTTCTTTTCTAAAAAATATGTGTATATGAATTATTGTACTGCTTTGGGATTATCTAGACTGTATTTTTTTTCTTTTAAAGGCCATAGAAAATATGGTGCTTAGGTTCAGTAAAGATATTAACTAACAACAATATATTATGTGGGAGAATTGAACTCCAACATAATTATTAGGATTTTTTTTTAATAGTTATAACTTTGGGCAAAGTTTTAAAATGGTCAAATTGAACAGTGCTGCCCTTAATTTCTTTTTAATAACAAACCAGATCAATTATTCAAATACATATTATTATATAAAACTTTATTTTTTAATAATTTATAGGTACGAATTCGTTTATTGAAGCTTAGCTCATAACTGAAAAGTGATACTAACTGACTTCATACAATAAAGTTTAAAAAAATAAAATTTACATTATATTTTATATGAATATAAAAAAATTATATTTCAGATCGTAATTCAGGTATTTGGCATTTTTGAGATAATATTCGCCCATAGTGTACCCACTTAGTACAAAAAGCGCGCTAATTGCCGCTTTCCATGTGACTGAACATTATTTAAAAATTCCTTATAATCAACATGCATGTTACATAATTAATTACTACACTCACCAATTAGTTATAATTTTCTGTTAAAAACGGAAACTCAATAATACAACTCTAACTACTAGTTTTTGTTTTCAGTAAAATCTCTTAACACACATCGTAATTTAAGTCACATGATTTACCACTAATAAATTACAAGTTAGTACACTTAATGAATATTCGTACATATTTTAGTACCATAATCTACATCTAATTAGAGAAACAACAATTAAACAACATCAAGAGAGTTCGAAAAAGTCCGAAAAGTTGCCGTCAAACTACGCGAGATCGTTCACATGGCTATGTGCAATCGGAAAACTCGACAAGCATCCTGAAAACAACTGAATAACAGCAACCAGCGCGACTGAAAGATAAGACGAAATGGCGCGTGCGCTCCCTTGTTGCCCTACCCAGCATCCGAGCAACAGACACCAATACCGCGTGTTTTTCTTAAGTTTACAGAGTAATTAACCCTCTCACCTTAGGTGGACATATTTGTTTTATTTTCTTGTTTGATGGAATACATTAATTTGCACTTACTGTGCATCAAACTTTTCAATTTGCTGGACGACTTCCTTGATATATTTTGTCGTATATAATGGAGGCAAACAATGCCGTCAACTTACTGTTTTGTTTCAATAGTTTTTTTATTAATTTATGAAATAAATTTGTATACAGGGTATCTAATTTTTGAGTTGACATTAATTAATTAAATAATTATTAGAAATGCGAGCATATTCTAAGATCGGCAGTTTTCAGGACCGTCAGCCTATTGTACATTCGTGACACGGGATCATCAAGAAGGGCAACTCCTTCAGTCCACTGCTGGGAAAAATTGTTAAAAACTGGCGAAAACTCTAATTGACAAATACCGTGCGTGTAATTTCCCATTAGGCATGTACATTCACGTAGCGCGAGAGATCTGACAACACCGGCAGCCGTAAATTCGTCCGTCGGTGGACATCTCAGCTCTGTTATTTCATTTCAGCCAGCTGGCACCCGCGATGTTGTAATTCTACTCCCCATGGCTAGCCCGCGACTACACGCTCGGTATAGGTATTTCTTCATTTCATCCCATTAGTAGTAAACACCGCTGACATCACTTCTTGGATATCATAATTTGGGGGGTCTTAAACTACCTGCTATTTTCTTGTCCTCAGTTGAAACTGTAGCTTTGTTCGAGTAACAAGTTTAGCTACGAATGATCTGTGAGTTTATATTATATCATTGTGAATTTCTGTAGCATTTAAATGACATAGATTCGATTCCAGGATTAATGATAATTTTGATATATAATAGTTGTTGTTTTATTTATTAGTTTATTTATGTTTAACAACACCTCTAGAACACCAAAAAAAATGCGAACAAAACTTCATCCTCTAAAGGTTTCAGTGACCTTCCTGATACATCCCCACAAATCCGCTCAGATGGTCTTGTATCAAGCTTTGAAAGGGGAAGTGGGGCTACATAAATAATATTTATATATTGTGTTTAAGTTAACACTTTGCGCAAAGAATATTTGGTACTTGAAGACAGTTGTAAATAATGGATCACTAAATTTATTTTCATAATTCCCAGTTTTATGGTTTGACCACATTAATATTTCATTATTACCCAGCGTACATTATTTTTGTTATAAGTTGCCATTGCGGCATTCCAATTTGTAAAATTTTTATTTTGGTCATGCTTTAGGTTTTGGCCAGCTTTTAGCGAATTTGCCCCAGTGTACTGCTGTAAAAATTTCCTTTGGAGGTACTATTCTTTGACGCTCCTATTGGTATGCAATTGCATACAATATGAGTGACGGAGGAGAGGAAAAGAAACAAAAATCAGCATATCCTATTCTAATGATCAGCAGCCTCAATCTCCACAACCGAAGTCCAGGATATCTAGTGGATATGAGCATCTACTCTCCAAAAGAAGGCCTAGTGTAAATATAAGGGAACAACCCGAAGACATCGAACTAAGTTCCAGTTACAGCAAAAGTTGATCCATAGCATCAACTTTTTTATAAAAAAGGGTATTAGATTTAAGCATATTGTATTTTATTGTTTATGGTATTATTATAAGTCCGTAATCAAGCCAATTGACACAAGTAATTTAATACCATTACTATAATAATGTAATTGTAACAATTAATATAAGTGTATCATCAGTAAAGGGATTTAGAAATGAAGTCATTTAATATATTACATAGATCGTTTATATAGGAGAGGACCCAACATACTTCCTTGAGGGACACCACGTGCGCTTCTGATTTTATCCAATAAAACGCCATTGAACTTAGTTCTATGATACCTTTCGTCTAAATAACTTTTAATCCAAGCCAAAATATCATTTATTATTATTTCCCCATATCGTTCATATTTTTCTCTGCTCGCTGTAGATCCACAAAAACACTATATACTTTTACCATCGATGCATTGAGCGGGTATATGCGTTTGTACCTTGAGGTACTTCAGGTTTTTATTAGTCAAAGGTTCTTGGCATATCTAGCAAAGTCAAGACGTTAATTTGTCAGAATTGGTTGAGGTCAAGGCATCATTAAGAATAGTTGTTAAAAGAGTAGATGTTCCATATTTTTTTCGGAAACATCTAAGTTTTAGACACCACATTGTCGTTATGTATGTAGGATCACAATTGTTAAAGGATGACTCTGTTAGCTGTTTTTAAAAGTAAAATTATACGTCGGAGGTTCGAGATAATAGTTCTTCAAAACTTGTCACCTCGATCGTCAGACTTCAATCTTTCTTTGAGGGGCGTTGCCGGATAGTCTAATCCTTGCCAAATGCCAAACAACGTTACATCATCAAAGGAGATCCTCAGATGACTGGAAGAGTAATTCACAATTTTTGCGTTACAGAGAGGACTGGACACTAAACAATTGCTTTAGTTTCATTTAATGCTGTAGCAGAAAATTATATCATGCTAGATTTTTTTTATTAATTTTTGAATAATATATTTCAATTAAAAGGTTAAATTAAATATATCATTATTAGTTTTATTGTAACCATGATCAATAGGGAAGAGAATTGTTCCGCCAATTTAATCTGGGATTTTGAAATCACTTGGACATCTGCCGAATATGTCTACTCATATAAGTAAAGACCAATTATACTATGGCCTATAGTATCATGACAAAAAATGTTGAAATCTTTAACAAATAGGTTTTAAAAGTCGATTAAAACAGCAAGAAAAATTGCTATTAGAGCAACAGAGAACAAAGTTTCCTTTCCGGTCCTTGTATTACAGACTCTATTTAACTTCGTCCTTTTCATTCAAATTGACGCTATCAAGATTGGAATGGCAGGTTGTCCAGATGGATAAAGCAATACTGTGTTCACAGATAAAATATGACTTTGCTTATGAGTGAACGATGGGAGAAGAATGGTAAGATACCTTAGAAGACAGACGCAATTTGGAATTTACTGAAAAGAGGAATTTAAGATAAAATATCGTGGTTTCTGGTGCAATTTTTGATGGTTTCCGGTCTCCTTTGGTATTTCCGTCTGATACATAGTAGCGGGTCATTACATTATGCAACCTGAGCTGCTACTTTTTATACAAATCTATATATTCCATTCGGCAACCATTACCCAGATGTATTTAGAAGAGTCCCAACAAATCTCTAGACTTGGCGCCCATGGAGAATATGTGAGATATGATGAGGTGAAAATTACGATTGCAAGTAGCCTGAGATAAAATTTCTCAAACAGATGTACTGTGTAAATCTAGATATTCCTAGATAAATCAATAAATATTTAAATATCAAAGACGATGTAATTTATTTTTAAAAATGTTCCTACTAATAATAATCATTTCTATGTGTAGTTTAATTAATTTGTAGATGTTTAACATTCTAGTTGTTATAGGAACACAAGACACTAAAAAAGCCATAAAGTAAGAATGTCACAAAGAATCTTGGTTGTTTATTCTGATTCTATTACCTTTTACCTTTATCAAACTTGAAATATTTGTACAAAACATCTTTGTAACGCCAGTATAAAAAACTGTACCCTCTAAATTGAAATTTGATACGGTCACTGCTCCAGATTGAGCCAATAAATATTATTTATTGCATTTTATACAGCCTATAGCTCATGATGTGGCCTAAATCGTTCCATTTTAACAGCTTTTTCTGATTATTTTCACTAATTAAAAGCATTTTGAGGATATTTATTACTGGAAATTATCCAGTTATTCTTTCGTTAATATACTACTATAATTTAAGGATGAGGAATTACCACCTCTTCTTTACTACAACCAAATATTTGAATAACATAACTTGATGTATCTGGAGACATTTAACTATAAATTTACATTATTTTTTGATATATTCAGGAAGAATACACCCCATCGCTATGGTTATATAACTTTATTAATTTTAAAGAAATAAAAATGTTTATTTATGCTTCTTGTTAGTTTATTTTATATTGTCGAGTGCCTCATCAACTAAATTGACATCATAAAACAAAAAATGTTTGAAACTAACATTATTTATAAAAAACTGCGACGAATATTATATGTGCAACAATTATATATAAAAATTTATATAAGTCGACGAAAATTATAATGTTTCCATAGATTTTTTTAAAGGTTTTTATTTTATTAATAAATGGTTGCTTTATATGAGAAATCTTTGATATTCGATCAGAGGCTTTCGATTCTCAGGCATAAAATAACATTTTTCTGAAATTCAAGTTTATTCAAATTGTATTTAAATGAAAATATTGTTAAGAGAGGTTCCTAGACTTGATGAAACTTTGAATATGAATCCATGTGTAACTACTACAAAAATGTGGAACAATTTGTTACAGGGCCTAGGCCCACTTATAAAAGAGGACCCCAAAGGCTGCTAAACCTCGAACACGGTAGGGTAGTCACCCTGTGCCCTGAACAAAATTTTAATGTTTTACGTGCAGTACCCCCTCTGCAATACACTGGTGAGGAAGGGGTGTCACACGGCCGACTAGTCAGGTCCTTAGAGGTGGTTTCGATAATTGGGATGGTGCAGGTGGTCAAATATGAAAGACAACATCGCGCGTCGTTCTAATCAAATATTTAATGAAACTAGCAGGGTACGTAGTACAAAATATCCCACAATTAATATCGATATCTCGGTACGTAGTACAATATTATCACAATATACCCTAATAAGTGAACTAATAAGTGGGGCCCACACGCTTAACCTAATATACACAAATATCTTACAAACTAATAAATATACGAAAATGTCATATACAAGAGGCGCGACAAAAATAACTACATGTGACCCAAGGTACGGTGAAACATAAATTACTTAAAACTATTGAAATCTATTTGTAAAATAAGGCAAAACTAATGAAGTAGTGAGATAACGTTACACAAAAAATAGCAAATATTACTGAAATTTACGTTACTAGCAAAATATTACAAATATTGAAATTTATTTTACTGTCCTGTGGACGTTGTGTTGATATATCGGATCCCTCGTTAAGAGAATATGATTCCGTTTACCTTTGGTGGTGTCTGATTACCTTTTCGCGTCCTACCAGGGTAGCGTAATCCTGGTTGATAACTGCCGCAGGTGGTAGACAATCTACGTGAAGTTTAAGGTAACGTGACGAGATCCCCAGTACCATACAAGCACAAGATGACAGACGATAATCCACAAGCTAGACACCAAAATCTGGACTAAGAGTTGAAACCAGAGTCAGGCTGGAAGTCCCTCGTAAAGTTAGACGTGAAGTAGAATGCAGGTAACAAATCCAAGTAGCCATAAACTAACAAATAGATCCCATTACTCGTAACTTAACCAACACAGGTCTCAATACTCCTAACTTAACAAACAGACAAACAAACAGACAAACAAACAAACAGCTCTGCAATAAAATAGATAACCTAAATTGAAAATCTATTCCAACCTTAAGTGGGTTTCAAAGACTTACCTGAGATGTGATATAGGCTGAAAGAGGTCCTTTACGGTTAAATGGCGCTCCAAAGACTTGCATTCGAAAGACGTCACGTGCTTTAGAAAAGTGATTTAATCCGGAAATCCGTAGTTGTATCTCCCCAAAAACGATAATCAAATACCAAAATGGAAATACAACTAATTTTGTTGTGCTGAATACTATATCCCATAAATGGAGCAAAAATTTACAATATTGCTGAAACGTGTACTCGCACGACTCAATTTTCAAGCCAGACCAGAAAGAAAATGATCAAATGTCAAGTTCTTGTAACGGTACGTTCAGAATTTCCACTTTACGGTGTACCCCACAACCAGAATAGATTTTCCTAACTTCGTTTATATCTACAAATATTATCATAATATACTCCGAAGGCCGTCCTCTCATAAGTCTACTCATCAAAAGGAGGTTTAATCAACAATACTGGCCATTGTAAAAACTTTAAAAAGGCGTTTTGCAATGCACTCTCTTAATGAATATCTAAACGCACTCATCCAGCTACTTCCTGTACCAAAGCCACGGTGTATCAAATAGGTGGTCCTACATACGGCACTTTCCTATTATAATAATGGCTCCATAAGTGCATGGTTTCTATCTACTTTACTAAATGATGCGAGCTATAAGGTCCTACAATTACCTGGGCATGTGCGTGCATCGTATAACTAACATAACCTCAAATTTTAAGGTTTTTTCGTTTATTCTAATTTTTAATGTTTGTATAGGCATTTTTAGCTTGGAGCCATACTGGCTCCAAGCAAATATTTAAATATTCACGCAAATAATTTTTCAATACTGTTGATTAATAAAAATAGACTGCTAATTATAGGTTAGATTCCTAACCTGCAAAAAGTGTCTTATTTTATTGTGACAATCTATTTCAAACTTCATACACATTACGTTGAACTTGATTTTGGTTGAAAGTACAGGAACCAGGCAGAAATTTTAATAATAGCTATGTAATACTTGTAAATCTTAAGAAATATATATATTTTTGAGGTTAGCCGTGACGACACGTGCAATGCTGCATGTAGTGTTGCATATATTCTTTCAATGTTTTAATTTAGCTACTTAATGTCAGATGTCACTGGACTCTTGTTTCACTAAACAAAAACAACAGGTCGGGAATATATGAAACACTGTATGCACGTATGCACAGAACCTGTAAAATTATCTTTTTATCTCTAGGTAATGAGAGATTTTATTGATCCTGCCATCTATTACATTATGTATAAAGTAAGCACTTATGAAGCCACTGTGAAAGTTGTCATCGCATCACCTATTTAATACACCCTGGCCAAGCGCATTTAATGGCCGAAGTAAAACATCGAGTAGCGCTATTATGCAACCAGTTATACTCTATTAAATATCTATTTGGCGAGAGATGGTACCAATATGCTCAAATGCACAATAAAATATGTGAAAATATAACGAAGGTAGTACCTAAAATTCTGGCAATTACTAAATGCGAAAATAAACTGTAACAAATTCTAGAAAAATGTAAACGACTAAACAAGTCAACTAATAATTTTTTAAAACTTTCTCACATCTTAGAAAAACTTTTAAGCCACTGTAAAATACCAGTTCCTTACTAAATATTTTCAAACTTCCACGCAGGTATCTTAAAGAATAAAAAAATTAAACTAATAAATACTGATAAATATTGTATGAAAGTATCTTAAATGAAATCTAATATTTCCAGGCCTACTGTTCATATTGTCAGTAGTGGTAACTTTCCAAATGAGTTTTTCGCCTTTGTTGCCATATGTATCTTCCGATAATTTATAGGCTACTTTTCCTTCTACTCTGATACCATATATAAATCTCAAGCACGAATTTTGTACGTTCAGAAAGGTTTTTTATCTCCTTGATCTAAATAACGTCCATTATAGCTGTAGTTAAAATGCGACAGGACAAGGGTGTATCCTTTCAATTTTCTGTTTAGAGGACATGGACGATTTGAGTACAGCATGTTAAGTTTTGCAATTTGCATTAAGACAGTTACTTATGTTATCTATGAATCAGATCTAACATATTCTATAACGATTTTTTTTTCAGTTTGAAGTAACTGAAATTCTTAATTAGAGAGCATAATGCTCTTTTTCACATTAAACGCAATTACCATACCAAGCGTTGACCATCTTCCGGCAAGAATTGTTGCCAGAACTCTTTCTTTTCCACTTTAATTGCTATCTGAGCCAATTTTCCATCTTCATTCTACCTATCCATCTCTAGTTTATTTTTGCATTAAAATGCAAACAAAACATCAGTCACTCGCTCTTGTCTCTTTTTTGTCAAAATTGTTCACTAAAACTAGTTTTATATATTTGTTATGTCTTTGAATTAGGTCACCTATATATTTATACAAATTACTTTAACGACGAATAAATAAAACTTATTTTTTACGATTTTCACAAAACTATATTATATATTTTTTTAACAAAAAAACAAAACAAAACAAAAACATTTTTTTAAAACAAATATATAAGTATATGACAATTGTTTGGCCACACAGTGGCTTCTTCGGATGTGAGCATTAAACTAAGATTACAATGTATAAAAGGGTTTATATAACTAATACGATAATTTAACAAAGGGTTACAGGTATAAATTATTACTAGGAAACTTACAATAAATTATTATTCATAATAACTGATTAATATGTATTTCTAAAACTTTTTAATGTAGGGATGAAATTGAATTTAAAAACTTTAACAAAGGTGAATTGTTCGTATCTTTTTGATCATTTAAAATTATTCCTGAGTTTTTGAGTTTATTAATTTCTAATAAATTTAATTTTGATCCTTTATATTCTAAATGTAATATTTCAAAATCATCATTAATTCTGTAGTTTTCATCTATAAGGTGATTAGCGTAAGTAGTATTAGTTTTTTTGTTGTTAAAACTATATGTGTGTTCGCTGATTCGTTTCCTGAATTTTCTACCCGTCTGTCCTATATATACTTTAGGGCAAGAACCACATGTTAACTTATAGACTCCTGATTGGTTTTCCTTATTAGTTTTGTCTTTACTGTTTTTTACTAATTTGCCCAGCGAACTAGACGTTTTGTAAGCAATGTTAATTTTCTGTTTTTTTTTTCAATTTTTGGCGACTAGTTCTGTCGGTTTTTATATTTTATTCTTTTATTGGGAGTAGGATGCACAAGTCTAATAGCCTTTTTTGAAAGAATATTATCGATCATTTTAGGGTTATAACCATTATTAAAAGCGATTTGCCTTAATATATTTATTTTTTTGAAGTTTTCTTCAGACATAGGACACTTATTAATCTATGTACACTTATTAATCTATGTGTTTAGCTAGATCTGTAGAGGTAACATGTATGGCAGTATCTGTATGTGCCGTTTTGTGGTATATTAAAAATTTGTGTAAATTATTCTTTTTAGTGATGGTTAAATCTAGAAAGTATAACTGTTTTATTTTTCTAATTCTAAAGTAATTTAACATTAGGATGTAAGTTATTAATGAAATTTAAGAAAATGTTTAATTGTCTATCTGTTCCTGTAAAACAAGTTAGTATATCGTCTACGTATCGATGCCAATAATTGAAGTTTCCAATGAATTTATTTTGGTAGATTTGTTTTTCTAGGTAAACCATATAAAATATTTAATCCATATTTAATATGTAATCCATATAAATATTTCTGCTAAAATCGGACTCAAAGGGTTTCCCATTATTAAATCATCCTTTCCCAAATATGTATCATTATTAACCCATTACCTCCCACGAATATTTTCTTTTATTCTTATGAGTTTTTTGGTTTATTTGGCCACTCCCATGCAGTTGTACTAGAAAAATTATTACAAAAAATTCTTTTTGCAAGTTTTTGATTTGGTGTACTCAAATGGGTAAAACGGGATAATGCATAAGAAAATAATGCAAAATTTTAAGTCATAAAAAGTTTTCATTGTATTTTATAGAAAATTTAATTTTACAACAATTTTCCATCATGTGTTTTTTCGTTTAAGTGATCATTTTTAAATTAAACTTAGAATACTAAAAACACTGTCATGTGTTTCAAAGGGTAAAATGCTGAAAACTTGAAAAAATAATGATTTTTTTTATTTTATTTTATTTATTTATTTTTTTTTGTTTTTAATTTTATTTTGGTTTTTTACTCATACTAGGTACATATAGAACTGAAATTAAGAAGTGACTGATAAAATAAATGATTTTTAGAGATAGTGTTTAACAATTCATCCTTTAAAACACATGACAGTGTTTTTAGTATTCTAAGTTTCATTTAAAAATGATCACTTAAACGAAAAATACACAAGATGGAAGAAAGTTGTAGAATTAAATTTTCTATGAAATACAATATACCAAAAAAGTCATAGGGGGGGAAGGTTGTTTAACCCTACATCAGCCATTTCTAAAACTTTATTTTAAAATATTTTTACTTTAAACTGTTACCCTCTGACATATGTTACAGCGTACCAGTATTGAAAAAAAATATATCTGTAGCCTTACAATATTTAAAGAATATGTTTTTTTATTTCCAACTTTAGAGGGCTGTATCTTCGTAGGGATGCAATTTTGGATAAAGTTCAATTAGGTTCAATCAACTTTTTTTAAGGTGCTGAATCTGTGGTTAAGTGATTGACATACTTTTTAATAACACCCTGTATACCACAAAATAACATTTGCCCCTATATCTTCTTGACCTTACAAGATATGGATTTCAAAGGGCAAGTCATATAAAGCTAAATATGCATTAAATCGATTGATTAACTTATCACTGACTGTCTCTTCCGGTTTCAGGGAAAGTGATGGTAACTTTGGATTTGAACATGGAACACTGTATATTTTAAAATTTTTGTATTCAGGTCATTTTGCATACAACTACGGCATATCGAGGTAAAAATATTAATGACTGACATTTTTGCGAGCAAATTTAATTTTTCATCTAGGCCGTGACCCCAAACAAATGTATTGTTTTGCTTCAATAAATAATCAAAAAATACAATTATGACATTATGTTATATGATATTTGTGTTATAAGTTTCCAAACATTTCGGAAATCGTTTTTCCAGAATAATTCATTTTTTTAATGGCACCACATTATTTCAATAAAACATCTTTTATTACTGATTATTTCACTCATTAACGCTATAGCCAATGAGAGCCCGTTTTTTCAAAACATTGCACCAATCAAACGTCATTATTAGTGGTAATTCAAGCTAGATCGGCTTTTGACAGGACCAACATGCAAAATTTATCGCTCTAATTTTTTAGGTCGCTGCAGCGGCAAATATGCGAAAATTTTTTGACGTTTTTTGTCGAGCTTTTAAGTTTTATCTATAAATATCTTCTCTAGCTTATTACTAAGTAATTGTTAACGTACTTACCTTGTAAATTGTAATATTGTATTATGTAGTAGCAAACAAAAACACACCTCAATTCCAAAGCGAATCTTTTCTGAAATATATAGGCTGTAACTTTTGCCTATCTGTAACTATGTCAGTTTTCCTAGTGTTCAATCAGGTAACAATTGCACACAAAGATTGTACTTAATATAGCTCATAATACAGGAACAAGTCAAGCACAGCTTTCAATAGCTCAATAACGTAGTTACAAAAGTAAGCAAATCATTTATTATAAATGTCAAGTACACATTCGCTCTGGAACAAACTAAAAATGTATAGTACTTACATATATGGTAATCTACCAAAAAGTAACTCGTTGAATCAAAGCTGTGCATCAAACATTATAATTTGTTGTATTTAAAATTCTCTTTGCTTAACAAAGCAAACCTCAACACAATTAATTCATAAACTTCGTAAGTTAAAAGTAAGGATTAAATACGTAAATATGAGTCGATGAACATTTATTTATTATGGAATATAACTTGTAGCGCTAGATGGCGCTCTCTATGCCAATCTCGGAACCATGGGTGTATATTTTATTTGGGCGAGACATCGGTACTAAAGTAGTGCTCTCTCTATCGTTCCTCGTCGTATTGCACCTCAGAAACGCCTGAAAGGTGTTAAGCCAGTCTATATATTATAATATCTAAGGTTTCAACTCGTTTTATTTACTAGTTGCCATGGAAACGTCACTAGATTATTTTAAAATATAGCGAATCTCCGTTGTTTCTACTGCGTTTGTTTCAGATTTGCTGTTTTGACAATTGAGTCGGTTTGGAAATATTTCTGTATATCAAATTAATGATGAAATTGAAAATAAAGGTCAGTAAACTCCAAAAAGTGACAAGAAAACGTCTGAAGGCAGTTAATGAGAAAACATAATATTGAAGATGTACTTAATGAATTATTTATTCGTGAAATATTCTCCACAAATACCACTCGTGCTTTAAATTTTGTCTAAAAATTTTTTCTCAAGCTAAGTCGCCCCTAGTTAATATAACTCGTGCAAATTGGCAGTTTATTATCAAAGATTAAATCCCTCCCGCTAAAGCGGTCGGGATTTAATCAGATAATAAACTGCCAATTTGCACTCTTTATATTACCAGGCAACACGCTTTCGAAAAAATTTTCGATAAAATTTTAAGCACTAGTGATATTACATACGATAATTTGATAGTAAGCACTCCATTATTCTTTCATATTTTAATATATAAAAATACATAATATTGATATCAACACGACATAAATGAAAATTTTAACAGTGGATTTCTATCAAGTAGGTCTCCTTCAAATGTAACAAAAGAAACAAATGAATGAATCTAACAGCTCAAATGATATTTAGTTCTATGAGAATTCGATATTATTTTAGTATGTATTAAAAAATCACGGTTTATTCACAAAGTAAGAAAGTTGATATGCTGTTGATAATGTCGCAGAAATAGCCGGACAGTCCACGATTTATATGCAGAGCGCTATCCACTAAGAAATCATCCTGGCAGACATCATTTTGTTAGAGTAGCACGTAGTAGTAGTAGCTAAAACAAGAAAAAGTAGCTCAAGAACACCACATGCCAATTATCCGTGAAGACACCGGAATGAATATATTATTGTCAGTGGAAATTAATCCTAGTGTCTCAATAAGAGAAATTGCGAGTGAGTTGGACATAGACAAAGAAAGTGTAAGAAAAATTTTTAAAAAACACAAATTTAAGAGTTACAATTACCAGCTTCACCAAGCATTATACAGAAACGATTTCATGCGGAGCTTTCAGTATTGCAGATGGCTTTTAGAAAATGATATTAGATGTCCAAACTTTCACTATACTATATTATTCTCTGACGAATAACATTTTACAAACAACATTATGTCCAAAAAAAATAGTTTGAGATACTGGGCGCAACAAAATCCAAGACTTTTGATGCAAGCTAATTATCAAGAACGATTTGGTTTTAACATTTGGGCAGGCATTATGGGAAGATCATATGTCCCATATTTTTTATGGTCCACTGACAGAAGAAAGATATTTAAATTTTCTGAGAAATGAAATTGAAGAGTTATTGAAACATTTACCCTTAACATTTACCCTTAAATCAGTACCAGTTGGGGTATTTACAGCGGGATGGTGCTCCGCCCCATAATGCCAGTGTAGTTGCAGAATATTTAAATGATCGTTTCGGTGATCAACAGATAGGAACTAATGGACTAGTCATGTGGCAAGCGCGATCACCTGATCTAACGCCGTCAGATTTTTATTTTTCGAGCAACATAAAAGAACGTGTATATTCAACAGAACCAATTACATTAGAAGATTTGAAATATCGAGTTAGAAGGGAAATTAATTTTATAACACAGAAACATCTCACCAATGTGATTAGAGAAATTTTGGCAAGAGCAAAACGTTGTGTAGATGTCGGTAGTCAACATTTTGCACAACTGTTATAATTTTTTTTAGATAATGTGATAAAGTAATTACTTCATTTGTTATAGGCGAATCATTTTAGGTGAACAAAAGGTTAAACATCAAACTAATTGTAAAGGAAATAAACTAAGGTTTTTTTAAACTTGGAATAATATCCCCAACAACATATCAAAAGTCTAGAAAAATCTAAGCATGGAAAATCTACCATATTGTCCGACATCTTGGATTTACTCTCGAAATCTATAAAATGCATATATTGCATTCAAATATGTACTAAATAGAAAGTTTTTGAACCAGGAATCATATAAAGACTTTATCTAATTTTGTTTCTATCATGTTCCATTTATTACAAAATGTTAATAATAAAGCAAGATAATTTATGAACATTATAATGATACGGTATAAATTTTTAAATAAACTTTACTAAACGTACAAAATCTTTTAAATTACTGTACACTCTTTGAAAAAACTACTAAAACAATTAAAAAAGTACTGTCATTTCCGACATGAATCACTCTCCATAAGAAACACCATCGTCGTATACATCTTCTATATTTGAGTTACTGCAGTGTATACCTGGACATTCACTGCAAGCTGATGAACATTACAAACCACGTTTTCTGAATGAGCACCTTAAAGTACTACAATCTGTCTTGCATTTACATCTTATAATATGAAGAATTGAAGAAGCACTTGCTCGAAATGTTACAACATTTATTCGTCCTTTCATATTTGTAAATATTGCATTATCACCTAATCATTCTGTAACTTTCTGTTTCATGTACTGTTCAGAATATGCATGATATTCTGAACCAGAAGACTTCAGATTTGCTTCCATTCTTTTCACTAAGTCACATATGGTATCAAAATTTATCGGACCGGAGCCAGTGCTTGGCATATCGGCAAGCACTGCGAAAACAACCATCTTGGCCTGGACTGAGGGGAAAATCCTCCAGTACTGACAAGAACTACCAGGATTAGTTCATTTAAAGGAGTTCATCACATACCCCTTGAAATCAAGAACTAAAAAACTATTAGAGTTAAATAGGTTACACTTAAGAACTCTAGTTGGCCTATACACTGGGCACTGCAGACTTAACCACCACCTACACAGACTCGGAATAGCGGACAACGTTGAATGCCGACTGTGTCTGGAGGATGATGAAACGGCAGCGCACATTTTATGTACCTGTCCTGCTGCAGAAAGAACCAGATTCTCACTTTTTGGCAAAGGACAACTGCTGCCAGAGGATCTGGACAACCTCTCACCCAATAAGGTAGTCGACTTTATCAAAAAGCTGGGTGAAATATAATTAGGAGTGAGCCACAATTGAGCAGATGGTCGCGGTGGAGGGTCTGTTACTAGCCCACTCACATATCAACCTAACCTAACCTAACCTATGGTTATTTGGTCTTCGTCATTATTTTTGAGGTATTGTATGACAGCAAGAAAACTATTTGTTCTATCGTCCTGCTGTGGTCGGCCTCTTAGTTGCAGCTTTTCATTTTTTGCTTCATTTTGTGACACATACCTTGTTGGAATTGCTTTTCCGTTTCTGAAGTTTACATTATATTGATTGTGGTAAAGCGCATCTACGGCTGGAAGGTCCTCAACAAATACAAGTCTTGCCAATACTTGTTTCCTCCATTCATCGTCCCTGCTGGTGCATACATTTATTATGGTAGCATGAAATGCATGAGTTCGAACTGGGAAAACACACCCTCTCTTTCTACCATCGAATTTGGCTTCCTGTCCACAAAACAGGTAATGCTTATTGAACTGAAATCTTCCCAAGGTGAGGTGTTTCACTGTGCCCGGTCGTATTATCCAATGAATAGAATATTATGTCGCTTGGAATCAAGATTTGTAGAGTATAAGGTTCTCTCGTATTCAGCTTTTAGGCGAGAAATGAGTGCGGGGATGAAAAGTCAGACTATCCTTGTTCTTCGAACGCGCAGTAGTGGTGCAGTTATCTCTTTTTAGAAGGACGATTTCACACCAGTTGCTCATTGGCTAATGACATTTTTTGATGGGGATCGTGAGTTACGAGGCTACCTTACACTCTACCAATCTTGGCTTGGAATAGGATGCGTGCAACTGTTTCTCCTCTCTCTACACGCCAATTGTCATGTTATTTGGTACGCACGAAGACCGAAAACGAAGAATCACGGCGAGCCCCGAAAAAACCCGAGCGCCCACCAGAGAGACGAGCCGGATTACGCGCAGCGCGCATCACTTGTGAGGTCCTCAACAAACATATCAAATGCCTTTCTCATGCTTATTACAGGTAAAAATGTTTTTAAATTGCTTTAAATAACGTTCCTGGTTCAAAAAACTTTCTATTTGATATATATTTGAAGTTAATCGGAGCAATATATGCATTTCGAGAGTACATCCAAGATGTCGGCCAATATGGCGGCTTTCCCATACTTAGATTTTTCTAAACTTTTGATATGTTGTTGGGTATATTATTCTAAGTCTACAAAACCTTAGTTTATTTCTTTTACGATTAGTTTGATGTTTTCAACCAAAATGACTGGACTATTATCATTTATCATAATTCACGTGTATTATTTTTATGATTAAACAGTGGAGTGTTTGCTCCAAGTTATCGGTAACAAAATGTTTTATTGAAATAGCGTAGTAGCAATATGGTGCCAATTGAAAAGAATGAGTTATTCTGAAAAAAGGATTTCTGAAATGTTTAGGTGCCTATAACGCAAATCTCATAGACAAAATGAGATAATTGTATTTTCTGATTATTTATTGAAGCAAAATAAAATCTTTTTTGTGGGTCACGGCCACCTAGAGAAAAAGGACCCCGCTCAGATCTTATGGGAAGTGGCCCCCGGTGAAATTGGCTGAATTTTTAATATGTTGTAGATTTCGACTTTCTGATCAAAAACTCTCATGGGCCCAACTCGATCCTATGACTAGTTTCCGAGATACAGCTATAAATTTTTCTAAAATTTTGTATCTTGTCGAACTTTTAATTTATTAGTGGGGTATTAGAGGTCAAATGAGCAATTTCGGAAAGTTTTTCAATTAAAGTTTTTTCATCAGGAAGACGCATTCTAAAAATGTTTTAGCCAATTTGACAGAATATTTTTTTTACTTGTTATTTTTTGCCAACATTTTTCAAACTTTAAATTTTTTCTATGCTATTTTTATTAAAACAACAAATGTTTTTAGTGCAAAATATTATAAAGGGCTATTAGGACGTATAACAATATAAAATGTATGAAAAAAATCATGAATTCGAAATTTTTTTTTATTGTACAAGTGGTCATTTTTGTACATTTCTTGAGCTGTATCTTGAAAACTGGTCATAGGATCGAGTTGGGCCCATGAGAACTTTTGATCAGAAAGTCGAAATTCAATTTCAGCGGGGGCCACTTCCCATAAGGTCTGAGCGGGGTCCTTTGTTCATAAAAATGTCAGTTGTAAATATTTTTATCCCAATATGCCACAGATTGTATGTAAAATGACCTCCTGAATTCAAAGATGTAAAAATATGCAGGATGTTCCGCGCAAAAAATTTTGTACACCACATTTCCTCTTTGACGAAGATTTCCTCGGATTTTATTAAGATTTCTTTAGGATTTCCTTCTGGGTGTACACCAGATTTTCTCATGGGATGTTTCATTGAAAAACCCAAAGTTACTATCAGTTTCGGTAAAACCGGAAGCGGCAGAAAATGATAAGTCGGTCGAATTAATGCATATTTAGCAGTTATTTAACGTGTCCAAATTTGAAATTGGTTTTTTTAAGATCAAGAAAAAATAGGGGCAAACGTCATTTCGTGGTCAGCCCGTATGTTTGAAAACAGATCAGTTTCTCGAATTATCGCACGCAACATATGATTTGTAATTCTACTCCGAAGTTACTTACACAACAATCCTGTTCCATAAATATCTCACTTTTCGTTTTGTCCTGTGTATTGTCTAAATGTTAAAATATGTTTTCCGGTGTATGAATATGTATCTTTCTTGTAATTGAAAATCTTAACAATGACTCTGCAGTTTAAAACAGGAAAAAATCTGGCACACTCCTCTAGGGGTTTGGCAGGAATCCTCGCAAAACAGTCCACACTAAATCAGTCACATAGAGACAATCTCATAATTTCAGCGGGAAATAATTCATTGAAATATCCACTTTGTAACAATAAAAGCGAATATTAATAACGAATTCCCTGTGTTGAAACTTATTAAAACTGTTGTTACTGCCCGAAAGTATGAGGAAACGAACAAAATTAATTAAAACCGCAGTTTATAAAGCGGTCGGTGCAACTCAACTGCATGAACGAAATTAGTTTCATTTCGATAATTATTAAGCACACCCAAGGGGTTAGGATAGTTTTATTAGTCTAAGCGTGGATTAAAAACGTTGTAAGAGAGGATATTAAATGTAATTTTAGGTGACTAACAAAAATTTAATTAGTAAAAACAACATAATAATAGAGGTTCAGAATTCGAAAAAGTCATTTAGAAACGTGTCCCGTGGAACATTGAGAGGTAAAAATGTACTGATTGCGCTATTATATAGTACTTGATATGTATATACACCCCCTAAATTCGTCTGGCGATATTGGTGTTTAAACAACCCCCAGGGGTGAAAAACCGAAAAAAACGGAAAATTAGATTTTTGCTTTATCTTTCTAACAGATTTTTTAATTTTTGATGAATTATCCATAATAACAAAGTTATGGCTATTTATATGCAAAGGGACTGTATTGTTTAAAGCGTAAAATATTTCCTAAAACCTTGCGTGGCTCTCTTATTATGCGAATATTTATTTTGTTATTTTGGCAAATTCGTTCCACTCCTGATTGTGGACAGACAATTAAAATTTTAAAAATTTAATAAGAATAAAAGTTGTAGCGTATACTATCAAGATTCGATTACTTTTTTCAGTTTTGAATTTCGATCATAAATAAGCGAGTTATGAATTAAATAGTTAGTTGTTGTCAAAATTATGCCACAACCCCAGTCGTATCTATCTCTACTTCAACAGTTTCCCGTCGCGTCTCTTTTTAGTGTTTTTTTGATTAAGTACTCTTATATATTTATACAATTATTGTAAAATATGGAGTCTTCATCTAGCAATATGGATTAAACGACAAATGCTTGTAAATCAAATTGTATAATTTAATAATTTGTAACTAAACTGGTAAATTATGTGAAAGTACTACTGACTAAAACTGTTTAAAAATAATAATTTTAGTAAACAATGAGGAGTGTGTAACATTATTATGTATATTAAAATTCAAAGGTAAAGTGCATAAAACCTTTTACTCTGTTTTCACAAGCAAAAAAATATTTATCTTTTAAATAATGGGAAGGTGCTCTGTAAAGCGACGCGACGTTGCAGCAATCAGATAATACTGCCGTAAATCGATACAACTAATTTTTTTTAAATAAATATCATTTCAGGATGCGCAATAGGGTAGTTCAAATTTATACCAGAAAAAAAATAGGTTCGATTTTTTCTGTCTTACCGCCAGATGTATTCGAAAATTAACTGTTCCTCTTCAAATTTAACCCCCATAAGAAAGACTCTTTTATAGGGTCCCAAACGTGACCCCGTAAGTCCACAAATAGAGTATCGCGAATTCCCTGGTTGACTGGTGGAGTGGCTATGTTAAACTCCGCCAGGACTTAATATAAATAAAATTATTATTATTATTTTTGACGTACACTATACACTATGTTTTAATGTTTATGATATTGTTCAAACAATTATAATTTATTTAACAATTTTATTTTGCTATAAATTTAATGTATATCAAAATATAATTGTTTAAATAATTTCAAATGCTTAAAAATGTTAAGAAAAACTCAAACATTAATTAATAATATAATATAATAGGTTGCACAAAAAAATCACAAGTAAACAAAAATAAAAATCAGAAATACGCGATACTCTGTGTTTGCCCTTACGGTCATTTCTAGAACCCTATAAAAGGATCTTATGGAGGTTCATTCATGGAAATAAAATAGATGGTCTCGGAGGTACGTGTTCAGCCGATTTTGCTCTATTTTCTTTCTTTTCACTACAAATTTTAATTGTCCGCCCCCTATTGCACATCCTGAAATCAAATATTAGAGAAAATTCACTAATCTTTGTTGAAATGACATTTATTTAAAAAATATACTCGAATTACGGTATTTTTTTGTCTGGTTTACAATAATTCCGTAATTTATTCCCGCTGGTTCTGATTTCAGTCTCCCTAATATAATATTATCCACCTTCCTATTATTTCAAAAAGAAATATTTTTTGCTTGTGAGAGTTTTATGCCACATTACCTTTGAGTTTTCAATGGCAAATATTTTGCACAGTCCACATTGTTTACTAAAATTATTATTTTTAAACATTTTAGTCAGTAATACTTTCACATAATTTACCAGTTTAGTTACAATTATTAAATAAATTATACAATTTGATTTACAAACATTTGTCGTTTAATCCGTATTGTTAGATAAAGACTCCATATTTTACAATAATTGTATAAATATATAAGAGTACTTAATCAAAAAAACACTAAAAAGATGTAATTAACAATTTTCTACTTTTCAGTACCTATTAAATATGCATTCGCGAGTGAATATATAGAGCTCCGCGGGCCGCGTGACGGGCGGGCAGGCATCTTAGAATGCGACGGGAAACGGTTGAAGTAGAGATAGATGCGACTGGGGTTGTGGCATAATTTTGACAACAACTAACTATTTAATTCATAACTCGCTTATTTATGATCGAAATTTAAAACTGAAACAAGTAATCGAATCTTGATAGTATACGCTACAACTTTTATTCTTATTAAATTTTTAAAATTTTAGTTGGTCTGTCCACAATCACGAGTGGAACGAATTTGCCAAAATAACAAAATAAATATTCGCATAATAAGAGAGCCACGCAAGGTTTTGGGAAATATTTTACGCTTTAAACAATACAGTTCTTTTGCATAAATATAGCCATAACTTTGTTATTATGGATAATTCATCAAAAATTAAAAAACTGCTAGAAAGATGAAGCAAATATCTAATTTTCTGCTTTTTTCGGTTTTTCACCCCTGGGGTTGTTTGGACACCGATATCGCCAGACGAATTTAGGGGGTGTATATACACGTCAAGTTTTATATAATGGCGTAATCAGCACATTTTTACCTTTCATGTTCCACGGAAGTTAACAAAGATCTTGATTTCAACTCTACTATAATCCTGATGCTGGACGACAGCTTTTATTATATCATACATTAATTTAATTATTATTAGTTCCTAAAAATGCATGTAATGGCTCTAAATAAAACTGATTAACAAAAATATAGGTATATAATAAATAATTATTATTTGGAAGGAATATTTCCTAATAAATTAAAAATTAATAAAACAATTCCATATACGAGTGTCAACGAGATCACTTTCCTGTCGCATTTTTTATTTTTTTAACGGATAGAGATGAAACTAGGCATGTATCACATGTTACCAAAACGAAATTTTTTTATCCATCCAAGTTTCTACGACTTGCGGTTTCACCTACGATTGATTTTTAAATGGAACACCCCGCATATTTTTATATTTTTGGAGGTCATTTTGCGTATGACTGTACATACTTCATGACTCTTTCCGCCATTTTAATTTCGGCCAATTTTAATTTTCAATCTAATGTTCCGTAACCAACCAGAAATTGACTCACCAGGATGTGTTTTGATACATCGATAGATTGATACCAAAAAATTACATTGAGCTGTAGTATGAATGTGATATAATTTCATTTGAAAATTTTGAGAAATTTCGAAAAAATAGTTTTATCAACTTCCGACCTCTCTGTGACACAAATTAACAACAAGAAAATTCAACAAGTGTTTCTCTTCAACCATTTATGAATATTAGAACAATTTCTGGTGACTCATGGCACACTAGATTAAAAATTAATTAGCTTTTAAAATTAGCTTGCCTCTACTTTGATATGTCAAGTTTCTTCCATACCATTTTATTCCATTTTGTTATACAAGTTATATTGTTATAGTGTACGGGGATTTTTAATAAACTACTTCAGCCATATCTTACTGATAGATTTCGAGTCACTGCTGTAGCAAAATTTAAGACTGGAACATTTCAAACTTCTTTCGTATAAAGTTCATGCATGGAGTACCTCAAGGATCTATACTCGGGCCGCTATTATTTATTCCGTACACTAACGATTTAAAGATCATATTAATATAGATGTATGTGCTGTGCGTTTTTATACATATCGGTGTGTTCCACTCCATCCTACGGCATTTGTGGATAACGGGTGGAACGAACAGGAAGGAGACGTACCTTAGACAACAATCCTGTTCCATAAATCTCTCACTTTTCATTTTGTCCTGTGTATTGTCTAAATGTTAAAATATGTTTTCCGGTGTATGAGCATGTATCTTTCTTGTAAGTGAAAATCTTAACAATAACTGTAGTTTAAAACAGGAAAAAATCTGGCACACTCCTCTAGGGGTTTGGCAGGAATCCTCGCAAAATAGTCCACACTAAATCAGTCACATAGAGACAAGCTTATAATTTCAGCGCGAAATAATTCATTGAAATATCCACTTGGTAACAATAATGGCGAATATTAATAACAAATTCCCTGTGTTGAAACTTATTAAAACTGTTGTTACTGCCCGAAAGTATGAGGAAACGAACAAAATTAATTAAAACCGCAGTTTATAAAGCTGCCGGTGCAACTCAACTGTATGAACGAAATTAGTTTCATTTCGATAATTATTAATCACACCCAAGGGTTAGAATAGTTTTATTAGTCTAAACGTGGATTAAAAAAGTTGTAAGAGAGGATATTAAATGTAATTTTAGGTGACTAACAAAAATTTAATTAGTAAAAACAACATAATCCTGATCTGGACGACAGCTTTTATTATATCATACATTAATTTAATTATTATTAGTCCGTAAAAATGCATGTAATGGCTCTAAATACACCTGATTAACAAAAAATATAGGTATGTAATAAATAACAGCCACACAAAAAAAAGTGGTCTGGCCTGCGGACCATACTAGGGTATCCTTAATCCACATGTATTTGGACCCACTGGAACAGAATCCGAAGTCAGAATTGTCAGATTGGTTCTATTTTCACCCCCAACCCCAAAAAACACCCTCCCCCCCAAAAAGGTGGACTGGTCTACGGACCATACCAGTTAGACCGACAGGTAGTGACAGATTTTGGGTTGTGATTTTACCCAGTATGCCTTTTGGAGGGTATTATGGTATGCATATTCTGTTGTTAATAAATGATAAACTAAAGAGTCATCTCGGGTCCTTCATATATTAAAGTTAATTAACATTTGTTTGCAAATTAAGCCTTTCGATACGATTTCACCCAGATTGCCATGATTCCCCAATAAAATTCAAGTAAAATACTACAATTGAATAGTCAAAGGCATACCGTTTGCGTGAGCCCAGAAGGTGATCACGGTCAGGTGTACTTGCATTTAAAAAAATGATTTATCCGCGTTTCTGAACAGGCTGCCATTAAGAATTACACATGGTTGTGCTATACATCAGCTACAGAGAAAATGGCATACCGTTTGCGCATGTCCAAGTATACCTCACATTAAAAACATCTAGTAGAGTTATTTAACAAGATTCCGTTATTTTACTCAACGAAAAATGTATTGCAATAAGAAATATGTATCCTAAAATGTCGATATGTAAAATGGCATACCATTTGAACGGGTTTGTCATATGAAAAAATAGAAGTGATATTGTAAAATAGAAAAATAATTTTCTGTGTATTTAATCAGTATGCCATCTTATGGTTGAAGCAATCATGATATAATGAAGTGAAATAACAAACGGCATACAAGTTGTGCGAGTTTTACATACTCAAATTCAAGAAAAAACATCACGAAATTACGGAAAAATTTGCCGTCATTATAATCAGTATGCCTTTAAGTTTATAATTCAAGTTAGTCATAAACTTCGCTAAAATAATATGGCATACCAATTGTAAGAGTTTATGGTACGAAAAATAGCTTGCAAAGTAATTTTCACAGCGCATCCCGCACAGACGATAGCAAAACAGATGATAGCGTTTTCACTGCAAGAGCGTAATTTCTCAAGTAATACGTTAATAAAAAAAAAATTTGAAAAGCCTGGCCCATTATAGACTACTTTTAGTAGAAGGGTGGGTTCTTTAGCTTTAGTTTTAAAAAAAAATTAAGTCCCTAACATCTAACATAGAAGTTTACCGCGAAATTGTCGTTGACGGCGTTTCCGCTACTAGCGAATTTTTTATGTTAAACTAAAATAAAATAAGATCTATTAACCTGGCCCTTTTTGGACCGATTTTTATCGGGATTTTTATCGAAAGGTGGGCTCTTTACTTTTAATTAAAAAAAATAAAAAGTTGTTAATAAATTATTTTCTATAAAAAAATCGATGTATTTGTATTATTTAACGTTTCTTTCATTTATTTCGCTTTTTGGAGCTTTTGCCATCTTCAAATTAATTTTAAAAAGTTTCATTATTTTACAAATTCTCTATAAACAACCTAGAAAACTATAACAATCATTATTTTCTTAAAATAAATATTTAAAATTCCCGATAATTTTTTTTTTTCGTTAAGATTAAAAAAAAATGTATTTATTTTTTTTATTTACGGATTTTCGAAATTGCGGTAATGTTCAATGGGTAAACTTTTTAGTTTTTGGCATTAGAAATCCAATAAAAAAAAATCATTCAAATCCATTCACTATAGCTGGGTTCCGTAATTTTTCATATATAATGACTAATTGCACTGCACTAAATAAAGAAAATTAATTTTTTTGGGAACCATGACCCTTCTCAATCAGTATGCCGCTTATGATTTGACGTTGATATTGTAGAAGAACGCACTACCGGGCGTCAAAATGACGCGACACCAATTTATTTCTCAGGGGGCGCCAGTCGCGTATTACCCCGTTCTTCTACCTCCCAGGCGGGTTCGAGATAAGATGCACTTCGGTAGCCGAGTAATGGGACCAAGGCGGCACTACCACAGATCGGAAATTACGCTCTCTCTGGACCCGAATTCCCTCGTTAGGGGTTTAGGCACCTCTTAATTTCCTGAATTTTTGCATAAAAAAATCCCAACCGAAGAATTTCTCTGCGGAGGGATTAGTTTTGGTACGCGAAAATCACGTTTTGGTCCATTAATAACGGAATATATTTCTCAAAAAACGCATAAAAAAATCCCTATCAAACCTTCGTAAAGCAACCAGAAGGTCGAACGTTAATGCGAATTAACTCGACACATCCGGCTTTCTATACGAAAGTTCCAGGGATTATAGACCGTCAACAGGCCTCAAGATCAATTAAGAAATATTAGTTCAAGGAATCCGTTTATTTAACAGAATTGGTTATACAAAATTCTCAAGAAAGAATCGTGCCTTCCCCAATCAAGGTAGTGACTTTCAGACCATACAAGCGAGAGCGCTCACGCTAACGATCGATTAGGTAGAAAAGATTCATACGTACCTTCTCAGAATCAAAATGTGAGCTTTTAGAATCATTTCAGACTCTGGGTAAATGAATAATTAAGGCTGACTGAAATTAACTTAAAAAAGTTTTACTAAATGAATTTAGTTTCGCTAGAGACTACTTAGCTTTAAAGTTCTTGTATCGTGGAGATTCACGTACTCAAACACATTCAGAGGACTTATTACTGCATAAGTTGAGTGGCGTTCGATCAGTCCACGACTTACTAACCCTTATCACAGTCGATTAATAATATCGATTTGGCAGCGTCTCACCTTCGAGCGACTATTAGGCAAAATTGAATTTTTGGATTTTTATGCACAAGGCGTTTTCCTCTATAACTTTGTCATTTGAAAAGCCCCGTTATTGGCTTTTCTACCATCGCTTTGTCTGGACTACTCAACGCGCTCGACCAAATGCGAGCCGCTGGGTCAATCCAAACTCTTTCCATGCGAGAAACCGGCCTTGTACATGTGCATTGATTTTTATCAATTTTTGCTTATCGGCACTACGCCGGCTTTGACAAAATCTTCTATTTTGCCTTTTGGATGCAGTGCATCGTTAAAATTTTATGCTCATACTTTAGAATTGTGCTTTCAATGATCGTACCTCAAAGGTCAATGTCTTTGGTTGAGGAATAAAAAATAAAAAATAATTTAAAGTATATTTTCGTGGTACTTTTTAAACTGACTTCGTGGTACTTTTGAAAAATCCAGTTTAAGACCAATTTTAGCGTACTTTTGAAAAATCGATTTTCGAGCCAAATTTCAAGGTACTTTTGAAAAACTAATCTGCGGGTGAAATTTTGGCGTACTTTTGAAAAATCGATTTTCAAGCCAAATTTCAAGGTACTTTTGAAAAGTTAATCTGCGGGTGAAATTTTGGCGTACTTTTGAAAAATTGATTTTCAAGCCAAATTTCAAGGTACTTTTGAAAAGTTAATCTGCGGGTGAAATTTTGGCGTACTTTTGAAAAATCGATTTTCAAGCCAAATTTCAAGGTACTTTTGAAAAGTTAATCTGCGGGTGAAATTTTGGCGTACTTTTGAAAAATCGATCTTCAAGCCAAATTTCAACGCAGTTTTGAAAAATTAGTCTGCAAGTGAAACTTTGGCGTACTTTCGATAAATCGATTCTTGGGCCAAATTTTGACGCCCTTCCAAAAATATTATTTTTCAAAGTCCAATTTATGGTACCTTTGAAAAAGTATATTATTCATAAATCTTTGTCATTATATACTTCTACTCTGATATTCTGAACCAAAAACATTTTTCCTAAGTGAAAATTCGGTGTTTCTTCGAATTTTCGCCTGGTCATTTCCAACGCCTTATAGAACCCAAAACGGTCCTTGTGGACTGATCTGCGCCTCTGCAGACTCCCGAAAATGTCTTTAAATGAAATTTTTGTCTAAGTCGAATTTTGATTGTCTTCAACTTAGGACGATTTTGGAGAGTTCTACAACAATATAACATGATTGACTCAAAATTGGAGAGACATACTGAGTTAAATCATAAAAATTTTGTCGTTTATTTTGCACTAGCGGTTTTTGTGTTTTCATCATAATTTTATACTTTGCCAGCCTCGGACTTTATCAAACGGTATGCCATTCAATACACCACATAAATACATCTCAATGGAATGAAAAACAAAGAAGCATACTGATTAAACACACCGAAATTTAATGAACCCTTTTGCAACTTCTCTTGCATATGCCTGTACTTATGACTGCCCTGATCGCTATGCCAATTTTATATGCAACATACGCTATCATAAATTGCATGGAAACATAATGGCATACTGATTTAAATAACGAAATCTTGTTAAATAACTCTACTAGATGTTTTTAATGTGAGGTATACTTGGACATGCGCAAACGGTATGCCATTTTTTTCTGTAGCTGATGTATAGCACAACTATGTATACTTCTTAATGGCAGCCTGTTCAGAAACGCGGATAAATCATTTTTACTTCCACATCCAGTGGAAGTATAGTAACGACAAAAAAATTTTTAAAATTTTTTATTGTTTAAATAGGCTTAGAATGTCATGAAACGTCGAGATTTTAAGTTTCAGCGAAAAAAAAAATTTCTGTCTGTCGGTCTGTAACTTTTTTTGTGCGCACGTTTACTCTGGAACCGTTTGAGATATTGACTTGAAATTTGGTACACATACAGAGCTGGAGTACTTCAAATAAAAGTAATTGAAAAAAGTATTTCAAATACTTTCAGTATTTGAAGTACTTTGCTTCAAATCCTTTCGATTCTTAGTATTTGGTACTTGGTATTTGAAATACTTTGCTTCGAGTATTTGGATTTGATATTTGGTTTTCAGAAATACTGGTATTTGAATTACTTTGCTTGGTATTTCAAATACTCTCCGGTATTTCAAGTACTGTCCCGGTATTTAAAGTACTAGACTTAACAATTTATAGTATTTGAAATATGTTTTTTGATATTTCAATTAGTTAAAAGTATTTGAAGTCCTTGTAGTTCCATGTTTTAGATATTTTAAAAAACAAATTTCACTAAAAAATTGTTACTGCATAGCTGTTTTTATTTAGTAATCAGTGTTAGCATTATGTGGGCAGTGGGGGATTTAGGGGGTTGGCTATAGATGCCATAGCCCAGGGCGGCAAAATCCAGGGACGGCAAACTTTTTGAAAAATAGCAAAGGCACATAAAAACAAAAAAATATTATTATTAGTATGTACTAAGTATCAGAACATTAATTTATTTAAGAATGTGTTTTTTTTAGACTAAAGTTCCTTATTATAGTCAACTGTACAGGGTGGTCACGCGAACGTTAGAACCTCATTTAACTTCGTTATTTTTGGAGTTACGTAAAAACGTTTAAAAATAAAAGTTATGAGAAATCACGTTTATTTTCCAAAAATCATTTCAGAAAAACAATTAAAAGTCAAATTTCTGAGATACGAGTTTTACTTTGGTTTTTTTTAAATGGACTACCCCATATATTTTTACACCATTAGAAAGGCCATAGAAAAACCTTTTTCAATGATGTATGACGTATGGAATTTTTCTTAAAAACTATAGTAGATATTATAAGTTTTATATTTTCTTACAATAAGTCATGGTAGTCCGAAATAGTAGTTTGTGCAACAAGAGTGGATTTGATATCCATATCGCGCGATAAAGAAGTTTGAGCACGACGCCGTAGGCGGTGTGCTCAAATCTTTTGAGTGCGATATGGATAATCCACTCGAGTTGTATGTACAGCATACTTTTTCTACGACCAGCTTAAAAAACTACAATATTTATTAAACATTAATATATTACACAAATACACACTGACAGTTACTTTGACAGCTTACGCACTAATTTGATTTTAAAATGAATAGTTGCATATGTACTTAATACACGAACAGTGATTGGTCCGTTTCATTTCATATCCATCCAAGAACTGATATGAAATATATCCGTTCAGTTACCTGGAATTGCATACTTATCCATTCTACACACTGTACAGAAAACAGTAAATTTACATAAGGGAGTGGAAAAAATATATATCAATTATTGAAATTCTCCATTTTATTTAAAATAAAGTGAAATTAGATACTAACATGTATCTTGACAGAACTAACATATTGTTTATTTTAATTTACATACTTTTGTTTTCCATAGATAATTTGATACATTGTAAATTTATAGTAAATTAGACAAATTTTTTTTAAGATAAATACCATGTATATAATTAAAAAGCTTTTTTTTATGGCTTTTCAAATGGTGTAAATATATATTGGACATTATTTTAACCAAAATGTATACATTTTTTTATTTTGATTATATTTTGGACTTACGGTTTTTGGACAATTCTGAACAAGTTTCATTAACAAAATTTTCCGATAAAAATATGCCTAATATGATTTTTTTATTTTCCCCGCATATATTGGTACTGCAGGTGGCTTTGAATTTGTAGGAGGCGAATGCTTTTCTGGTCATAAGTAGATCCTAATTGGTTCCATACTTAAGTAAAATTTGATTCAAATCGGAAAAAAATAAAAAGTTATTGGGCTGTTACCATTTCAAGTGAAACACACTGTATAAAAGCCAGTGATAAAAAAAGAATTGAATTGAAAATTTATTAATACTTAAATGACTCTGACACCCAACTTGCTTCTCAGTAAAAACAGTTTTTTATCGGTTTAATACATGCCTTGCATCATCAGCTGTAGAAAGACCCTTTTCATTTACTGAAATTATAAATGCTCCTAGAAGAAATGCATTAACTAATGGAAAGTTCGAAAATTTGGTGCTATTGAAAGCTAATGGAAATAGATAGATCTCAATTTTATTATTTGTACTTGTACTTACCTAAAATTATTACTATGTTTTATATACAGTATCGGAAAGTCCTGGCTTAAGTGTTGCATAGTTTCAACGACTTAACCGACCGCCCACAATAAAGGGATCTACTAGAGCTCTAGCATAGGGGCAAATATTGACACGAATCATCAAGCATTAAGGCGGAAACAAATTGAAATTCCACAGACAGGCTGCCCACGCACATGTGGTGGGGAAAGCTGGTGGCACGATTGTAGGATATGTTATATGATAAAAAAGAATAGAATAGTTGCTTTACTCTCGCTTGCTCTTATTGCCCATACCCAAGCGAACATTTTCCGATAGTGTATAAGTTGATTTTCTTTATTACTTTCCTGACATTTGAAGGGAAATCGACCGCAGCGATATTTATTTTTGTTGGTTTTTATATTTATATAATAATAAATTATTTTTCTATTGTTTTTGAATGATGCTGAGTTAAAGAAAGCTGTTAATAAATATTAATAATAACAAATTATTAAGAGAAAAACTTAATAAATAAAATTTTTTATGGGTATTGGAAGAACTGTGGAGCATTTAAAATATGTTAAAGTACTTGAAATACTTGAGTATTTGAAATACTTTAGAGTAATTGAACTACTTTGAGATTTGAAGTACCTAGTGAAGTACTTCAAATAATCTGAAATATTTGAAATACGGTACTTGCGATTTACTTGAAGTACTTTCGACAAGTATTTGGTATTTGAATTACTTTGCTTCAGGTCATAGTACTTGGGAATTGGAGCAGCAAGTACTTCGTCAGGTACTTGGTATTTGGTACTTCAAGTACTTTCATTGGGTACTTTCAACAGCTCTGTACACATATGTACTTTAACGAGATCTAGAACTTGATTATATTTTCATCTTGTTCCGTCGAAGGGTTGGGGTTGGGTGGTAAATTAAGGTAAATTTGAGGTAAATAGGTAAATCAATCAGGTAATAGTCCATAAAATTGGTATTTAGTATATACAAGAGAAGCTAAGGTCTCAAAAAAAATTTTGGCATTAGCCACCCACATTACCACCCCCGCCATTATTAAAGGGGATGAAAAAAAATTGTGATTTAGTGTGTGCACAAGAACCAGAAACCTCAAAATATTTTTTTACTTCATCCACTCCCACTACCAACCACCCCCTATCACCAACCCACCACCCCACTACCGATGTGGGGTATCGTTTTATGGGCTTTGTGGTAGAAGATTTCAAATATTATATTATTAAAGTTCCATAAACAATTATTTCGACATACAAATTTTTTTCGTTGTGAGTGGCTTGGATAGAAAATCCGGATGTGGAAGTAGTGATTCCTTGGGCAGCGGTTTTTAAATGCAAGTACACCTGACCGTGATCACCTTTTGGGCTTACGCAAACTGTATGCCTTTGACTATTCAATTGTCGTATTTCACTTGAATTTTATTGTGGATTCTTGGCAGCCTGGGTGAAATTGTATCGAAAAGATTAATTTGCAAACAAATGTTAATTAACTATAATATATGAAGGACTCGGGATGGCTCTTTAGTTTATCATTTTCAAAAGGCATACTGGGTCTTTCCGTGAATCCAAGGAAGACCACTGTGGACGCCTTTACAAGAAAGATGAAACTCAACCTGGGAAGATTATATCTCCGGGGAAACGAATTACAGGTGAGCAATGAAGTGAAATATTTGGGACTGATTCTAGATACCAAATTAAACTTCAATGCACATCTAGACAGAGTCACTACCAAAGCTACGTGGGCCTTATGGGCCAGCAGAAGAATGGTAGGTAAAAACTGGGGACTACAACCAAGAATGGTGCACTGGCTGTACCAAAGGGTTGTAGTACCAATAATAACCTATGCCTCCTTGATCTGGTGGCATAAAGCCGGAAAAGAGGAGGCAATGAGAAAACTACGGAAAGTACAAAGACTGGCTTGTTTGGGCATAACGGGAGCAATGTCAACAACACCTACCGCAGCCATGGAAGCGCTACTTTGCCTGCCCTCACTACAATTAGTAGTGTAGAGTGAGGCACTGTTGGCGGCGTACAGGCTGAAAATAAACGGACATGGGACCATTCCAAGAAAAGGATACCACACCAAAATATTCCAACAAATAAGAAAAAATCGATTACTAGATATGCAGTCAGATAGAATCAGCACAAGCCACAACTTCACAAAGACCTTAGGGCGATCCTTCAGGGTATACATACCCGATAGAGAAGAGGAAGGAACAAGGCAACTGCGAAGACATCCAAATAATACCATACGGTATACTGACGTATCGAAAACGTCAAGAAGTATTGGAGCAGGTGTTACGGGGGACCAACCAGGGACAGACATCAGTCTGAACCTGGGCAGTACCGCAACGGTGTTTCAAGCAGAAGTCACAGCCATAGAAATCTGTGCACAAGAAATGATCCGGAGGTCATATACTGACAAAAGAATCCGCATCATCACTGACAGTCAAGCAGCTATCAAAGCTCTGAATGCAGTAAATATACGTTCCAAAACGGTAAAAGACTGCCTTGAATCCCTGGCGAAACTGGCGGAACACAACAGTATACAACTGGAGTGGACGCGAGGACACCAGGGCAATGAAGGCAACGAAAAAGCAGATAAGCTGGCCAAAGAAGGCGCAAAAACAGCCTTGATGGGACCCGAGCCATCCTGCGGGATATCATATAATACCGCAAGAGGAATGGTAAAGGAACTATTGAGTCAGAAACATATCTTGTATTGGATCGGTGCGCCGGGGATGAGACAGTCACGTATGTTCATCACTGGCGGGCCATCCAAGACAAAGACTAAGGAATTGCTATAGCTGAGCAGAAAACAGCTGAGATGTGCAGTGGGAATTCTAACAGGACACTGCACACTGAACAGACACCTAACCAACATAGGACAATCCAGAATGCAGGATGTGTGGTGGGGATGAAGAAACTCCTCACCACATACTATGTGAATGCCCACCCTTGGTGGCTGGGAGGTTTTCATACTTCGGGGGACTAACCCGTGACCCCGGAAGAAATAGCCAGAGCTCCCATTGACCGTATACTCTCTTTTTGGAAAGGAACGGGATTAATGGGATAACGAGACTATGAGGTACAATAAGCTTAAGCTTCAGTACAGCGGGGCTTCAGCACCGCAGCCCATAAGGAAAAAAAAACTGGGTAATATCACAACCCAAAATCTGTCACTACCTGCCAGTCTAAGTGTATGCTTATGTATTTTGACTCTCTGAAACCGAATCCGAAGTCAGAATTGTCAGATTCTCTCGTTTTTCATCCCCAACCCCAAGAAACATCCCCAAAACAAAACAAAAAGTGGGCCAGACCAGTGTATTGTCAGCAAATACATAAGGATACACTGCCACTGGTATGGTCCTCCGGACAGACCATTTTTGGGGTGGGTGTTTTTTGGGGGTTAAGGGTGAAAAATGAACCAATCGGACAATTCTGATTTCGGATTCGGTTTCAGCGGGTTCAAATACATGAGGATACACTGATCTGATCCGCAGGCCAGACCATTTTTTTGTTTTGAAGGTGTTTTTTATGGTTCTTGGGGTTGAAAAACGAGCAAATATGACAATCCTGACTTCGAATTAGGTTTCAGCGGGTCTAAATACATAAGATACACTGATCTGGTCCACAGACCAGACCACTTTTTTGTTGTTGTTTTTTTTTTTTTGGCGTTTGGGGTAAAAAAGAACCAATCTGACAATTCTGACTTCGGATTCGGTTTCAGCTGGTCCAAGTACATAAGGATACACTAGTCTGATCCGCAGGCTAGACCACTTTTTTTTGTGTGACCGTGTAATTGTTATTAGGAAGGAATATTTCCTAATAAATTAAAAATTAATAAAACAATTCCATATACGGGCGTCAATGAGATCACTTTCCTGTCGCATTTTTATTTTTTAACTAGGCATCTGTCACATCCGCTATTTTAAATTTTTTCAACCAATTTTAATTTTCATTCTAATGTTCCGTAACCAACCAGAAATTGCTCACCATGTTGTGATACATCGTTAGATTGGTATTGAAATATTACATGTAGCTGTAGTATGAATGTGAAATAATTTCATTTGAAAATTTTGAGTAAATTCATAACAGTGATTTTATCAAATTTTAAAATGGCGGATGTGACAGATGCCTAGTTTCATCTCGATCGGTTAAAAAGTAAAAATGCGACAGGAAAGTGATCTCATTGACGTCCGTATATGGAATTGTTTTAATAATTACTTCCACGTCCAGTGGAAGTATAGTAACGACAAAAAATTTTTTTAAAATTTGTATTGTCCAAATAGGCTTAAAATGTCATGAAACGTCGAGATTTTAAGTTTGAGCGAAAAAAAAATTTCTGTCTGTCGGTCTGTCTGTCTAACTTTTTTTTGTGCGCACGTTTACTCTGGAACCGTTTGAGATATTGACTTGAAATTTGGTACACATATGTACTTTAACGAGATCTAGAACTAGATTATATTTTCATCTTGTTCCGTCGAAGGGTTGTGAGGTAAATTGGGGTAAATTTGGGGTAAATGGGTAAATCATGCAGGTAAGAGTCCAAAAATTGGTATTTAGTATATACAAGAGAAGCTGAGGTCTCAAAAAAATTTTTGGCATTAGCCACCCCCATTACCACCCCCACCTCCTTATTAAAGGGGATACAAAAAAATGTGATTTAGTGCATGTACAGGAACCAGAAACCTCAAAATATTTTTTTAATTCATCCACCCCCCACTACCACCCCCCTATCACCACCCCCACCCCACTACCGATGTGGGGTATCGTTTTATGGGTTTTTGGGGTAGAGGATTTCAAATATTATATTATTAAAGTTCCATAAACAATTATTTTCACATACAAAGTTTTTTCGTTGTGAGTGACTTGGATAGAGAATCTGGATGTGGAAGTAGTGATTCCTTGGGCAGCGGTTTTTTTAATTTATTAGGAAATATTCCTTCCAAATAACAATTATTACACAGTCACACAAAAAAAGTGGTCTAGCCTGCGGATCAGACTAGCGTATCCTTATGTACTTGGACCAGCTGAAACCGAATCCGAAGTCAGAATTATCAGATTGGTTCTGTGACACAAATTAGCAACAAGAAAATTCAACACGTGTTTTTTTTCAACTATTTATGACTATTAGTATATATTAATTAACTCTCCAATGCCTATTTGTAGTACAGTACCTAGAAGTAAAAAATATGCAAAACTTCGGAATAATGTCATATTGAACGGATTTCGTTCATATTTGGCAGTATAATAGTAAATGCTTCACAGAAAAGTTTCTATATTATGCGGGGGCTTGCTAATTTATAGGGGGTAGATGCCACCCCCTCTCAGGGGGTGGTACTTAAAGTAGAATCAAATTTTAAGAAGAAAAGGTTCTATGCAATTTTTCAAATAAATTGATAGTTTCTAAGTTATAACGACTTCAAAATTGCGATTTTAGATTAAAAAAAGGTACCTATTTCCAAATGGCTTTCGTCAAATATCTCGGAAAGTATACTTTATCGAAAAAATGTTACAGACCAGTTACAGAAAGTACAAACTGGAAATTAATTATATATTTTTTTATTGATGTAGGATTAATAATTTCGGAGATATTTAAGTTTACATTTGGCATCTAAGAGTTCATAAGATAATTATTTAGAGTGAGAGTTAAATATCTCAGAAATTGTGACACCTACGTCAAGGATGCTTATAGGTAGAATAATAGGATATTAATTAAGCTTTCAACTGTTTTTTATTTGTTTCTGTAGCATAAAAATTAAAGAAGTTATGACCAAAGCAATGTGCATCTACACATTTTTTTAATAACAACGTCGCCATTTGGTTACTGTAATTAGCCAGTAATTAAAAAAAAAGGAATTTCAAACACTGTTTCTCATTAATATATAGCATGATGGTTTGTATACAGCACTTGCTTTAGAAAAAAAATACAGTTTAAACTATAAAGGTATTTTCGATAAAACGTATTTTTTTTTCCTTTTCCAAATATCTCGATAAATATTAGTTTTGTTGAGACCAAAAATGAATCTCATAAACTGATAATCAATTTCGCTTGTTTATTTATTTACATATATTTAATAGTTTCGGAGATATGAAAGTTTACAAATGGCGTCCGAACGTTTATAAGACGAAAAATGCAGTTTAAATGTTAAATATCTCAGAAACTGTGACACCTACGTCACGCATGCTAAGAAATGAAATTAAAGACAATTAATTGCGCTTTCAAATTATTTTTTACTCGTTCCTGTAGCATAAGAAATAAAGAAGTTCTGACGGAAAAAATATGCGTATTTATATTTTTTTATATAAAAATGTCGCCATTTTGTTACTCTAATTAGCCAGTAATTTTAAAAAATTATCTCAAATACAGTTTTTCGTTAAGATTTAGCATTACCTAAGATGCTCAATTTTTTTTGCTCATTTAAAGCAGTTGCTTTAGAGAAAAATGCATTTTAAACTTTAAAGGTAATTTCGAAACACTTGGATACCAAATATAAACTTAAATATCTCCGAAATCATTAATCCTACATCAATAAACAAAAAATATAATTAATTCCCAGTTTGTACTTTCTGTAATTGGTCTGTAACATTTTTTCGATAAAGTAATACGTTTCGAGATACCTGACAAAAGCCGTCTGGAAATACCTTTTTTTTTTAAGCTAAAATCGCAATTTTGAAGTCGTTATAACTTAAAAACTATCAATTTATGTGAATAATTGCACAGAACCTTTTCTTCTTAAAATTTGATTCTATTTCAGCTCCAGTAAATATATATATTTTTTAAGTGCCACCCCCTGAGAAGGGGTGGCATCCACCCCCTATAAAATAGCAAGCCCCCGCACAATATAGAAACTTTTCTGTGAAGCATTTACTATTATACTGCCAAAAATGAACGAAATCCGTTCAATATGACATTATTCCGAAGTTAAAACCTCCAGTTGCTGTACTGTTGGTGCACTATTTAAACAATGCCATACCTATTTAGTTTTATTTTATTTATCTGATAGGACTCTCACAATTCTAGTATTGTTCGGAGTGTGACAGTTATTATCGCGTATGTGAAATTATCTGTGGCCATTTGGCAGCAAGCAATTTGAGAAATACGCGGCGGAGAGTATTTCATCAAATGGACACGTAGCTGAAGAAAAAACACATTTGTATAACATCTAAAAAAAAGGATGACACAACATTTAATTCAATAATTCGGTTTTGTCAACATTAACCTATTTTGAACCACCATATTTTAATTACTGCTTTTTAGCATGTTGTAAAAAATGTTGTTTTCATTATAACTATATATTAACAAAGGAGTAGTAGCAACACGGATCGTAGGCAAAAAGAGGATGTGCACATCCCTTTCATATGTTATGGTGTTATCCAAACAAAAACGGATACGGCAATGATATAACATGTTTTTACCTCATATGTATTGCGCTAAGGGATGTTTCGAAAGCGGGATGTAACGTGAGATGTCGGTTTATTAGCTTACACGGGGAAAATATTAAATTTCACTGTCTTAGCCTTTTAGCAACTTTAGATTCCCCTTTAAATAATTTTCATTTAATGTATGATATCAACACAATATCAATATACATGGGGGTAATTTCCAATCGAAAAGTAATTCAGTTAAATAAGAGCACTTTTATAGTTTCGATATTTTTACTTTTATTAATTTCTAACCCCTACCTTCCAGCTTAACTTCTTGCATTTTCTAGGAGGAACTAGTCATGCTATATCATGAAAATAGTATCCATAGGTGTGATTTCATTAAAATGATTAGAATCGTTTCAGAAAAAAAATGATTTGTCCACTTTTTAGCCTGTTTTTAACGGTTTTACGAAGTCAAATTTTATTTAAGTTCGATTTTGCAATTTCGCCTCGAAGTGTGACCATCCTGAACATGCACAATAAGCGCAAAATTGAACTGACTCTAGGTGCGACTAAAAATAGAGCACAGATAGACGACAGTGATGCATTTTTAAAAACAACTATTTTATATGGTGGAAAAACTACAATGATTCCATCACCTATTATTGTTCGTCTAAAAATTTATTTATAAATCAAGAACAAAGTTATTGAATAAAACCACGGGCGCATTCACCAAATTTGCCATTACGCCACACATTTGATAGTAAAAGTTGATCAAAAGTCGAAAATCTAAAATTTAGTTTCACTCGAAAAATGGTGAAGTACATAAAATGTGACATCATTTATCCTGCACAAAATAAAGCATGCACGAGCAGGTTGTCTGGAAGTCCAGTCGGAACTTTACCGTTACATACGTTGCACGTATATATACTCTCGTGTAAAAGAACTTTCATTGTAAATTTTAGATAATTTTGTGTGCGATTGTAGAATTATCTGTTCTGGATTTGAATGTAAAAGGTATGTACCGTTTAAAAATTTGTTTTAAGTTAGTAAAAGCTTTGATTATTTTATTATTAATTTAAACACAAACCAATTAAAAATAAAAATATATATATAGTTTTATTAGAAACTGGAAGATTTTTAACTTGATCAACTTTGACCCTCAAATACCCCTGCCTATGTGCGCCGGTAATAAAAAAATTTATTTCCAATATTTTCTCACCTTACACTAGGTGGTGAGACTACAATGGGACTACCGTCGCGCCATACCTTAGTTGATAGAAATCACTTAAACTACGCCAGCGTAATCATTGAACATAATAATAGATAAAACATTGCATACGTGTTGAATTGAAAAGAAATCTCCTGTCGTATTAGGCAAACCTTCTTTTCCAATAGAATTTTTGAAAAGTGTAACTCTTCACGAAATAGCATTGTGGCAGCCCCCTATACCAGGTGTAACAGGTTCATGGTACACCTCACCTTTTCTTCTTTAGTTTTGAAGGTAATTGATTGAAATTTAAGATATATATACAGTGTGTCCCAGGATAGATGTAACAAGAGGTGTAATGGACCAAAAATTTTGGAATTTTGGAATGGTATAACAGAAGATTAATGAGGATTAAAAATTATAACAAGTAATAAATGTCAAAAACATAACAGATTCACAAACAAATTAATTATTGACCAATACAAAACAATGTTTACAATTTTTTTATTATTCGACGTAGTTACCACCCACATCCACACACATTTCGATCCTTCGCCTGAAGTCCTTAAAACTGGTTCGAATATGATCTAACGGTATGGAGTTTACGGCATTTGTAATTCTCTGCTTCAATACTGCTACATCGTTAGGGAGTGGTTCAGCGTAAACCAACTGCTTGAGGCGACGCCATAAAAAGAAATCCAATATTGATAGGTCTGGGATCTCGCCGGCCACTTGATCGGTCCATTCCTGGCAATCCAATTTTCTCCAAAATTTAAATTCAACCACCGATTAACCATTTCCGTGGAGTGGCCAGGGCAACCATCATGTTGAAAATGAACTAAAGGCATATCTCTTAAAATATTTAAATGTTCTTCAGAAAATCTTTCAAGAAGCTGTAAATAAGTGTGCTGGTTTAACCTTCCCTCAATGAAATAAGGTCCAACAACTCCAACGTGATAAGAAACGGCACACCACACATTCACTTTTTTATAATATTGTCTTCTACAATGAATTCTAAAATTTGGATTTTCAGAAGCCCAAAACCGACAATTCTGAGATGAAACAACACCATTGGTTGTGAATGTGGATTCATTTGAGAAAATTATGAAATGATGAAAAAATCTCTCTTCCATGATTTTTTCTCCAATGGTCAAACAAAAATCCAACTACGGCCGTCATCTCCCTCTTCAAGCGTATGTTTATAATTTGCTTTATATGCCCTAATTTTCTTTGCCTTGTAAATTCTTTGGAGTTCAGACTTGCTAATATTAATAAGAGCTGATCTCTCTCTCTGTGGCATCCTAGGATTTTCTATAACAGAGGCATGAGCTATAATAGCCCCAACACTATCTTCATCATATGCTTTTATTTTTCTTTTCATGTTAAGAACACTATCAGTAACCAGAAACCTTTTAATTATTCTCATAGCCTGAGTACGTGAAAAAGCAGTGTTTGGAAATTTCAAATTAAATTGGCTTACCACTTCTCTTAGCGTGTTTTCACCGCCAATTCCGTAGCAATGCACAATATAAATTTTTTCACGCACTGTGAATACCATTTTCACTTAATTTTTTATGCTTGGTTCGTTAATTTGAAACAGAAATTAAGGATAATATTGACTACGTTTGATAGATATGTCAATAATAAATGATAAATGTGTATCCACTGCTTTTCTCATAGCCTACTTTTAGCTTCTACATAACTTTAAATATTAATTCACAAAAAATAATTTCTATGCAGTTTTAATTGAATGGTTCAAAATAAAATACTAATTTATTGAAAAAATGGGAAGTTTCAAAACAATATTTTATATTCCTGAAATTTGGTATAGAGGTATAAAATTGCATTCTAAATAACTTTTCTTAGTGGAATTTTTTCATTTTTTGAAAAATAATGGTATTTTATTAGTGGTGATTTTTATAACTTTGCTTATGAAACACCCTGTAGAACATCAAATCAAGTCATTTTTGGTATACTTTAGTTTTACAACAAGCAGGACTCAATCCCCAAATACCATTCCAAAATTCCAAAATTTTTGGTCCATTGCACCTCTTGTTACATCTATCCTGGGACACACTGTATACATAATAAGCGGCACTTTTTGACATAAAGTGATTTTTTTTTCACTTCCGGTTTCACCGGAAATGACACTAACTTTCGATTTTTAAATAGAACACTCTGTATATTATTGTATTTTCGAATTCTGCATAATTTTCTGAATCCAACGATATCAGATAAGTGACATTTCAAACGTCAATATTTTTTATAATATAATTTTTAGTTTTCCATTTAAGTGTTCCATGACGGTTCCGATTTATTCTAAATGGCCCGTGTAATGCTAGAAAAATCGAAATACCATCAAGAAAACTAAATTACATGATTTATGACCAAATAATGTTCATCAAAATGGTTTTTGGGGCAAAACTCAATTTTTTTAATGGAGTCATTTATTAGTACTATTAATAAGGAATTTATTCATATGTCGTATTAAAATGTGCGATAAATACAAATAAACTTACAGCTAAAAGAAAATAAGAAAATACAATTTTGTTCTGATTAAATGTTAAGAAGTAACTAAGGTGGCTTTGAAAACAGTGAAATATTTAGCTTGTCAAACATTTGTTGGTTTACCGGTGTTTAAAAATTGTTTCAAATTCTTGTTAATTGTGCCGCAAATTTATACAACATGGTATTTTCTTTTAGCTGTAATTTTGTTCATATTTTCGCGCATTTTAATACGACATGACTTATTAATAGTATTAATAAATGGTACCACGCTACCAATATGGTTCCATTTGAAAAAAATGAAGTTGACCCAAAAACCATTTTGATGAACTTTACTTGCTCATACATCACGTAATTTACTATTTTTGGCGGGATTTCGGTTTTTTTAGCATTACACGGGTCATTTAGAATAAATCATAACCATCATGGCACACTTCAATGGAAAACTAAAAATTATATTATTCAAAATATTGATGTTTGAAATGTCACTTATTTGGTATCGTTGGAGGTATCAGTTCAGAAAGTTATTCAGAATTCAAAAATGCAATAATATACAGGGTGTTCCATTTAAAAATCGAAAGTTAGCGTCATTTCCGGCGAAACCGTAAATGAAAAAAAATCACTTGTATGTCAAAAAGTGTCGCTTATTATGTATACAGGGTGACCGAAACTGATTTAACCAGGCTTTAATTCCTAAACCGCTTGAGATATCTCAGTGGGAAAAAAATATACTTTTTAGCTATGAGGGTACTTTAAAATTATAGTGAAACAGCCACCCTTAAAAATTCAACCCTTAACTCTAAAATTTTAAATGACACCCTGTATGTTTTTTTACATTTTATTCTTTGCTTTTCAATTCTCTATCCAGTACTCTTTCCGATTGAAAATCGGTTAATAAATGACTGGAAAAATTTAAATCAAGTTAGCCGTGACTCGAGAAAACAGAATCAAAACATTTTCAACACTTATCAAATTTAAATGAATAAGACAGTGCAAGTTAGATTTTTTATAATTCAAATAAATTGCTATTTTTTTTTTGTTTTGTTTTAAACGGACCTATATTTTACTCACTTTTTCATGGCTAACTTGATTTAAATGTTCATTTTCTCAGCTATTTATTAACCGATTTTCAATCGGAAAAAAGTATTGCATAGAGAATTGAAAAACAAGCAATAAAATGTCAAAAAACATAAAAGGTTGTCATTTAAAATTTTAGAGTTAAGGATTGAATTCTTAAGGGTGGCTTTTTTATAAACATCTGTTTCGCTATACTTTTAAAGCACCCTCACTGCTAAAAAGTATATGTTTTGTCCCAGTGAAATTTATTTATTTATTTATTTATACTGCATATAAACAGGTATTCCTTAGTTACATATATACAGTGAAACACAGAAAAAACAATAAATACAGGCTTGAGTACAACATACTAAATAATAATGAATAACAATCAACTACAATAACAATATTAAAAACATTCGCAGTATAAGTACATGACATGACTAAAAAGAAAACTAAATATTTATGTCATCTTATCACAGATAGTTTTGACTTTAATTTGTTTCTGTTGATAAACATATCTGCATCACAGATTATATCATTGACTGCCGATGAACATCTTTCAACAGGTGAGTTTGTATTTGCAGATGTGTTAAAACATACAATCTCTCCACCTTAGTCTGACGTCTGGTACATAAAAGCTTAAGGCACCTAGAATTTCAGGTGCATCTATTTTGTTATATAAAATATCAAATATAAATAATATTTGAATATTTTTACGGCGTTTAGTAAGAGAAGTCACATTAAATTCTGTTAGCTGACTTTGATAGGATATTAAGAAAGGCCATATTCTATATTTCTTAAAATACATAGATCTTAAAAACATTTTTTGGACTTTTCCCAGCATATCAGTGTAAAGAAATGCTCTTGAGACCATATAATGCAACAATATTCAAGTTTAGAGCGTACATATGAATTAAACAATATAATGCAGGTGCTGTAACTAAAATCTTTACTCTATCTAAGAATAAATCCTAATTTCCTATAGCATTCAGAGGTCAGAGCTATTATGTCATCGTTAAATGAAAAATGGTTGGTGAACAAGACGCCAAGATCTTTAATTTCATTTAGTCTCTCAATTTGAATATCGTTGATAACATATGCCACTACGACAGGATCTTTCTTTTTCGTATAGGATATAATCTTGCATTTTGATTCATTCAAGACTAGGTCATTATCTTCACAGAACGTAGAAATCGCCTCAAGGTCACTTTGTAACCTTTCAGTGTCTTTTAGTGTGTTAATTTGGAGAAACAATTTTAAATCATCTGCATATAATAAAAATCTTGAGTGCTTAATATAAGTGGAGATATCATTGACAAACATTACAAAAAGCAAGGGCCCCAATATCGAACCCTGCGGTACCCCAGATGTTGGTATAAAGGTATGTGAATAACAGTCATTAAATTTGACAAAATGTGGTCGATTAGTGAGGTACGATAATAAAAACTGCAATAAGTCGTCACCAATAGACAAACCCTGTAATTTCGTTAATAATACTTTATGGTTAACTCTATCAAATGCTTTTGATAGATCATTATATACAGTGTCTATCCCCTATTTTATGAGCGACATAATCAGAAAATACACATAAATTACTAACAGTAGATCTTTTGCTAACAAAACCGTGTTGTTGTTCAATAAGGACTGATGAGACATGGGAATACATTCTATTATATATTACACGTTCAAATATTTTCTATATTTTTATTTCTATATTTTTATTTCTATATTTTTTCTATATATTTTCTATATTTTTCTATATTTTTTCGATATTTTGAGAAATATCTCAAATGGTTTAGGAATTGGATCTTGGCTAAATCAGTTTGGGACACCCTGTATAGGATATCCCTAATTTCAATCAATTACCTTCAAAACTAAAGGAGAAAAGGGGGGGATCTACCATGATCCTGTTACACCCGGTGTAAATCAATTTAAAAGTAGTGTTCAACTACTACACCTTTGTTAATACAGTTGGTCTTTGTTTTGTATGGAAGTATGTACTTGAATAAGAGAAAAAGGTATAGTCTGTGATGATAGTTATTACTTTTATAAAAAATTGTTAATTCTTCTTCTGGAACGTGCACAGGGAGTGGCAGTTACTTAATAGGAACGAATTAAGAGTTGAGCTGAAGAAGAATCAGGTCTAAGTATTTGTATGCTTGTTTGTCCTATGGGTAGTTATCCTTAGGATATTCTAACAATGTTGATTACATTAATTTAAACCACTCAGCGTTTAAATTCACGTTTTACATTGTCACAGATAACTTCGACTAAATTTTTGTAGATAGTTCACATTAGTGCAGTGTTCTGACAATCATATCCGAAGTCATAAATCTGCATTTACTCAAAAGTTACTGAAACTATTGTTTCATTGCCGTAAATAACCAGCGTTCAAAAATGATGTCGAGTTGTCCGTGTAAATTGAATTCCAGGATTTAGCTGACACATGCATCATATTATGCTATTATTCTTATTACATACTATTTGTTACATGATTTGATAAAATTTAATGTATCTTTAAGGAAAGTACATTACTTATAGCTGAGGAGCTGGTGGCAATACGGTTATATGATTTCATTGTAATTACCAATAGTATGGAATCAAAATATTGATATAACAGATCGATTAGAGCAGCTACCGAGCTTGGTTGCTGCTGATTTTTTAAATAAATTTTCTCCAAAAAAAACTCTACTATATTGTTTTATTGTTTCAGCCATTGCCATAAAATTGTTAATGTATCAAAAATATAAATAAAAATATAGTTGGCTGAAATCAATGACCTTGATTTTTTATAAAACTAATTGTTAATTTGCAAAAAAAGCGCTATTAAGTTATTTCATTGTACTTGGCATTGGATTGAATTTGTTAGTTTTTATGTCCATAAGTAGAGAAAGAAAAACATTGGCTGACGTGTACGTTGCTGATTTTCAGAAATATTCCCAATTTACTTCAAAAAATGTCAAAGTAAGAAAATAGTCCAATCAGTGGGGAATTTTGTCTTACAAAAGGTGGAGTAGTAATGAGTATTTTCAGGTGATTTATGTTTAGGTGACTTCATTTGATCTCTTGCTTTTGTAAACTCTTTTATCTTACGATATCAAGGAAGGTAGGATGAGCATATGATGGCAGACTTTTGTTTGATGTTGAGGAGTAAACATGTAATGTAGAGCAAGAAGCGTAAAAGTAGGTCATTCGAAGATAAAAGAGTTCGCAAAAGCAAGAGATCAAATGAAGTCACCTAAGCAAAAATCACCTGAAAAGACACTCCACTTCCAAATTTACATTCTCACCGATTTCCCAATTAAAATTCCCTAATTTGCTTTTATTGAATCCCCAGAATCACAAGGTTGTAGGGCTAAAAATTTTGCTGTTCAAGAGCTAAGGCTACTCGATTTCAAGATTCCGAGAACACAATGAATTCTTCACATTCTTCTGTTACATTCCCAGAACTATGTAGTTATGAGTTTAGGAGGTTATGCAGTAGAAGAATTTGCTGCTGGAGCGCTATAGACTATCTTGGTGACCAGGTAAGTACGTTCCGAGGGCACAATCTAATTGATTCTCCAATCGACAGCCTCCTATTTTTTATTGATTCCTCTGGGTTATGGGGATATGAGTATAGAGGGATTGCCATTGAAGAACTATTACGCCATAAGGTGCTTAGACTTTAATGCCACAGTGGCATAAATTATCCTACTTAGAACCTCCATTTCTTTCCGTTGTATCTTCATAGTTAGGGGCTTACGGGGCTATGGGATGCTGAGGTTATGGGATCGTGAGGTTGTGGATGTATGATACTCAAGCACAAGGATCCGAGGTCACAATATCATTAACTCAAGATTCATGAAACAAGATTACCCACTGTTTTCATCGGATTCGCAGGGTTAAGGGGTTGAGGGGTTGGAGAGTTAAGGACTTATGGGATTTTACGGTTTCCTCCAATTGTGTGATCAATACTGAATTACCATAATGTTATTAGGTTAAAGCTTTAAAGTTGAATCACTTTTGGGGTCTGATTTAAATGAGCTGGGTAAGCAATATTACGATCTAACAGACTTTTTTGGTACTAAGAAAAACCCTGACGTGCTGGGGCAAAGCGAAGTTCAGATTCACGTTCAGCAGCTCAAAATACAAGTTATAGGTATGGTTAGTACCGCAGCACAGGCCTGTGTTATTTGATCTGCTGTATATGATCGAGCTTTATCTTGTTGAAATAATCTAAAGCTATTTTACATTCATCAAGCTGTCTAATGAAGATAGAAACTGTGTACAATATTTCTACTCTGTTAAGGTTGCATGGAAGAAACTTGGACTAATAACATTTTATTAATGGCACACCAGTCACCAACTCTTTGCAGATACTAAAGGGCTTCGGTAAAACAATTTTCTCATGTAACAGAACTCCAAATTCTCATATTCTAATATTTAATATAATCAGTGAAGTGAAACTAGGTTGGTTTTGCTAAAGAGCTTGTGATGAAAGGTGAATAGCCGATTTCATGGAATACTTTGACGCAAGTAAGCTTCTATTAGAATAGTTGTAAGTATTTCTTCAAAGCAGTATGGCATATGCCAATTGACACTGCAGTTACCTGAACCAGAACACTATAAAAGTTTCAGGGACATTTTTGTTTTATTTTCAGTGACTCCATTTTTGCATGTCTTGGGCCGATCACTACATTCTTTTTGTTTCACACTTACCTGTCTCAAGAAAGAGTTTAACAGAAGGGTTCAGAACACATCGAAATGCATGTCAAAAACAACATTATAAAGTTCTTATATTCTTCCTAGCTAGAAGATTTTAAACTCAAAAGTAAACGAACTTTAAATGCTTTAAGTGTTGCGTGACTATGTGAAAGTATCTAGACTCTTGATTCTCGTATGGATCTTTCAATGCAATCGCTGTCTATAAGGTGGTTTGGCCACGACCTAAGGTAATTGGTAGTTTAAATTTTGTGCCATATACGCCGGCATTTATATCCTCGCCCAGAGCTACTGGCGATTAGATATTACCACCTCACATGTCTGCTAAGAATCAAGACCAAATGGTGTAAACTGCGTGAGTTTGGTCTTTGATTTTAACTGTCCATTTAGAACGATAGAATGACCAATCAGATCACCTAATTTGAATTTCTTACTGCGCAGTTCTTTACGTAAATATGTCAAGGAAACATGTTAAGCTGCTTTCCACCACTATTTTAAGACAACTTGTATATAATTAATCTGTATTTTATGAAAAAAACTATAATCATAAAATAATTTTCAGAAATTTGATATCTTAATTTTTCTAATATCCCGTTAATAGCTCTATGAGTACTCCAGCCAGAGAAATGATAAATTTATGTGACCAAAGTAGAATGTAAATAATCCAGTGTTGTATTTTGATCCGTGAATATATTAGTGGTGTATTTATATTTACAGCGTAAACGCCGTCATTTAGATTAGGGTACCTATAGAGACATAAATATACATTTAGCACAAGCTATTTTAACAGCCTTGTTTTATTGTGTAGCTAGTCTAACCAATTATTTGAATTGCTTTGTTTACTGTTTGGATTTACTACTTGTATTCGCAGTTCAATTTAACTTTTCATGCTGTCATACCATCATTATTTATCCAGGTTTTATCATTCAAATTACGTCATAAGTTGGATTATATCGTTTAAACAACTAACTAGCCAAAAGAAAATATTTCGGTGGGTGAATGTAGTAAAGATAAACATATACAGTGCATGCTATTTAAAATCAACAGGCTACACCTTGACATTTTTCTTACTTTCTTTCATGAAATTTAATATTTTTTGTTTGTTATACAGGGTGTTTTTGAAATACATCGAAATATTCAAATCTGTGATTACTCACATCTTCTTGATATTTGCAAAAATATCTATTTATCAAAATACCCAAAAGTAAACGAGTAAATAAATTTTGAATATTACAAACAAATATCGATTACGCTCATGATGTGATGATCTTTCCGCATCTAACCGGTACCTTGAACTATCCTCAACGCGCCGCCGCGCTGATGTTAAATTGCAAAAAGAAATCCAACAGGTCTAGTAGCAGCAAGTGACAAGACTCTAGTGTGTATTGCTGTCAGAATACGTGTTGGTCGATACGCGCACGTAGTAATAATGAATATTGCATTTTATGATTTTAATAATGACGGATTTTACAAACATTGTGCTTTGTTGTGGTGCGGGCTGGGAAAAACGCATCAGGTTCGCAATGTAATTTACCAGGGACGGTTTCCTAATAATGCGTATGTCTGACGAACGAACTTTTGTGTCGGCTGTGTAAAATTTAAGAGGCTATGGACATTCCAATCGAGAGCAATCACTTATTTTAACTAAATAAAATGTTAACTTTGCGTGTTAGTCCAGTCAATGAAAGAGTTGTAGAGAACATTGGGGAGGGGAGAATTTTCCTCTTCAGGAATGTGTTGGGGTAGTTAGGAGGTAAACATACTAAAAGTCCCCGCCCCTAGCCCCGCCACTACTCAAATATAGAACAAATTAGGATCTACTTACGACCAGAAAATCATTCACCTGCTATGAAGGCAAAGCTACCTGCGGTACCAAAATATGAGGAAAAAGATTAAAAATCATATTGATTTTTAATCTTACGAACGATGAATTTTACGTAGCCACCACAAATTGCGGAAACTGAGGATCCACTTTGCCAGATGAGCATATGTATGAGAAATCCCCCATTAATATCTAAATCATATTTTGGTGTAGGTACGTTTGTGATGCCGATCGGATGCATTTTTTAAAATTTCTAACATTCAAAATGATTTATTTTTTTCAGCATATTTTGGTACCACAGGTGCCTTTGCCTTTGTAGCAGCCGAATGTTTTTTTGGTCATAAGTAGATTCTAATTTGTTCTATACTTGAGTAAAATTTGATTCAAATCGGAAATAAAATAAAAAAGTTATAAGGGTATCTTCATTTTAAGTGAGTCACACTGTATATTTAAGGAAATGTATAGATTTCGACAAAATATTACGTTAGTAAATACATCGAGTGTTGTAAAATAAAGATTGTTTTGTGACGGTCATTTATTAGCAGACCACGGTAGAGCGCTTTACGTTTAATTTTGCATAGATTACCTTTTTCATACAACGCATCGTTTTCGAGTTATAAGCGAAGAATCGAAAAAGGGAACTTTTTCACCCCCCCTCCTTCCCTGAAACGGCGGTGCTAGGAGCGGGACTTTTAGTATTTTTACGTCCTAACTACCCCCAACACATCCCTGAAGAGGAAAATTCTCCCCTCCTAAATGTTCTCTACAATCCCCTTTTGGGCATTCATTGATTGGACTGTGTGTTCGTTTTCAGTCTTCTTTATTTTTTTTCATCTATTTATTTAACGTCGGCCTATTTCCGCTACCAGGGCCTATCACCGACGCCAGGAGACGAGCTACCCCCAACCTGGAAATTTTGCCGAACCTCTTCCCTTAAGAAGAGTAGGGATCTTTTACTTGCCTAACATTTAATAGACAAGGGACCGCCTGCTTTACATCCCCTCTGAAGGATGGTATATCCACTACGTAATCCTCGTCTGAAATTACGTACCTTCCGCGTATACACTGTTATACAAGCCGCTAGAAGGTGGGACGAGAACGCTGTATTTCCCAAGATGGGTCACCCATCCAAGTACTAACTGCGCTCGACGTTGCTTCAACAGAATATCGACTGACATTCACATTGAAGTTGCCTCTACGCTCGCCCCTAGTCTTCTTTATAATTTGATAATTTTGTGCAGCCTTGGCAACGTAGTGTGTAAAAGTGAACAACTTATGCTGTGGGCGTCGAGATTAGCCAGATAAAGGTGAGTCTAAAACCATTTTTTTGTTTCCAATTTTTAAATTTAAAAAGTAGCATTTGGCTTCATATCGGATTAAAATACAATGTGTCCCACTTAAGGACTAGCCACCTCTATAAAATTTTTATTTATGAACCGATCTTGATGTTTTTTTTTATTATGTAGATCTCGCAAAAAGGCATTAGAAACATGTTCTATTAATTCCGGAACTCAAATCTATGGCCAACTATGACCATTGTTTGAGTGCGAAATATTGAGAAGTACAATTAGGTTTTTTTTTTAGAATATCGGAACAAATTCGTATTCAGGACCACCTAAGTACCTAGTCAGTGCCGGTTTTAGCACTACCAGCGCCCTGGGGCGAGATTTCTACGGCGCCCCCTATCTGCTATCCAAACCCATGTGAAAAAAAGGAAACAATAAAACAAGGGGCGCCTTCATATCTGGCACCCTGGGTGGTCGCCCAACCGCGCCCTACCCTAACGCCGCTACTGTACCTAGTGTACCAATTTTTGTCGTGATAGTAATACAGGGCGGCCCAAAACTTTAAGAATAAGTTTTTAAAATAACGAAATTTAAAGTAAAAGAACACATTACTCTGTATTATTTTTATTGGTTACAAATGAAACTAAATTGTATGCATCTCAATTAGACCTCCACTTTCCATTATGCACTTTTCAATTCATCATCGATTATTATTAATTGGTTTCTTCAGGTTTTTTCTGGTGATATTGTCTGGTGATAATGCGATCGCAAAGTTCGTCCCTTGTTTGTGGTCTTGATTTATATATCTTATTTTTAATTGTCCCCATAAAAATGAATCTTGCAGCGTGAGGTCTGGGGATCGCGGCGGCCAATGTATTAAAGGGTTATTTCGCCGTATCCAACAAATAGGAAAATTTAAATTTAAATTTAAATTTAAAATTTAATTTGGTTAACCAATTCGTCACGATAACGGCATTTTGAATTATTGCTCCGTCAAACAGTGGATGTAAATTATACCGATAATCCAAAAGTAGTTCGTCAATATTATTGCTAAACATTTCGTAAAAATCTAAGAAACGCCGCCCCGTTCAAATTTTCATTAAAAAAGTAAGGTCCAATGATTTTTTTATTGATGATTCCGCAGCAGACATTCACCTTAACGGAATATTGTCTCTTGCATTTCACCACCCAATGTGGATTATCGTCACACCACATCCTAATATTTTGTGAAGATACAACGCCGTTTTTTTCTTTCCATTTTTCTTCAAACATCTTCAAATGCGGTTTCTCGGGATATTTAAATTTAAACTTGCCTCCCTAATACTGGAGCGTGAATTCTGATTAAAATATTCAAGAATTATTTGATTTCCTGGAACTACGCGATTTCTGTGTTGATTGAGGAGGACATTTATAGTCCCATTTTGATAAAAAAAACTGTTAATTCTGGCAACTGCATTATGGTGAATTTTATGATCGGGATGTCTCATATTAAACTCTGCAGCAGCTCCACGAAAACTTCGTGTTCCTTCGCCAACTAATCGCACAATTTCTACTTTTTCTTGTAAAGAATAATGAGCCATTACCATTCTTTATAATAATACGTAATAACTAAGCTGTTTTAGTCATTTATCAAAGAACTAAGATGCTAGTTAAACAGTGACAGTGACAGCAAGTTTTCAAGTAACATTTTCTGTTTTCCACTCCTAAGTTTTAATAACACAAACCGCTTAGGTTCTTGCAAATCTAAAAATCTAAAAATTTTTTACAGGTGTATGGTAATTATTTATAAAGTTTCGAAATAAATAAAAATTTAAATAACAATAATAATAGGGGCGAGCGTAGAGGCGACCTCAACGTGAATATCAGTCGATATTCCGTTGAAGCAACGTCGAGCACGGTTAGTACTTGGGAAATACAGCGTACTCGTCCCACCTTCTAGCGGCTTGTACATCAGTGTATACGCGGAAGCTACGTAATTTCAGACGAGGATTACGTAGTGGATATACCATCCTTCGGAGGGAATGTAAAGCAGGCGGTCCCTTGTATATTAAATTCTTAAGGGAAGAGGTTCGGCAAAATTTCCAGGTTGGGGGTAGCTCGTCTCCTGGCGTCGGTGATAGGCTCTGTTAGCGGAAATAGGCCGACGTTAAATAAATAGATAAAAAAAAACAATAATAATTATATCAATAAATAATTTAAACAATACCAAAGTAACGCGTTCTTTTACTTTAAATTTCGTTATTTTAAAAACTTATTTTTAATGCTTTGGGCCACCTTGTATTACTATCACGACAAAAATTGGTACAATAGGTATATAAGTGGTCCTGAATGCGAATCTGTTCCAATATTCTAAAAAAAAAATCCCTAATAGTAGTTCTCAATAGTTTGCACTTAAACAATAGTCCTAGTTGGCCGTGGCTTTCAGTTCCGGAATTAATAGAACATGTTTCTAATGCCTTTTTGAGAGATTTATAAAATTAAAAAAAAAAACATAAAAATCTGTTGATGAATAAAAATTTTATGGAGGTGGCTAGTCCTTAAAGTGGGACACTCTGTATATGGATGTATTTCAAAAACACCCTGTATAGTACAGTATCTCGAGATGAAAAAGATGAAAAACTTAAAAAGAATGTCATAAGTAATGATTATTTTTTCATGGTTGGCAATTTTTCTTACATCCAAAAATTTAATATTTGAAAAAATATTGCTGATTCATTTTTGATACATGCTATATGTATTTTTCGATTAAAAATTTGAAGTCAAAATTAAAAAGAAATCCAACTGGCAGCTCCAATATGGCGGACGAGAATGAGTTAAAATGTTTTGCAAATACTGTAAAATACAGTATATGATGTTTTAAATCATTTTTTGTTTACTTATAGTTACAGTAAAGAATATTTCTTATATGATTTCGCAAACAGCAGAGAGAATAAAAAAGGAATCTATCTAAGAAAATATTAATTTTAAATCTTTGCATTTTTTCGTTATCCTACTTCTGGTTATACTAGAAATTAAGGTGTCCTAAAATGAATTTATTTACAAACTACCTATCTATCTAAAACTAACTATCTATTCAATCAATAATGAAAATCTAATTAAAATATCAATTTACAAATTATGAACAATTCTGCTATTTACGTCGCCATTTTGAATTTTTCTCAGGTAGATTTTTTCGTGGCTAAATTGCTTACGTTCATTTGCATAAAAAACAAGTTTTTATTCAGTTTTTTTCAAAAAAAATTGAAAGCCATAAGTTTTATGTTTATATAAATGTTTAATTTAGATTAGCTAAAAGAGGAATTACTCACTCCCCTTTTGTCTAATTACAATGGACTCTGCTATATATGTGCTATATGCTGAAACTGAAATGTGAATTATTTGCCTCTCTAGAGGCTAATTTAATATCCATCTAATATAAAAACGGAAACAAGTCCTTTTATATGTAAATATAATTAAACCATATTGCATTTTCCTGTGATGAAAAGCACCGGTAAAATAAAAACTTACGATGTACATATAAAACTTATTTATTACTATTTTATTTCGGTAAGTCTGACTGATGGGATAAATAGACTAATAAAAATTAATCAAAATGACTATACAGTGTTATTTTTGTTCCTGAAAATTATCTAATAATAGTTATCAAGTGAATATTGTTGAATATTAAACTTTGTTTATTACTGGTGTATTACGGTAGATTTATGACTGGATAAAGAAATAATAAATAATAATGAGATTGACTTCATTTTTGGTAGGTAATAATTGAATGAGTGCAATAAATATGTTTCCGTTTCGGGTAGGTTAAATGGGGGCTAAATGGGTAAATTAAGCAAGTAAAAGTCCATAAAATTGGTATTTAGTATATATTAGAGAAGCTAAGGTCCCAAAAATTTTTTTTGGCATTAGCCGCTCCCATTACCACCCCAACCCCATTAATAAAAGGGGTGAAAAAAATAAAATTGTGATTTACTGTGTATACACGAACCAAAGGCCTCAATTTTTTTTTTACTTCACTAATTAATAAAAATATCATATGTCAAATGTTTGTAATAATAACCTAACCTCATTTTTTTAATGGATTGATTTGGCTATTTATGACCAGTTTTATAGCTTATTCTTTTCCAATTATATCAACACATAAATTTTTGTGAAAAACGTATTTTTTCATATTTTTGTCTCTAAAAGTAAAAAATCTAAAGGTGTTTAAAACTGTTGCAAAATAAAATGAACTGCTCATTCACCTGCAAATGTAGTAAACCACAGACGTACTAGGATAAACTACGTCTGTACTTTATTTTCGTTGTCATTGGTCCTATTACTCTTAAAGATACGAAGGTTATTTCTTAGGCATGTGCAGATTACGCATACAGGGTGCGTCACTTAAAACTCCCCAGCCTTGTAACTTTTTTATTTTTGAAGCGATGACCATGTTGGGCACATCAAATTGTAGATGTTTTTAAAGCCCTTAAACATGCATACAGAGTGATTTAAAAAAAAAATTTGAAAAAATTGTTAAGAAAGAAAGCTTAACTTCTTTGAGTATTTTTTTACCTCCCCTTGTACATGAAATGTACAATGTTTTCTTACAGAGGTTTTAATTAGCTTCAATTTATGTTATTAAAAAAAAATAAAAATAAAAATTTTGCAATTTCCTATTATTTAGTACATTTTAATAAAGTTTGTTTTTAAAAACATTTATTTCTTTTGTTTCTTGTTGCTGTTTTGTTACGTTGAGTATTGTTTGTGATGTCTTTTACAAATAAAGCATAAAATTGTTATTTACATTTTTTAAGTTATTTAAAAAAAAATCAGTTTGGAATCGGAAGGAGTGTTTTTAATTTCTTTCTCTAAAACCAAAAAGAATTTCGAATATGACGTAATAACATAAATTGAAGCTAATTATAACCTTTATAAGAAAACATTAAGGCAGTTCATGTACAGGATGGGGTAAAAAAATATTCAAGGAAATTAAGTTTTCTTTCTTAACAATTTTTTCAAAATTTGTTTTAAATCACTCTGTACACATGTTTAAACGAATCTACGATTTGATGTGCCCAACATGTTCGTCGCTTAAAAAATAAGAAAGTTACAAGCCTGGGGAGTTTTAAGTGGCGCACCCTGTGTACATCCCGGCGCACCGTGGGAGATTGGGAGCATAACCTAAGGCATTGGGCAGCCTACATTTTCGACACATGCCACTTCCTCATTCTTTATAGATCCATGTCTGTACCAGATGAGCGACCTCTTTCCAATTGCAGTTTTAAAGAGCTCCATTACCTGGCGGTCAGAAATTACCAACTCAAAGTCAAACCTAACCGGTGTGTAGCTTGTGGGTTTGGTCATTGATTCTAGCAACAAACGACTCTACTAAAACAGATTTTAATTATTGCACGTTGAAATACAATAACATCAATGTTAGTTTGACGTAAAATGACGAATATGGATGTGTAGCTAAAGTTGATTTGATGTGAAATTAGCACGAAAATTGAATTACAACATCAATTTGTTACGTCAGTCGAGCATTGATGGATCGAAATATGCATAAAAATGTTATTTCTATTTGCAAAGTTCATATGTTCTCCAATTATTCCCCGTCAAATTTTATATGCTCTAGTACATTCGGTGAATAATTACAAAATTATATAAGTAATCTTCTGAATATTAAACGTCACTATTTAAGTACTTAAGCCATTCAAGTAACCTATATATAATATCCAAAATAATCCATAGTATCCCAAAGTAGCATAATGCGAAGAGTACAAAATGGTGAAATTTTAACTTATGACAAGCATTTCATTAAAAGTATCCTGTTAAATATACATGGTACTATGATTCACTCTGCCCGATGAGCAGCTTTAGCAGATAAAAGGTGATCCGATTCTAAGGAAAAAATGTTTTATGAATGAGCGTCCGATTCGTCTTGGATAAGAAATCTCACAGTTTAATGGTAAAAAAAGATTGAAAAAAATTAAACCGTCTGCAAAAGAAATCTATGAAAATATTTACTTTTCTCTCAATTCTGCACTTTTTACTCATTCATTATTTTTAGGTTGACCACACCACCTTGTACATTTTTCAATAAGAGTATAACAGATTTCTTCGTCAGCACTCAACTAGTGATTTGGTATTTTATAAAAGCTGCAGAAAGGCCATGGCAGGTCAAGATAAGTGTCCGTACCTTTGCAACCTTTTTGCGTGTGGTTCCTTCTTGTGATGTTTCTTTGTGTAAAATACTACCACAAAAAGTTTTTCCCTCAAAGACTTCTTAATACCTGGGAAAATTTTTTTTTTGAAAATCCGAAAAAAAATTTTTTTTCTTAAGGTAGTACTGTCGATACTGCAGGAGTCAAAAGCATACACTGTCTCGTTTGACTTGCGCAGTATTTAGACTAGGCAACGTCGCGCTGGAGTGAGAGAGAATTGACAATGATTTATCAAAATCGTCGCTTCAACTGCCTTCGAAATCACTAAACGTCAAAACATGCCACTTTCGATTCGTTCGTGCCGAGCCGAATTTTCCAATTACGATATGCGATTTACGATCAGTTTTCCTCTTTACGTCGCGACATCATAAGGCCGTCCCGTCCCACTGGTGTTTTTCCAAAAATATGAACGTGTCAAGATTGCATGTTTTTGCAATTTTTCCGGTTCTGAAATACGAGCTATTGTTCTTTGCTATTTTTCTTTTGCAAATGTTCTTTGCTATTTTTCGCAGATATCTCCGGAACCATAAGAGCTAGCTCGAAATAAAAAATAAGGTTAAACGAGTATTTTCCACTACAAATATTTTGCTACCATCAGTATTTGGGTGGAATTGGGAACTTTTCGTTTTCCAGTAAAATTACGCCATTTTGTCGCCGTAATTAATCGGTAATTAATTGAATTTGATCTGATATACGATGTCCACTTAAAATCATGTATCCACTAGACGCTCCATTAATCTCCACCCTTCAAAACAAAGGTTTCTGGGAAAGATGATGTTTTTAAGGTGAAATGGTTGAAGATGCACATAAAAAAAATAAATATAATGCTTCATTAAACATTTTAGGGAAAGTTAAGAACGGTGTTGTTAAAGTTACCAAAGACAAAAATATTACAGAGAATTTTTAATTTTACTTCCACATCCAGTGGAAGTATAGTAACGACAAAAAAATTTTTAAAAATTTTTATTATTCAAATAGGCTTAGAATGTCATGAAACGTCGAGATTTCAAGTTTGAGCCAAAAAAAAAAAAATTTCTGTCTGTCGGTCTGTAACTTTTTTTGTGCGCACGTTTACTCTGGAACTGTTTAAGATATTGACTTGAAATTTGGTACGCATATGTACTTTAACGAGATCTAGAACTAGATTATATTTTCATCTTGTTCCGTCGAAGGGTTGGGGGTGTAAATTGGGATAAATTTGGAGTAAACAGGTAAATCAAGCAGGTAAGAGTTCATAAAATTGATATTTAGTATAGAAAAGAGAAGCTAAGGTCCCAAAAAAAATTTTGGCATTAGCCACCCCCATTACCACCCCCACCCCATTATTAAAAGGGATGAAAAAAAAATGTGATTTAGTGTGTGTACAAGAACCAGAAACCTCAAAATATTTTTTTTACTTTATCCACCTCCCACTCCCACCCCCTGTCACCACCCCCACCCCACTACCGATGTGGGGTATCGTTTTATGGGTTTTTGGGGTAGAGGATTTCAATTATTATATTATTAAAGTTCCATAAACAATTATTTCCAGATACAAAATTTTTTCGTTGTGTGACTTGGATAGAAAATCCGGATGTGGAAGTAGTGATTCCTTGGGCAGCGGTTTTTTAGAAAATAAAGAAAAAAAAATAATCAAGAAATCGTTATAAGATTAATTACTAACAAAATGAAATATTATTATCTGTAACATTATTAGTCATTTATATTTTATTAGATTCAATAATCAAACATTGTTCATGTTATTTTTAATAAAGAACTTTTATGAAACCTACATTTTCATATTCCATGCATTTTTAAATTTCGCGAGCATTGTAACTTCTTTTACAACGTTACCACGTCTAATAAACTAGGTACGATATAAAAAGTAGACTTTTAACATTTATTCGCTAATTATTACTGTCTCATGCTCTGAAGCTGAGCTTGTAAGAGTCGAAAATGTTTTGTATATTATTTTCTCTCGTTTTCTCATTTTTAATTGAAATCTGAACGGTACTTTTTGTAAAATATGATGAAATCTGTGATTTTTCATAAGGATCAATGTTTATTCGCTAATAATTACTACTATCACATGCTTTAAAACTGTACTTTTAAGTGTCTAAAATGTTTTGTACATTATTTTCTCTTGTTTTCTCCTTTTTAATTGAAATCTGAACGGTACTTTTTGTAAAATATACAGTACTACCTTAATCAAGTGAACCAATTTGTTTCTATTTCACATATATTGTGAATATACTCAAGACAATTTATTATTGATATTTTCATGAAATCTTTTCATGAAGAAAACATGGTGCCAGAGAAATAAACTAATTTTGGATGATGAAAAAACCGTTTCTATAAATTTTAGAAGGGCATTAACCTCTAGTCGTGACATAAATTGTATTGAATCAACAAAATTCCTAGGCACCTACATAGACAGCAGATTAACATGGGAACTGCATATAGAGCACATTTGTAAATTGCTTAATAAAGCCTACTTCGCTGTTTTACAGCTAAAGGATACAATTGCCCGGATGGGTCTGTTAAGTGTGTATTATGCTTTACCATATTCACATTTATCATTGAATATATTATCCTGGGGCCGTTCAAGTCATATACAACGAGTATTTGTTTCCCTGAGGAGATTACTAAGATTAATTTTTAACCTAAATAATATAGATCTAGTTGTAAGGAATTATTTAAAAAATATAATATTTTTACAGTTCGTAGTATCTATCTACAAATGTCTGATATTTGCAAAAACAAATTTGTATACTTTCTCCACTTCCGGAGATAACCATTTATATAATACAAGACATAAAGATCTGTTGGTGACCCCAGTGCATAAAACAGCGACATTCCAAAACTCACTGCACTATAATTGTATTATTTTATTTAACAGCGTTCCTAAAAATATGAGAGAATTGAACTTATTTTTATTTAAAAAAGAAATAAGAAAACTATTAATAGAAAATGTATTTTATAGTGTTGACGAATTTTTAAATAGATAAAATTTGTTATTATTATTATTATTTTTTAATCTATTGTGTTGCATTTGTATGGACAGAGTTTTTATAAGAGGTTTGTTGTTTTTATACATCTTTATAAGTCATTTTATTAATGTGTATTTTTGTGTATTTATGTGTTTTAATTTAAGTTTTATTGCTGTAACGAGACAGACAAATTGTTTATTTCAATTTGTGTGAATTATTTAATTAAATATTGTTATTTAGACGTGCCGAATGTACATAATCTATGTATAAAAAAAAGGGGCAAAATAAATTCTATTCTATTCTATTACTGATCTTAATTAGCTATTTTCTACGGTGACCACCCTGTACATTTTTCCCAAGTATGGCGGGTTTCTTCATTGACAGTTATGTTAACTAAGAAATGGCAAATATTATTGTCTTCCATCATATTTTTTTATTAATTAATTTCTTGCCGTTATGTATATTTTTCACTAAGAGCAGACTACTCCAGTTTTTCATTGGCACCCTAACACCCGGTAAAATGTATGCCATGTGTTGCATTTCTATGAAAACTAGTAAACTCGAAGCTGCACATTTAACATTGAAAATGTTTGAAAATATTTTCTAAATTTAGAACAGATAAAGAGATTATTTTGCGGAAATGTCAACATTTCAACTTAATTTTTTTACTTAAAATATTGTTACGTTCTTACACCCTTTTTGTAAACACCCTGTATCGTGGATCGGGAAATTATAACACCAGGGTAACACTAAACACTAACATATTAACTTACAAATTACTAGAATTCCATCAATTAATTACTTTACTAATATTGCACTAGAACTATAAGTCTCAATAATTCAGTGACTTTGTTTACTTCTTAATGTTTCTCCAATCACTGTCTATATTCAACTGAACTGCACAACCACTTACTCTTCTTTTATAGTCCTAGGTTATGTGTTCTGGATCTTTCCACTACATTCCAACACATTCTACAATGTTCTGTAATGTTTTAGATTTTTCTATATGTCTCTCTAGAGGATTGAAACACATAACAATATTTTACTAATTTCCATTCTAGCTTAATATCCAAAACAGTTTCAAAATCATATCACTTACTCTTTTACAGTATAAACATTCGTGTTTTTCTAAGGCCTAGTTTTTATTTACAAATATATTTCTTTTATTTCCATCTAACCGTGCATGAAAATTTATGAGAAATTGACTTCTGCACACGATATCAAGAGCCCATTGTTCTCGTGTAATAGCTTACATTCATCATTGCTACACAAATCAAGCATTATTTTTTTATTTCCAATAACACTGATACACATTTCTCTACGGGGTTTTCTAGCAGCTCATATTAATAATACAGTGTCCTGTAGATGAAGTCAAACCTGTACCAGCACACCATATATAATGATTTCTTTCGGCCATCCATTATTGAATTAAGAGCCCTCAAAGTGATTGGCCGAAAATGGTTTTTGATTAAAAACATCCAAACTATAATTTGATGTTTAACCAAATTTTATAAATTTAACAGTGAATGAATTATGTTTAATTCGTTCTGTGATGAAGACTATTCTGATAATAGTCCGATACAATTAGTGCCCTACCCGGAACAAATTAACATTCAAATGAAATCAAGCCAGATTGTTAGCTTTATAGGTAAATAATTAACATAATAAAAGTACCCATGCCTCCGTTTTGAGTTTTGGGACTTATTCAAAAAAATTGCTTATATCTCGAAAACTATTACAAATTAAAAAAAAAGACAAGAAATAAAAATGAAAGTACATAGAAAACTGCATTAAATGTTTATACATACCTATCTTTATTTAGTAAAAAGTTGAGGCCGATTACATATTACTGATGTTAAAGTTTTAAGCTAAAATAGAGTAAAATATAGTAAAAACTATAGTTTTTTATTTTAATGGAACATTTTGTACTTTACAATATTAATTTAAAAAAAGAGCAAAAACATTATTAAGAAGAGATTTGAACAGAATATATTGGCTTTTCTACAACTGCATAATTTCCTACAGTCGCTCTTACAATTGCAGAAAATTAGATTTAAAATAAATTCTGGTGCCACTGGTATTACTGTGGTCTCAGGTACAAGCACGCCTCCTTTTTTTCCCCTCCCCATTCCTCTGGGTCAAGAATTTTCCCAAGCCATTCTTGAACCTGTAAGTATACTTTTAAACAATGGAATTTAGCAGAATCTGTTGTTGGAGGTAATACAGCTAATTCAAAATTATTGTTTAGGGTTTGACGCACCGATCATTCTCTTGTCGCAAAGATAATAGCTGTTCTAACAATCTCAGTGTCAGCATCGCCATTTGTTTGGATAGCCGAGATTCCAGCATTTAGAAATTTCACTATTAAAGCTTTGATGAACTGTTTTTTGTTATTTACATTATTAAAAAATCTATCCTGATTAACTGTCAGTACGGTAGCCTCGAAGATAGGAAGATCAACGATAGATGCCTTACCACTTCTTCTTGATTGCTCTTGAGTTAGTCGTTACTGAATCATAGCCATCAAAAACAATTGTACAACTGAATCCATAGTGATGTCGGATGTAGTTAATATATTTATTAAAAATTTCGCCATAAGAAGACGGAAACTGCCAAACAACTTTGTGGAGTAAATGTCCACCATCAATTACAAAAGTTGTACCTTCGGGAATATTATTGGATGGAAGACACTTTTTATCTATATAATTAAATAAAACGGACTTGTTTATTTTCCTTAAAGTAGTGTTTTCAAAAATTGAGGGAGGATAAGGAGAAAGTTCATGAAACATTCTTTCAAATTTTCCTCTGATTTGCAAGTACAAATAATCCTTTTAAATAATTGGCATTTACAGGTGAAATCTGATCATAAACTTTTAGGGTTTTATCCAAAAATGCTAGAGTTTTTACTCGGTCATTTCTTTTGTAACGAATATCGTTAAAGTTATTACCAACTGTTTTTGCAATAACCGTTTCTCCAATTTTCTGTGCACGGTCTACTCTTGGGAGCTACCACAGCCGAGGACAATGACACTAACAGCTCATTTTCTCTTTCAAAAGGATTGTTTAAAGAAAGTCACTCAACGAAATGATTTAGGTCTTGGTTATCGTGGTTTTCACGGGACGTCCTTAACTCAACATGTTGCTCAGAGTAAGAGGGTTTGCTGCCTGAGAAATGTTCTAGAACATCACAAACTTTCGAGCACTGAGGCATTGATAGACCCATTTCGCAAGATTACTTTCAGTAAGACCCTTTCCACGTGTTAAACCCCCTGTAGTTTTTAATGACCGCATTAACACTTGTTCGATGGCCATATCAGACCATACACCTGACCAAAACTTATCTCCAGTTCGTCTCACTGTAAAGTACTCACGAAATTTTTATAGTTCTTGCTGTGGAACATGTTCCTTCAGGGTTTTCATTTGTTGTACATATAAATGTGATGATTTAGAGTAAGGTAAATGTCCCGCAGCATGGAAAAATGGTATCATTAACTGAATGCATGAAGATGCAAATCAAAATTACCAGTTCTTTCAGCAAAAATAAACATTTTTATAATCTCTACTTGGTTCTAATGATAAATACAATTTTATATAACATTTTCTGTCAATAAAGTAGTTGAATTATACCAATTGAAATTGTATTATTCAGTAAAATTAGCTGTGTGCCGAAAATTGTTAAAGGTATAAAAATCTTTTCGGCCTCAAAAGATTCATACATTAATTTACAATAAATCATTAAATTACATACTTTTTTTAATTATCAATAGTTTTTAAGTTATTAAGATTTTTTAATACAAAAACACAAAATTCAAGATAGCGGACCGAATTTAAAGGTCTTATGCAAAACGGAGGCATGGGGACTTTTAGTATGTTAATTACTACCTTTAAAGCTAACAATCTGCACTGGTCTTATTCGAATGTTAATTTGTTCCGGGTCACCCATATAAATAATTTTAATTGTACTGGACTATAACTCGGGGATGTACATCAAGGGATAACATCAAGAAATTTAAGAGGAGTGATTTTTTAGAAACTTTAAGCGGCAAAACTAAATTTAATAAACGTTTTTCTAAGAGTTATCTTACATAATTTCGATTATTTTTTATTAACATAGAAGCTAATGAGAAAAAATGGAGGCAATAGACTCCTTTCTATGAAGAAAACCATTACGTGTTAATGACGTCAACTACAATTAATAAATAAGCCGCAATCAATGCTGCAATCAAAGTATTTTAATGAATATGATGAAAAAGATAAATCATTTGCTGACAGAATATCGAATACCGCGAGATGCAAAGACCACTCTATGGAAGAGCTGCCCAGAAAAAAAAAGTGCGGAAGCATTAAAATTAAAGGAAACGAATAATATATATGAAAATTGTGATGAAGAATATTTTGGAATTTTTGTTGATAATAATTAGGTGGAAAACTAATAATCTTGACTACCGTAATTGATATCAGGATAGATTAATCATTGTTCGTTTTGTATGATCACCAAGCATATTTCTTAAATGGCAGAAAATGTTTTTTCAAAAACTGAATTCATACGTTCAGTAAAACTTGAATTATTGGCTAGGAATAGATCAAAACTTTCTCAAAATCGACCCAATTAACAAAAATATAATACTATAGTACTTCTATAAAATACAGCTCTTCTATTTAGTCCTGCACGTTGTTAAATTTTGTTTACCTACAATCACTACTGTAAATAGTAAAAAACACACTACCTGCCATCTATGTAAGTTGAATTTTACATACTGTAAACAAAACGCACTGTAAACAAATCGCACGGTAAACAAAACGCACGGCACATGCAGTTATAGGTGGCTTATATCGCTGATGCGGGGATTAAAAAAACAAATGCGCCTACGTATTTTTCAAGCGCTATCAAAACTGATATAATATTTGTTGAATAATATTGTTGACTAGTAAACTAAATTCAGATTTTACTAAATAAATAAATAAATATGATCGTAGGTAAAGTATAGTACATAATTCGAGTTGTAAAGCAATTACGCACTCATGGAAATACTTTTCCATTCGTGCGTAATACGCTTCTTACAACACTCATTACGTATTAAAAGTACCATAAATATTTGTTTATAAAATGAATTTCTTTTTCCGTCAAACTGCTGTGTACATTGAACAAAGTCAGTACAATCTGGCTGTGCGGTGGGTGAGTTATCTGTAAAGAATTAGAATAGTAACAGTCCAATGATACTTCCCTGAGGTGCGCTTTTAATGTTATGTTGAACTGAAAATATTTTTTTCTGCTAATTTTTACTGTTTGTATTAGTTTATGTAAGACCTATAAAATGACAATTTCTGTTTAATTCTAATACTATTTTATGACATGTTAATATTAATTTACGATAATTAGAATTAAATTATGAAGGAAACTGTTTCTGGCAATAGGACACATGAATGCATAAATCAAAATTTGACCAATGTTTGAAGAAAAAATTTCAGAGTGATTAAGTTTCAACTAGATCCTGCATCAGTAAACATGTCATCAAACATCTTCTATGCAAATTTCATTGTACTACATGCGAATTGTGCTATATGAAATTGGTACGCCTTTGTCGGCAACGCCCGACTGCAACTTTTACTCGCATTTATTTCTATTTCTAGCATGATAAACATCCGCATCTAAAATAAACCTATAGCTTAATTCTGTTGATTGACAAATAATCTAAAGTAACCGGATCATGAAAGAGTATTTCCCCCATTAGATATTTTTCGATCGTTTTATTTTTGGCTGTAAGCTTTTCGGTCAATATACAAGGATCTGTTAATCCCTGAAGTGATACGGCTTACGTTCAATGTATGTTTCAATTCATTATCCTTTAAAATACTGTAGTATTTATTGCAAACTTTTCAGATTTAGCTAAATTACGTGACCATGATCCAAACATACATGGTCTGGTGATTCCCTGAAAACCCATCAAGCAAAGTAATGCCACAGAAAACCCTCCCTTATTGTACTGCAATCGACAGGATGCGAACAATTCATAGCATATACAACAAAGAAAGGTACTATCACTACTAGGTAGGGATATAATAAAATTGAATGTAAAAGAAATTTTTTATAAACAAGCTTTCATTATTATTTAGTGTATACTAAAACGAAAAAAAAATAAAAAAGAATTAATTGTCAGCCATCGATGACATATGGAGTTAAAAACGCGACAACAACAAAAGCCAACAGAAAAAGTTTGAGAAGAGCTGAAAGAGGCATCATCCAACTACTCACAAAAACAACAGGATGAAAACAGAGACATAAAACATCACCACTACTAGAAGTGAAGGCAATAACAAAAAGGATAGAAATGTATGCAGTGAAGTACTGGGTACATGTCTAAAGAAGGGACCCAACACATCTACTGCAGCAAACTAAAAATAGGGAGACTATGTTACACGTGGAAAACAACATTTGAGAGGATAATGAACAAACTGGGAAAGGACCAAACATACTGGAAAAGAAAAGCGAGGGGAAAAAATGAATTTCACAAAGAAATAGCAGCGATATATACTCTACCAGAATCAGAAACGAAGGAATCAGAAGACTCACAAGAAGAAGAAAATTTGTAGAAACAGAAATCAAAAAGAGGAGCACAAACAGCAGAAGCACAATAAAGAGGAGCATAAACATTAAATATCACAAACACAATGTGGCAACGCATTCCACAAACACCCCCACTGCCCATCCCCCAATACAGTACCATGCGTCATCATCAGGCTCTCGCTGCTGACAACAAGCATGCCCCAAATTCAACCCAGCATCGGAAACCGAGAAATCAGAAGAAAAAGAAGATTCAAAGAAGCAAAACACAAAAAAAGGATCATAAACACTCCATATCATGACACAACGCGGCAACATGTGAAATACAGGAAGACCCAGAAGAGGCAGAAGTCCAGGACCAAATACACAAAAAAGGGAGCTTAAACGCTCCCTCACGACACAATGCGGTAACGCATCTCACAAATACCTACACCTCCCATCCCACATTCCTTTACCATGCTCCATGCGGCTCTCGCTGCTCGCAACAAGCATGGCCCTAATCCAACCCAGCGTGAACGAAGCAGCCCAGCTGTATAACCCTGGAGTGGCAGCAATGCTTACCGCATGCTGGTAAATCAATCAATCAACCAAATCAAAGCCTGTCGCGTTCGAGAAGTTCATACAGCCATTAATTTTGTTTGACAGAGATTGTAAGTACCTAAGCAAGTATATTCTTTATTTATATTCACGAGATAAGACAATATTTTTTTTATTTTTATATTTTTTCGTTTTATTACACCTTACAGTACCTAGAGGTAAAAAATATATAAAATTTCGGAATAATTTCATATGTAATTTTTCTTTACGGGTTATTAATGTAGTAATATATGTATCTTGTTCAGTTTTTAGATGGTCCGAATACTTGCTCTTACCATCAAGTGGTGAAAACCACCTTTAAATTTAAATATTCAATATTTGAAAAAGTATTGCTAATTTATTTTTGAAACGTATGATGGTTATGTTTTTGGGATCGCTGATTACAAATCTTAGACTAGTTCACAAGTTAAAGCCGTGTTAATTCTTGATAAAGCTCGTAAAAGTATGAGTGAGGTAAAAGAGGTAAAAAATATGTGAAATTTCGGAATAATTTCATATGTAATTTTCCTTTATGGGTTATTATTGTAGTAATATGTATCGTGTTCAGTTTTTAAATGGTCCGGATACTTGCTCTTACCCTTAAGTGGTGAAAACCACCCCTAAATTAAAATATTAAATATTTATTTTTGAAACGTATGATTGTTATGTTTTTGGGATCGCTGATTGCAAATCTTAGACTAGTTCACAAGTTCAAAGCCGTGTTAATTCTTGATAAAGCTCGTAAAAATATGAGTGAGGGCTCATTGGATTCTAGAAAAATATTCAAAATTTTCCAACCCGCATATAAACAATTACCAAAGTTATAAACAAATGAAGATTGAAAAAATAACGAGTTTTGTTTTTGTAAATAACTCGAAAACTATTAGTATTTAAGAAATGTTAAAGAAGGATTCTTAAAGAGGAATAAATTTCCAATAAAAAAGTCCCAACTCAAGAAACTCTCTCTATATCTTCTTCTTCGAATACCATGCAATTATGCGTAAGTGGCTATCTCAGAGTGAGGGTTCTTTCTTTGGCCGCATGACATAGTTCGTCGGTGTTGGTTATTCCAGTCCATTGTTTAATGTTCCGTAACCAGGACATTTGTTTACGCCCTACTCCTCTCTTGCCTTCAATTTTTCCTTGTAGAATTAGCTGTGGAATTCTGTATTTCTTAAAATGTGTCCCAGGTAGTTTATCTTACGTTTTTTAATCCAATTAAAGAGCTGTCTCTCCACATTCGTTCTTCTGTATCTCTATTATTAATTATTTTAATTTAATGTAATGTATGTTCGCCGCTCCGCGCGGCGAACACTAAACTGTTACGATGCTCTGAAACCAGCCGTAATAAGTAAACATATTTTTTTATGTTATTAAATATTAATTTAAAAATTTTAAAAAATAAGTGTATTATTTACACACTTAAAGGAAAAATATCCCGCTGTAAAAAAATTTTTTTCATCGATTCTTCATAAAATGAGCCTATTGTTAATTAACAAATTTTTTTAGAGTTTGCGTTTATATTTCAAGTCGGATAATTGTTGAACAAAAGCCACTAAAATTATTTCGCTTCGCTTCGCTATTTCAACTATACTTTATGGGATTATGACATTGCGATGTTTTTAGTTGTTATAGTCTCTTAGTTATTAATTATTTAACCTAACAAAAAACTAAAAATTGAAAAAGTGAAGTTGAAATTTTTTTTTATGAATGTTAATTATTATTACTGTTAGGGGCGAGCGTAGAGGCGACTTCAATGTGAATATCAGTCGATATTCCGTTGAAGCAACGTCGAGCGCGGTTAGTACTTGGATGGGCTCCCATCTTGGAAAATACAGCGTTCTCGTCTCACCTTCTAAAGGCTTGTATATCAATGTATACTCGGAAGTTACGTAATTTCAGAGGATTATGTAGTGGATATACCATCCTTCGGAGGGGATGTAAAGCAGGCGGTCCCTTGTCTATTAAATGTTAGGCAAGTAAAAGATCCCTACTCTTCTTAAGGGAAGAGGTTCGGCAAAATTTCCAGGTTGGGGGTAGCTCGTCTCCTGGCGTCGGTGATAGGCCCTGGTAGCGGAAATAGGCCGACGTTAAACAGTTAAAAAAAAAAAAAACTATTACTGTTTCCAATGAGCCTCACTCATATTTTTACGAGTTTTATCAAGAATTAACACGGCTTTGAACTTGTCAACTACTGGTCAAAATTAATAAATTCAAAATGGCGACTCTAATATGGCGGATGGAATTTTTTTTTGTCAAGTGTCACAGTTTCTGAGACATTCAACATTTAAACTAATTACTTCATGCTAAAAACGGTCGGATGCCATCTGTGAAATTAAATATCTCCGAAACTATCAATCCTACACAAATCTATATAAAAAAAATAAATTCATTCTCAGTTTGCAAGCTTCATATTTGATGTCCACCATTTTTTCGTTAAAACTAATATTTATTGAGATATTTGCAAAGAAACAAAAATGTTATGTTTTTCTAAAAACCTCTTATAGTTTGAAATGCAATTTTTCTCTAAAGCAAGAACTGGCGCTATCTAATTCATATTACATTATTCCGAAGATAAAACCTCTAGTTACCGTACTACTAAATAATAAAAAAAGCTTGTTTTTAAAAAGTTTGTTTTTACATTTAATTATATTTTTAATTTTTAGTTAGGTCTTAATTAGTTTTATATTGATTAGATAATCACATAAGGTCGTTATATTATTGGACTTGAAATCACATGGCATATTAAATATATACAAATAAAATACGGAATAATAGAAAAGGAAGATAGAAAAGGTATAAATTAATTAAGTTAGAATATAAAAAATTTCTTCCAAGTTGGCAGAAGGCGGTATGGTGCCCAGGATTGACCCGGCATTCCCTCTCTGAATCGCCAAACTGATTCTCTGTATCATGTAGCAAGTGCTCCTCTTTTCATCTGAAAATCCGCGAATTTTCTAACCCTATATTTTATAGTTTAGTTTAAACCGGATCCTTCGCCATTTCTTAGAATGCAATGTGTGAGTGAAAACACTATGCGATCAAAATATAGTGTTGAAATTAAAAAGCACACTCTTTGGTACCATATTATTGTATTATCACCAGAACTACATACGTGTATGCAACATTTCAGCTCAATTAGATATCGTTAAGTGGTTCAAAATTGACTTGGAAGAGTCCTCCTAAACAATAACTGGGCAATAAGTACCACACCGTCAGCTGCCCTGAAAATCCTCCTGGATCTCTCCACGTCTATTTGGAGAGAGAGGCCAGGTGGGCAACATACATGCTGTCAGATGACATGGAGTGTCATGACATCCATTAGAATTAATTCATTCAAAGGAGTTTATTACCTCTGAAATCAAGAATTAAAAAACTATTAGAGTTAAATAGGTTACACCTAAGAACTCTAGTAAAGTTGGCCTATGCACTGGGCACTGCAGACCACCTACACAGACTCGGAATAGCGGAAAACGCTGAATGCCGACTGTGTTTGGAGGAGGATGAAACGGCAACGCACGTTCTATGTACAAGTCTTGTACAAGTCTTGCTGCTCTCACTTTTTGGCAGAGGGCAACTGCTGCTAGAGGATCTGGATAACCATTCACCCAACAAGGTAGTCGGCTTTATTAAAAAGCTGAACCTATTGAGTGAAATATAATTAGGAGGGAGCCACAATAGACCACATGGTCGCAGTCGCAGTCTGTTATAGCCACTCACATATCAACCCAACCTAACCTAACCTCCTGAACAGACTAACTAAAAAACAAATCTACTAACTAACTAACATACAAGTTAAATAAAAGCTTGTAAAAATTGGTATATACAGTATAACGAAAATAATGAAAATAAACATTAACATTTGAAGACTAGATATGATTCACTTCTAAACAGCACAAAAAATACACCGTTGAAACGCAACAAAACAATGTAATACTACATCAATATTAATAGTAACGGCAAGTCAAAATCAAATGAGTGGCGTGCGCAGATCCGTCTTGACTATATTCGCATCTTGATGCGAAAAGTCAAGCAACGTTAGTCGCGTTTAGTAGAGCAACGGTGACCTCTCCCCACTTTCAAGCGGCTTTTATATCAGCGTATACGCAGAAACTATACAATACTAGTCGAGAATTGCATAGTGGATATACCGTCCTTCGGAGGTGATGTAAAGCCAGGGGTCACTTGTTTACTAAACGTTAGGCAAATAAAAACTCATTACTCTTCCTACGAGAAGAGGTTCAAGAATTTTCAGATTAGGTGTAACTCGTCTCCTGACCTCGGTGATTGGTCTTAATCACAGAGATAGACTGCTGTTTAATACACCATTTTTAAAATTCAAACGATTGTATTCATTTCATATTCATTTAAAATCTATATAAAATCTTCTACCTCACTACAAAAAATTTTTTTTAAAATGTTGATTGTTACTATGCGTATGACAGATGAATGCATTGTGTGTATAAAGCCGATTTCAAACTGTGGGTCAAATCTCTTCTAAGGCTAGATGCATAATAGTTTAACGCACATTATGTATGATAAGCAAGTGGCGTGCATGGAAGGTCGAGCCTCCAACATTGGAAGACTTTGGCTGTAGTCGGTGTTTTTGATCCTCTTCGAAGGGAACCTCCATTGTTGGATTGTGTTGCTATCTCATTTCGATGCCATCTAAACTATGCACTCAGCGTTCTTAACAATAATAAGCTGAAATATCTTTTGTCTCGAATCAGTGCACGAACATTTTTTTATCGAGCATGCACGCTTTTGTAGACCGGTTTTGTAATTTGTTTTACTTGAAAAGATCAGACATGAAGTGGAACGACGAACATATTTTCAGTGCTCATGAAAAATATACAGTCCTTTGGGGACCCAGAATTCCCGACCATAGACAACTTAAGAAGTTAAATGATGGTTAGGTGCAGCTACAAACCCTGTAGTATAATAGAAATAAGCGAAAAAACACCTTGAGGTGGAACTAATTGCAACAAAGATGATTCTTGCTGTAAATGATGGTAACACGCTCCTAATCAACCTACTAAAAATATACATCCGTACTGTTGCGTTTTTTGGCCGCCATCTTGAAAAAACATGAGACAATTTTTAAAAAATCATAAAAAATCATGTGTGGTATCGAATTATAGGAAATTTCATGCTGAAAAAGAATATGATATTGGTTTTAAAAAGTAAAAGGAAATAACAAAATGGTGGCCGAAAAACTGAAATGTTTTGCAACGTTGAAAAACATTTAAATTTTTTGTCGTCAGGGTCATCGAGTCTTTTTTGTTTGTGATAGTCCAAGATTATGTTCGATACAGTTTTTCCAAACGTTAACATGTTACATTTCCCATTTGTGCCTGATACTATGATGTTGTCTTCAAACCAGTCTTGCAATTTTTTCTTCAAATGTCTAGAAGTGTAAGGCCGACTTCCTTAACCACGCATTTCTCCCACTAAGTCACTGACAGATATTGGCTCTTCACAGTTTTCTTGTAACCACTCACGTGTCTTTACAAAAGCATCTGAACTATCATTGTCAACCGGGCGGCCTACTGATGTGTGGGCAATCCTCCACTACCTTCAGGGGTAGACTTCACAGGAATGGATTTGCCGCACCTAAAATTGCCACTGTACACTTGGTGATATCGAGCTTCTGCAGCAGGTAAATCTATGACTGAAAGCATTCTCGCGTGTACATTTGCTGCCCATAGATGACTTCTAATACTGCATAATTTCAAAATTGTCTCGCAAAACTGGAAAGTACGTACAGGAATGACTGCCATTTTTTTACGCTTTTCATAGTCCGTAATAATCTGGCTACAAAACAAACAATTAGGAAGTTTCCATTTTTCTCATTTTCTCATAATAAATAGTCGTAAAAATCTAAATAATATCTGTAATTTTTTTTTTAAATTATCTCTATAAATAAAAAAGTTATGGTCCTTCCAAGTTTAAAATGCTGCGATCACTGGGCTGAGGCTTGATTACGTCACAATACATGATTCCGCTACAGCGAGCGGGCGCGGGCACCTTTATACTCGCTGGCAGGCACCGGCAGTTTATACCCAGCTTGAGTTTGAGTGCCGAAAAATTCGCTAAAACTTGCAATCTTGACACGTTCATATTTTTCGAAAAACACCATTGGGGCGGCCGTATGATATCGCGACGTAAAGAGGAAGTCTTCCAGATAAACCTGATCGTAAATTGCACGGCGAAATTCGAAAATTCGTCTCGGCACCAACGAATCAAAAGTGACATTTTGTGACATTTCAGAAAATCGAGCACATACACTAAATAAAGGGAACATACGGCGGGCCGCCGGCATCGCAAGTCAGCGCGTTATGTATTGTGACGTCACGGTGGACTTCAGCCGAGGCGAAGTATTCAAATAAGAAATTGAATAAGTTCGTGAGTTTTTCAGATATCGAGATAATTTTTTTTTTTTGTTTGACTAGTTATCTGAAAGATTACTAAATGAGGTTGAATGTACATGATATTTCTAAAATAGGAAACTTCCTAATTTCCTTTGAAGTTGAACGATCGAACACTTCCTGGGAGCGTTCTCGAGCTGGTCGAAGGAATATCTTCTTCCGATGTTTCAGTTTTATATTACTTTTAATTTTAATAGGATTGATGTATACACGTCGACATTCTGTATGTACTTTAACAGCACCAGTAGGCATAGGATTGAAAAGTTCATGAATTTTATCATCTCTTTGTTCGCTCGCGTTGATAATTCCCGTCAAGCCTTTAGCTGTTAATGTGACATAGGGAGTATCGTCACAATGCACATTGGAACACAAAAGGCAGGTTTCTTCTTCCATTTCCCTTAGGATGATTTCTTCACTCAAAACAAAGATTACCTACCTGAAACAGATAATAAAGAAAATCAAAATTCGTTTGCCTAATTACTGATGATTTTTTCTTACATTTTTTTTATGTTTTTTCAAGATGGAGGGCAAATAAACGCATTTTGCGCGACAGTATGGATGTATATTTTGAGTATGTTGATTAGGAGCGTATTACCTACCATTTACAACAAGATACATTTTTGTTGCAATTAGTTCCACCTCTAGCACTACTTCTACTGAGCTAGAGATTATATACTACTTGCAAAAAGAGTAAACAATGGAGGAATGCGAGTTGGGAATCTTAAAAGTGAAACGGTACATGCTTCAGGATGCGTGTGGCATTACGACGGTCATCGGTCGAGAGTTAGCTCCAATTTACATTCCTCCACTGTCTACTATTCTTGCGCATATAGTATAGAAGTTAAGAAAAATAAAGAGTCAGTAGTATGTAGAAGTATGTAGTCAGTGATGATATCGAAGTGAACGGAAGAAATTGGTTGAATCAGGGTAGGTAAATGATTGACAAAAATGATGCCAAACACTTGAACCAACGCTGGTTGCAATGCTAGATGCTCAGATGCTTGTCTGAAGTCGCAGTTTGGCAAACGTCCCAAACACAAATATTTGGAACAAGTATTGGTGTCAACATTGGAACAAGTGTTGGGCGCATAGTTTGGGGCAAGTTTAATACGATAATTAAAATATTCCTCGATCGAGGTTTTCATATCATATGCCATAACATAGTTATATATCTACAAATAAAGAAAGCCAAATCTCTAAGTCTAAAAAAGAAAATAAAATGATATTCTCTTATCTATTCAAATACAAGCATTCTTCTTGTCAAGGTGGTGCTACACGATGTATCAAACGTTGGATGCAGCATTGCTCCCAATAATGGATCTAATGTTGGTATCTATGGGCAAGCAACATTTGCCACATTTTTCGCTGCAACACAAAGTGGCGTACATTGGATCCAACGTTAGAAGAGAACTTTGCATTGAATATTTAAACAGCAAATATGTGGACAATGATTAATTTTTGCGAGTAAAAATATACATAAAATTTAATAAAACGACCTATCTTATTCAAAACCATTAACAAAATCACAACATTGACAGCAAACAGGGCGAAAGGCTGAACCACATGTGTAGCCGCCTAGCCGGGTACCCCATAAATGTACATGTTGTTTCCAATATTCGAAGCATCCTTGATGTGGGATAAAATGACCGACAAGGATCCGAACATGGTAATGTGGTCAATGCCAGGAGGACGAGAGCTCTAATCTACTCCATGATGGGCAGACAGAGCAGACTCAACTTGAGGAACAAATTCACGCTTATCAGGTCACTCATCCGGCCCTAACTGACGCGCGCCTCCGTAGCCTGGGGCTACCAAGCGGATACCTACCTCCAGCAGATCCAGAGAGTGGAGGACGTCGCCCTTCGGACAGCGGTGAACTTACCATGGTTCGCTCGCAACTCAGACATCTTCAAGGACTTGGAGTACACCACAGTCACCGAAATCATCAGGGAGAGAGCCAATAAGATATACACCCTTGCCGAAGAGCATGGGTACCCATTGATCAGGGAGGCTACTGACTACGTTCCGGCCGACGCTCCAAGGCACAAAAAACCGAAGATGCAGATCATGGATAACGGGAGAGTATGAAAACCTTACCATCGCCGATGAAGACAACCCACAGAAGAGACATGACGATCACCCAACCACCCACCCACTACCCTGCGGGTACCGGACAAAACACCGTCCAGCACCTATAGTCACCTTGCTCCGTACAAACCGAAAGTGCTACCAAAACACTTTCTCGAGCTACATAGCTCATCTCTACCTAACCGATGATCCGGATGGCAGGATGTCAATTGACATACTGCGTACCGGCAATCAATCCCTGCCAAAAAACCTTAAAGTTTCCGAACAGACAGATAATTACCCCCGGGGGTGAAAAGTTGGCAAAGAAAGAACACTAAGACATCATGTGTCCAACGTTGAAAGGTATTTGACACATTGTGTAGCACCGGCTTCACGATTTTTCCCTGTAAGAATAGCCTTATTTGCCTTTGCCAGATTCGTTAAAACCATATCTAAATCTTCCCATGGAAAATATTAAATTTTAATTGTAACATGCATAACTACAGATAATTAGTAGTTTATATATTATATTGTAATTATAAAGTTTATTTTATTACTTAAGTCTTTTCTAAATACACATAAATATATATATATATATATATATATATATATATATATATATATAGATTTAATTAGAAATAAATATTTGAATTAAAATTTGACTGAAGTATAAATAAACAAAAAGACTTCTTTATAGACACCGAATGAAAAAATATTTAAAATAGTCTTATTTAAAACTATCAATTTCAAGAACTTCAGCTGTAAATTGTGCAGATACCATATATTATTTCCGGAGAGCAGGAGTTATAGAACGCGTTTTTGTAACTTATATAACGTTCCTAGGCATAATACTTTTCAATTTAGAAAGTTTCTCACATGCAATGCAACTTATAATAACCTGAACTGTAGGATTAGCTTGAGTTCAAGTTTTCTTAGTAGGAAAGGACGTATCAAAGATTAAGAAATAATTTCACAAAGATATTAATCTTAACAAATAATACTGATATCTAATTTATTTAATTTAGCTTTATCCACGTGATATTATATCTCACATTTTTGTAATATAATATATTGTTCATCTTGTTGAGTCATAGGAGGATATGTGGAAGAGTAACCTAGTTGAACATCTTCTGTATAAATTATTCTGTAGGTGACACTTTATGATACTAAAAATAAAGACTTATTATTATTATTAAAATATTGTCATGAATTATTCAGAAATATCAAGACAGTGGATACTGCATTCGTCGCGAATTTCGTCAAGCAAGTTTACATTATCGGGAGATAATTCTTGGTTAACAGAACGTGCGTCGAGTGTAAGCAGCGGTTAGTGGTTGTAGAAACACCTCAGTAGCAACATTGGCTTCAGGGGGGCAGGAATACTGTGCAGCAGATCGTCAGGATCCTGAATGACGTCAAAGTACAATACAACCTTGGGAAGAGCACCGTCATATTGCTCCTTGATATTGAGAAATCCTTCGATACCGTATGGATTCCGGGACTTCTCCACAAACTCAAAGTACTAGACTTTCCAATACACCTAACCAAACTTAATCATTCTTTTCTGACAGGTAGATCGCTGCAGGTCTGGGTGAATAACAGACTATCAACTTGGCAGGGTATTCGCGCGGGCGTGCCTGTCACTAAAGTTATACAATTTATACGTCTCCGACTTTCCGGAGTTCCCGAATTCTAATCTTGCTAAGTACGCCGACGACACGGCCATGTACGTGCATTCACACAACGCTCAAGCAGCCAATATGCTGCTGACGGCACACATGGCTCGTATCGCGGCATATTACGATAAGTGGAAAGTTCGGATCAACGCCGAGAAGTCCGAGTCGATTTTCTTCACGCGCCGATTACCGAAAATCGGATTTTAACGCCACGTTCGATCGGGGGTAGACAAATCCCTAAACGACTGACGTTTAACACCCACATTAACGGGACTATACGAAAGGTCTACTCCATTTCCAGGAGTCTGTACCCGCTCCTGGCAAGGGGTAGCGGACTTGACAGAAATAACAAAAAGTTATTGGACACGATGGTGATCAGGCCGGAAATCACATACGCGGCGCCATTGTAGTGCAGCATACCGGCCACAACAATGAATAAACTAAAAGTTTTAGAACATAATTTTATGCGCCTCATCTCTAATTCCGGCAGGTACACCTCCCTCAGATATCTATACGCTCGTTGTCATGACATAACCCCACTAGCGGACTACGTCCAAGAAATCTCACAAAAATTCGATGAGTTCAAACTGGGCGATAGTCCGCTAATCCGCAACATAACCCGAATCAGACAACATAATGCCATACTTTTCGACATCAGGCACCCCCTACCATACCAGGCGTTGCCTATTTTCCTGCAACTCCGGTAGACACACTTTCCTCTACCATAACTTACTACTATCCTAAACTTTAGCTTTCCTCAACTTTACATCTTCAATCTTTTCTATTCTCTCTTTTGATCAATTTGTTCTTTTTATTCATTATCTTTTGTCCTTTTTGTCTCTAAATTCCCTCTAGACCAAAAATTCCAAAAATTAAACCATTTTAAAACTTAACTTTTCTTTCCGACCACACTTTTCTGGAGGCAGGGAGACCACCAGAGAGGGCAGTTCTCGAACGGCTTTTTTCTTTTAGTTTTTCCCGAGCCAACAACCAAAATTTAATCAGTGCGCGTGTGCAACGCTAATTTATAGTATAATTTTTAATTATTTTTTTAAGCATTTCTGTATATTATTCCCAAACCAAATTATTAATTTTAAATCTTTTTAACCTTTTTTTTATCAATTGTTGTTTAAACCGAACCGGACCTGACCCACTCAACCCTACATTCACCGCGGCACTGCGCGCTTAGGTTGTTTGGTTGGACCCAGACCATTTTCCGGAAAGGTGCATGTAACCGTTAATTAAAAATAAACTTCTTCTTCTTCTATACTCGTATCTCGTATACGGTATGTATAGTTGTCTACGGATTTGTTATGCGAGTAAAAAATGTCGGTGAAAACTAACTTAGTTCTCTGTTACTTACACATGAATTTATCATATGCTAGGTTTCTCGACGATATTCCGAAACTATCGGTAAAACTGTATGAATTATTCACAAAAGATATCAGTGTTACAATAAATGAGGACAGTGATGAAGACGACTAATATTATCATATATTATTGTCATAACATATTTTTTTATTAGGTATTCTTATTATTAAACACATATTACCGTTTCGATGGAGCTTTGTAGAGAATATATGTATTGTGAAAAATACATCTCGTGATTTCACAAAAATACGTAGGCTGCTCCAAAAAAATTTCAGTACGTATAATCCAAGCAGTTATTCATTTATATATTTATTAATGTATCGAGTTTCTAACCAATTTATACTGTTTTTCTTTATTTGTTGTAATTAGTTCCTAAGTAAATACATTATTGTTTAGTGTTATCCTGGTGTTATTGTTTCTGAATCCACGATACAGGGTGTTTACTAAGGGGGGGGGGGGGGGGTGTAAGCACGTAACATTATCTTTGCCAATTTGACTATGTTACCCCTTCGATGTTATAGCTTATTGTATGGTATATAGTAATTAATAAAAAAATGGTGGTGGTCGCTAACGTACACTTCTGTGCAATAAAATCCCGTACACTTGAAAAATCAAGTAATCCAGTTTTCACTAATATTAAGTGGTGTAAATCAGTCTTTTTCCTAATTTAGATTTTTTTATTATCATATAAGATAAAAAACTGACATTGATTGTGGAACGTCAAAAGTAATGTATTTGAATAATGTTAATCCAGAAGAAAAACATACGTATTTTTGTTTTTTTTTTACTTTTTTACACCATTCGATGTTCCAAAACTCCAACAGGCGACAGACACAATTTAAACAAAACATAATGCTGGCTTGCTTCTGTTCTTCTGTTAATATGGTCTTCTGGGCACTTGAACAGTTTTTTATTTTCGATTTTCCTATCCTTCGGTTAGCTGTTGACCTCGATGCTGGAAAATTTTTCATGAACACAGCGTCTCCTGCTGTTTGAAACGGATTTATCCTCAAATAGCCAAGGAGTACTTCATCTTGAACAAGATTTGAACTTCTCGATCGGCCTGAACCGTCTTTTCTCTTTACGCTACCTTCCTCCTCCCACTTTTCTTCACACTCATAACAGTACTTTCATTCAATTGAAGACCTAAGTGGATAAAGATGTTATGTCACACTTTTAAAGTTTTGAGTAAATTAAACAAAACGGTTTTGAGTTGGAACTTATTTATTTTGTCTTAGATTCAAATGAATAATACCTCATAAAATAGATAAATTTGGCTTATGTTCTTTTGTTTACACTAATATTAAAGAACAATATCAAGCTGTTATGAAACTAGATTTTTCTGTCCAAAACTGTGTACATCCATTAAAATTACTGGTTGTATGTATGACATGGCGCCTTTATAATTAAAAAGTTTCTATAAAATATTACAAATTTAGAATTCACCGTTAGTTGGGTGTTAAATCTATATCAGAGGTGTTCAAAAATGGCATAAAGTTATTTTTTTTTAAAATGCGACATAACACCTTTATCCACTTAGGTCTTCAATTGATAATGGTTAGCAACTGCTCTGATAGACCATCTCTCTTCAATTTTAGAAAGAATTAAAATTTTTTCATGTTTAATTAATTTTGGCATTGCGAAAATATGGCACTGATACTGACAAATAAAAAATAGGTGTGTGGGATTTTATTGCACAGAAGTGTACGTATTTAAATTTTTCAAAAAATTCAAAAGCATCAATTTTTGTTTTCTTCATGAAAAGATTTCCTGAAAATATCATTCATAAATTGTCTTGAGTAAATTTACAATATATGTAAAATACAAACAAATTGGTTCACTTGATTAAGAAAAATTTTTTTTCGGATTTTCGAAAAAAAAATTTCCTAGATATTATTAAGTTTTTGAGGTCAAAACTTTTTGTGGTAATATCTTACGCAAAGATACATCACTTGAAGGAACCACACGCGAAAAGGTTGCAAAGGCACGGACACTTATCTTAACCTGCCATGGCCTTTCGGCTTCTAAATGTCCTAAAGACTCAGACCGTAGCTGGTAATTGTTCAACATAAACCATGAATTAAATTAGTGCCACGACTATTAATTATCAATCTCTCAAATCCAAAAACCCTGCAATATACTCCGTGTGGAACAAAACGTATATCAACTTCCTCAATATTGAATCGCAAATGGTCAACTTTCCGGAGGGCATTGGTATTAACTGTTTCGAGGCCAACAAAATTACCTGAGGTTAGGAGTTTTCAATTGGTTTCTAGCTTTGATACTTGTTGAACAACTACTTTTGACAGAAATTCTACTGACCTGGCTTTATTGTCAATGGAATGAATTAACTCTCCCAACTTACAACTTCTAGAAAGAAATACCTCATGGTTTGATTTTTGTGCTCAATTGGATTCGTTGATTTACCCCTTTTTATTACCTCTTTTTGTTACCTTTTTAATCGAATTCCAGACTTAATAGACGTTTTGTTGAGGCGATCAAAAAGCACATGCAAGCTATAGCATTCATCTTCATTGAATCGTGGCACGGCATCTCGTTTGAGCGTCTCACTAAGATCTTCAAATGTTTTGGCCTCTTTTGGTTTTCCATTAACTACTCTGAATCAATTCAAGCATTTTATAGGAGATTGTATCACTGTAAAACTGTTATTTTGTTTGTTACATGAAACATAATTAAATATGTAGGAGGAAAAATATAATTTTGAAAATATTCCAAAATTTATAATGCTTTACTAGTTGAATATCTTTTGTGACTTCTCTTGAGCATTTAATAAGCTTTTCTATGACACCTCACATAAGCAAAGCGGTTAAATATATAGATATTGGTTTACTCGAAGTCTACCATCTTGATGACATCATAACATTTTCCCACTCCTCTCCTCTCCTGAGACCTTATCGAATATGTTTAATTGCTTCATATCGCACTTTAATTGGTGTTTCAACGTAGCATTCCCAAAACAAAAAATTAAAATAAATAAAAACGTTAAACATAATTTCACATTCTCGGCCCCATTACTACGAGAATTAAATAATCTAAAGTCACTAAATTGGATGCGAAAATCTGTACCAGATACATTTTTTGATGAACAGTATAAACTCTTAAAAAAACAAGTTAATAAAAATATTGAAAATGAAAGAAAAGACTTTTATGCGAAAAAATTAACATGTCAAACAATAAAGTTAAAACACTTTGGTCAATTACGAATGAAAAACTTGGTAGATCTAAATATAAAGAAATTGAATTAAATATTAAAATACAGGATAAAATCATATCCAGCAGTAAAGAAATCACTAACCTCTTTGGGGAATATTTCGCAAATTCGGTAAAAAATCAAATAGACCAACTTAATTTACCAGGAAATACGTGTACTACCACGAATAAAAATAATCATAATTTTACTCCACTAACACAACGCGATGTTAAAAAAATTATTCTTGAATCAAAAAATAAAAATAGTACTGGTATAGACGAAATTCCAACCAAATTAATACTTAAATGCTGTGATGAAATATCCTATTATCTTGCTGAAATTATAAATGTATCTGTACAACTTGGTCAATTTCCCACCAAATTGAAAATATGAAAGGTTATTCCTGTATTTAAAAAAGGCGACCCACTATTCTTAAAAAAACACAGGAGAATCTGTGTGTTAAGCAGTTTCTCAAAAATTATAGAAAGGGCTGTATACGAGAATATTAAGTATTTAAAAAATTATAATATATTAACATCCTGCCAGCACGGATTTCACGAGAACTATTCTATAGAAACTGCTTCTGTAGATTTAATTCAATATATCCATGAAAATATCGACAACAAAAATTACATTCTTGGAATATTTTTTGAATTTTCGAAGGCGTTTGAAACAATCAACCCCGTATTTTTAAAAGAAAAAATTGAGGAAATGGGTATTCGGGGCTCTGTAAATCAGTGGATAATATCATATGTAAAAAATCTGCGATTAAAAGTTAAAATCGATTCAGAGTATTCTGATAGTTACGAAACTGAATTAGGAACTCTTCAAGGAGGGATCCTAGGTCCATTGTTGTTTCTGTTGTACATAAATGACCTGCCGTCCTATATCCAGGATGGCAAGGTGTTTATACGCAGACGATACTACAATCGTTGTCACTGCAAAATCATATATGAAACTCAATGAAAAAGTTATTTCTGTCATAACTAATTTCAGCCAATGGTATACGAATAATCACTTGATAAATAATATAAGTAAAACAGTTATCATTGAATTCAAATCAAAATACAATCGTCCTAGTGAATTTGAATTTAACGTGAACAACACGATAATAAAATCAAGTATTAGCACAAAGTTCCTTGGTACCATGGTCGACTATAAACTAGACTTTGGGGAAAATATCAATAATCTTTGCAATAGACTGAACAAACTATATTTTGCCTTTATAACTTTAAAAGCAAACTTTCACCAAACCTATATGTATCATGCATTCATATACCCAGTCCTAAGTTGTAACATTGCTATTTGGGGCCAAGCAACTGATATAAATAGATTATTTGTAATACAAAAAAGAATGTTGAGATTAATTTTCAACATGTCTTACAGAGACTCTTGCAGAGCCACCTTCCAAGATAATAACATACTAACCATTTATTCCATATATCTACCTATATAAACTACTGTGCTATGTATTTCTACATTTTAATGACTTTAAAAAGATCAAAGAAGTACACCTATACCCCACACGAAACAATGAAAATATACATTTAAGTAACTTTAATTACATGCAGTATATAAAATCGCCAAAGTATGCTGGAGGCTTCTTTTTTAATGTCTTACCTGTAGACATAAATTCGCCTTCCTACAAAAAGTTTAAAATTAATTTGAGAGCGTATTTAAGTAAATATGTTTTTTATTCATTGAATGAATATGTCCAAAAAACGCATGTGGAAAATAAAAACCGTGATATATGTTCTTTATTAATAATTGATTAATTGTTATTAACATTTTATTTATTATTTTTACTACTTAGTATTAAGTTTCTAACTTGATTTTTATATTCAATATTTTAGTGTGTCTAAATATTTTTATTGTGATTGTATGACTTACTAGTTAGCCTGTACTATGTAATCAGAATCACCTACTGACCTGTCTTATATCTATATGTATATAGCAACAAAAGACCAATAAAGAATCTAATCTAATCTAATCTATGTTTCCGCTTGTTGAAATAACCTAACTCAGTCCGAAAAAAATCGTTATTTGACGTCATTTTATTTTGGCTGTAATAACCGTGATGCATATATGCTATGGAATTTTACTGTCGGTGGCTCTGCACATATTTTCAAAATTTTAAAATTGCAAAAGAGTTACGAATTTAAAATATTGCGAAAACTTTAGACCTTTGTTTAAAATGTTATGTATCCTCACTTACACTATTCTGCATCGATATTGCCGTCTACCGAAGCTGGAACTCGAACCTAAAATAAAAAAATAGCTAGATTAAACTGAATGTCGCCATATATTCTGTCGTCCTAAAATTTGACATATTTCTTGAGGAATAGGTTCCTCTTTATAAAAATGCTCTTTGGTGTTTCAGAAGTATCAGAGTTCTTATAAGAATTTAATAGCTTGTGTTACAAAGCTCGACAGAAGTTTGACTTGAAAATATTTACAGATCAATAATTTACTGCAATTTAAATCATACTATATCTAGTTTGGCATAAATATCACTTTTTTAATGCGATTATAAAGGAGGAACTTTATTTCTGTCTGAATTCTATTTACATCTCAACCTTTTTTAAATTCTGATGTATCATAAAATCAAATATTTATTTTTATGGCTACGTGTTTTATTGCCCACTTATAGACACTAAAAGCAATTTAAAAATATTTTTATGGGAGTAGATTTACGGAAATAAAGCATACCAGTGCAAAGGAAACAGAGCAAGGTATGATAAATTTACATACATTTAGTTATCTAAGGAGAAATAAAGCGTGTAAAGGCAGATCATGGCAATTTCATTTTATAGCGTTGGCGAAAGTTCAAGGATTTTTCAAATAGGAATTGAAAATATTCCGTTATAAAATGGAAATAAAATGCAGCACACCGGTCATATTTTCTAACTCAGGAACAATATAACTATCGTACTTTCCAATTTATAGTTTCTGTCTTTGCATGCTGCTCTTTTTTAATGATTAGCGACATTTATTAAAATGTTTACTATATTATTTTTTCATTTGTTCAATTCATCTTACACGCATCAAATTGTAATTACAATTTAATTATTTCAGTACCATTGTTAATGAAGTTTATAGAAATTATTGTTCTTGGTTTATATCCACTAGTAACAAGAGAAATAAAAACAATGTAATATTTTATATCACCAACATTTATTTAATTAATCCAGTATATAGTGACTCGTAAAATTAAAGAAATTGATGGTTTTGTTGGTTACTTACTGACTTTATTAATGATGAAGTTGCTTCTTGTGGTTTTAGTTTTTTTATGAAGTCGTTTGGAAATGAGGATACAAAATGGAACATAAGAGACAAGTACTGTTGAGATCATTATTGCCAGAAGGATATCGTCATAGTCTGTATATCACCTATCCATAAAATAAGGTTTCCAAATAATCTATAATTTATCCGTTAGATGTGGAAGAATAATTGATATGTTTTAGTACCCACCAGAGATGGGTCGGTGAAACCAAGCGCGGATTTATGGGGGGTGGGAGGAACGTGGTAATTCCCACCCCCCAAGATTCTGTAAACCATCAACTTTCGTTTTAAAATTTCATAATTTTTATTATTTTATTTTATATTTTTGAATATATATTCGGTTTAGGTTTGGTAATATTATAATTTTTTTTTGAGATTTTCTCTAGAAAGTTAGAAGGAAAACTTCCTGAAGACTTTCCGTGCAGCTCTTCATCGTTTTCCAAAAATGTTCTTTTTCTGTGCCTCCGTAGCATAGCCTTGGTGAATATTTTAATTTTTAAATATCGCAAGTATTTAAAGATATGTATTTATGTACTATGTGCTAAAAAGTATTAAAAGTGGTTTGTGTTCCATTGATCTAGGGGGTTGGTTTTAGTTACGTATAACCACAACACTGTTCTCAACATTAAAATTTGAAAAAAATTGCAGAATCTTTAATGCCATTGGTGAATTTACAAAATGAATCGAGTTAATATCAGACATACGTATAATCATAGTTTCCATGGGAAACTACATTCCAATTTCACTCGAGAATACTAAATAATGATACCATGGGAGCAGATCCATGCGCATATTTTCTCAACGAAGTGGAGAATTGAGCTCCTGGACTAAAAACACATAATCTTAAGTAAAATTGTGTAGGACATTTACTGTCTTTAAGTATAATAAACATGAGCCCTTCAAACTAATGAAGCTGTAAAAATTCATAGGGTTACTTTTGTTTATAAAGATATATATAGTAATTTTAATCTGAAATGTATTATCATACCGCCCACTTAAAATCGTAAAAATGGCCAAATTTTGCAAATTTCCTCATTAAAATTCATTTTCGCCTATCTGTGCAATCAACATCAAACCGCCTCGAGCGCCTACTGGGTCCACATTTGTATAAAATTAAGCTTTGATAATGATATACACCCGTATCCCCTAATATTTAATAAACAACTTTGTCGCATTTCAGCTTATATGAATATCATAATAATTAATGTACATTTTATCTTCGTTGTTTCTCCCCGGAATGCGAAGAGCCATAGCCACTATCCATGATAAAGGACGCCTATGTTAAGTGTTTGAATTTAATTTACGATAGAGAAAAAGCGATTCTGAATTAATAGCTAGTAGTATGACTTAGTTGTGTTGGAATAGTTTGCAACAGAACTTTTTATTCCCGTTGCAACTCGAGGACTTCTTGGCGGTGATAAATCACAAAAAATTATATACCCAAGATAATCATTTCATTTTCTTAATAGTGCCATATTTAATGGGGGAGTAACGCTTGAATGCATAAATTATCAGTTATACCTTTTTTAGCTGTTGGATGTGGATGTTATAAGTTCCTGGAAATTATCATCTAAACGGCCCATATACTGCTGCTTGGAGAAGTCAACTACTTAATAGTTATATTTTCTAAGAAAACTATGGAAGGTCAGGATCAAATAAAAAAAATGAATCTGTACAGGTTTATTCGTTAATTATTTACAAAAATTTGTATTTTTTGCTTGTACCGATCCGATAAATAGAAAATGAGGTATTAAAAAAACGATGTTTTCTAAAATTGAAACTTAATTTTAGGAAAACGCCTCCTGCCAGATTGGACAAAACTTTACTGTAACTTCCTGATAACATATAGATTGCATTTCCACAAAAAAATTCCCCCTCCCCCAAATAATCATTGAAATCGTATTTTTTGGTGTTTAGTTCCATTCAATTATAAGGCTGACAAGCTGGCTAGCTCCTGAATGTAAGAAATAATAGCCCCGTCGAGATTAGACATTATTCACTCAAAATATACCAGATTTCTTCCTTGTATCAAATATTTTGCTAAGTCAAAATAGCTCTTTAATATAGTACCAACAGACAGATAGATTGAATGACTGAATTTAAACACCTTGATTTTCATAATCTAGACAATTTGAAATGTAAAAATCCTAAGTAATAAAGATAGTGATTTTTCCATGACAGCACTTCCCTTTGGTAGGCGAGCGATCCAAAGAATCTGTAAAATTGTGTGCAAATAATACCCCTCTGTATTTGACATCTTTTATCTATTAAATATTTTTTTCTATTCGGTGATTACCTTTTTTGATCATCAAAAGTGTATTAGATTTCTTCAAAAATCTTCTTAGGTGTGGAGCCAATAGGCAGACATACAGGCAGACTGACGGAATTAAGAGACTTTAATTTTCGTAATATACATAATCTGAAACACGAACATCCGAAAAAATCTCGTACGGTGATTTTTTCACAATTATAACAGTTTCCTTCGGTGAGCCAAGAAAATAATAGATTGAAAAATAACAAATCAAATTGTTATGAACAAATAAACAATTTTAAAGTAACTGTAAGAAATAATACCCACCAGTCCAAGAATCCTCTCTACCTGTTATCTTGGAAGTTTAATTCCCACTGCAACATAAATTTATTTAAAATGACATGACCATTCAGCACTCATGCTGACCACAATTCCACCATCAAATATTGTCTAAATATTTGTAGCATTCCCTCAAATTATATTTATTCTCTTTAGAATTTTTCCATATAAGTCTAGCATCTGAGATTAATTCTCAGCATCTGAGATTAATTCTCAGATGCTCAAACAAATCTTCTAATTCATTTATATACATTGGAAATTATTTTACGATACGGACAATATTCCACTCACAACCACCTTGATCGCGATGTTAACTTTACAAATGATCAGCATCAAAATATAATTTTTAATTACTATTTTATTTATCTCTCGTCCCGTATATGCACAAATGAAAATGAACAAAATTCCCATGGGAGCTTGACAAGTAATGGGGATATCAAATCCTCGTTTCACATCCACATGGTGACTGTAAGTATGACATTCAGCTCAAAATGTAATCAATCCCACATGATCCTATAAAAATGAGATAGTCCCAAAGCTATTTATCTAATAAGGGTGAAGGCAAACAAGACATATCAAATAGAAACTTTCTGTTATTAAATATAGACTCTCAAAACAATTGCAAGATATCATATCTCTATCCATATTTTATTCGATACAAAACTGTTGCGACCAAATATCCAGTCGAAATAGGTATAGATTTGCATTTTTATTGTTCAACGTTAAATTCGTAATATTATACGATGTGTTCCATTATTACGGATTAATTTATTAAGGGTAAATCTAAGACAGGAAATTATATTAGTTGTCGAACTCATCTATACATTTCCTTAAATATATAAGGAACCAAAAACCAGACTGCAACCAACCAAGTACTAGATTACGAATTACAAGCCTAACCGCGTTAAGTGCAATAATTATGTATTGCCACAAAACGCTAAAGTTCCAATTGCAACAAACACCAACCGAAAGACTTATTCCTACTCAAAGGAGTTCTCGCACCAGCCACTCTATACCACTTGCAGACTGCAGTTTCGAGCTGTTGGCTCTCGTCAGTGCAGGGTAGGTTCGGAATGACTAGAACGAGACCTTCGATCATTCTTGGTACATGACGAGATTTTAAAACTACCACATGCAATAAAAGCGGTAGGCTTTATTATTTTCAATCGAATACTTTGGCGTTTTGTGGCAATGCATAGTTATTGCAATTAACGCGGCCAGATGTATTTCGCAATCAAGCACTCGGCAGGGCATTAGTCCGGAGAATGGCTGTTGATTGCGGTCTGTTTCTTGATTTCATAGATATTTAAGAAAATGTATATGATAATTTGAAACCTTTCTTAGAAAATAATTGTTAGAATTGAATTTTTAAGTAGAGGTACTCATATTTGTGATTTTTTAAAATATTTTTCTGAAACCAAAATTGAGCACAATTTTTTCTAAAAATTTTCCCATATGAAATACCTTAATTACTAAGTACTTTCTCAGTATATTTGATAAATGTCAATTTTTCATTTTTTTTTTTTCATAAACTTGCTAATGATAAAATACCGCTTCCCAAGGAATCACTACCTCCACATTCAGATTTAAAATGAAATTATGTATGTAAATAACACAGCCACAAAAATTTTTGGCCTTGGTAATACACTAGTATATTCCCATGTATTTTCACGCGTTGAATCTGAATACGAGGTCAGAATTGGTTGATTGGCTCATATATTCAAGATAACCTCAAGAAATAGATAAAAACGGTTCCAGAGTAATCGTGAGGACCAAGAAGTCACATGACCAACAGACAGACCAACGCCCAAACTTAAAATCTTAACGTTCCATGACATTCCAAGCCTATTTGAGCAATGAAAATTTTCAAAAATTTTTTTGCATTAGTAGGTATACTTAAATTGGAAGTAATACGCAGAAAATGGCATGAAAAAGATATAAAAAAATCATTGTGTGCCGTGGACTACACGATAGAAGTAAACCTTCTACTTCAAGCATTTTCTTCGAGGAAACCTACTACGCGCTCGAGGTAACCTACTGTGCATCCAATTTACTCGAGGAAAGCCACTGCGCATCCATAATTTTAGAGGAAACCCACTGCGCATCCATACTACTTGAGGTAACCTACTGCGCATCTATAGTACTCGAGAAAAGTCACGGCGCATTCAAGATATTCGAGGAAACCTACTGCGCATCCATACTACTCTAGGGAACCTACTGCGCAACAATGGTACTCGAAGAAAGTCACTGCGCATCCATAATACTCGGGGAACCTACTGCGCATCCATACTACTCGAGGTAACCTACTGCGCATCGATGGTACTCGAGGAAAGCCACTGTGCATCCACAATACTCTGGGAAATCTACTGCACATCCATGGTACTCGAGGAAAGCCACTGAGCATCCAGTTTACTCGAGAAAACCCACTGCGCATCCATACTACTTGAGGTAATCTACTGCGCATCCATACTACTCGAGGTAATCTACTGCGCATTAATGGTACTCGAGGAAAGCCACTGCGGATCCATAATACTCGGGGAAACCTACTGCATATCCATAGTACTCGAGAAAATCCACTGCGCATCCATACTACTTGAGGTAACCCACTTATTATAGAATCAAGAAAATAACAGAAGATCTATAAACACCGTACAGGTTGCATGGTATTCTAATTTGAAATCGTAGAAGCTAGACACACACGCGATGACCCGTCTCTGAAGCTACCTCCTCATCTATCCTTGAAACCTTGGTGTCAATTCAGCAACCTGAAAAAATAGTCTTGAATGGCAGGCATGCTGATGTTTTGTTTGTTTATAGGACTCGAACTACAATGCAACCTATAGGATGTTTATGAATCTTAAAACTCCACATCTAGATTTTCTATCTAAGTCTCTCACAACGAAGAAAATTTTGATACTATATTTGCACTTCACTATGTGTAAATTATTGTTTATGGAACATTAATAACATCGTCTACCCCAAAAACCTATAAAACAATACGCCACATCGGTAGTGGTGGTGGGGGTGGTGGTAGAGAGGTGGTAGTGGGTAAATCAAGTAAAAAAAAAATGTTGAGGCCTTAGGTTCTTGCATACACGCTAAATTACAATTTTATTTTTTTCACCTCCTTTTTTAATGGGGTGGGGGTAGTAATGGGGGTGACTAAGCTAAAAAAAATTTTAAGACCTTAACGTCCTTTATATATGCTAAATACCAATTTTACGAACTTTTATTGCGTGATTTACCTATTTAGCTACGTTTACCTCAATTTACCCCAATTTATCCGCAAAACTTCAACGAAATAAGATAAAAATATAATCTCGTTCCAGATCTCGTTTACATATGTGTACCAAATTTCATGTCAATATCTTAAACGGTTCCAGAGTAAACATGCGCAAAAAAAAAGTTACAGACAGACCGACGCGACTGACCGACCGACAGACAGAAATTTTTGAACAATAAAAATTTTCAAATTTTTTTTGCGTTACTATGCTTTCACTGGATGTGGAAGTAATAGAACATTATTAATAACCAAAATATCCACTCCATTGAAGGTGGCAGCTGCTATATACATTTATTTGGAAGTTAGTGTTTCACACAACATCTAAAACCTGAAAATAACAAAAGTGATTCTGCCGAAGCATCGTGCAAAATTATTTAAGATTTCGCGTTATTTTGGCTATACACACATTTTAATCTGATACGAAATTTAGAAACACTGTATACAAGGTGATGCAACATTTTACACATTCATTTGAGAAAAATAGAATGATTGTTTCGTAAAACGTTAATTTTCTCGTATGTGAGACACATATGGGGATTATATCATAGACACCGACAGACAGAAAATGACTGGCGTCAGAAAGCTCATATGTTATCGAGAACAGCTTGTCTCGGAAATTGCAAAGCTTCATTCGGGAGCTCCTGGTTTCCATCAGAGCAGGATTTATGCAAACCGGAAATGCACACAGTTATTAAAATAGTTCTGATGAAATTACGAGATCAAAACCACACCTAGTTTGAGCAACAACAAGCGTAAATGAATCATATTAATTACATAATTCTGAGAATATTAAGACAGTAGATTTGATGCTCCTTATCAGTTTATATTAAATTGACTAAAATGTGTCATCAGAATAGTCTTAATTAAAAACATGCACAGTAGCGAGTAAGCAGGGTAAATTAGTGAAGAGCAAGAAGTAATTTACCAAATCAAGAGAGATCTGATTTACCACAAAATATTTTTTCAGTTTCAGCTTCTGCCAAATTTTCAAAAATAGTTTATTGCTAATCATCATATTAGTATAATGTTCTTTTACTAGATGGAGTCACTGGCGCTAGAGATTTCAGTCGCACTAGTTTTATTTAAACAAAGAATATGTGGTAAAATCTTTAGAAATTTTTATAAGTACTTCACAGTGATATCCGCGTAACATACATGTTTAATACAAATTATTATAATCAGACCACTCTCATATGAACTATTGGGGCATGAAGCATCCCGATGTGATGTAGCATTTTGACCTTTCGGACGTGTGCAAAGAAAGTACGGATGACAAACTAGACATGTAGTATGTAAAAGTAATTGCTTTTATTTCTGCTTAGACAATACGCTGGTTTGGACATAAAAGTCAAAATTAATTCTCTTTCTCAGACTACAAGTTCATAATTCATACATAGTGGAGTGCAATTTAATTTCGATTTTTCAGCCCGTTGACACTATTGATTGATTGATTGATTGATTGATTGATTGATTGATTGATTGATTGATTGATTGATTGATTGGATTGATTGATTGACTTACTAGCACGGTAGGCATTGCTGCCACTCACATGGTTATGCAACTGAGCCTGCTACGTCCACGCTGGGTTGGATTAGGGTCATGCTTGTTGCCAGCAGCTACAGCCACACGGCGGTAAAGGAATGTGGGATGGGGGGTGTAGGTATTTGTGAGATGCGTTACCGCATTGTGTCAGGGAGCGTTTAACCTCCCTTTTTTGTGTTTTTGATTCTGAACTTCTGCCTCTTCTGAGTCTTCTTGTGAAATACGTCGCGTTGTGTCGTGATGTCGAGTGTTTACGCTCCCCTTTCTGTGTTTCTGCTTCTTTGAGTCTTTTTATTCTGAATTTTCTGGTTCCTACAGATTTCCTTCTTCTCCTTTTGAGTCTTCTGATTCCTCCGTTTCTGGTTCTGGTAGAGTATATATCTGTAGGTATTTGTGAAATGCGTGGTCACATTGTATCATGATGGAGTGTTTGTGCTCCTCTTTTGTATTTCTGCTGTATCTTCTTCTTATTCTAAGTCTTCTGATTCCTCGGTTTCTGGTTCTGGTAGAGTATATATCGCTGCAATTTCTTTGTGGAATTCATTTTTTCTTCTCGCTTTTCTTTCCCAGTATGTTTGGTCCTTTCCCAGTTTGTTCATAATCCTCTCAGTTATTGTTTTCCACGTGTAACCTGATCTCCCTATTTTTAGTGTAGAATTTAATGTAGAATTTTTAACTTAACAACGAGCGAAATTTTCACCTAAAAAACCTCACTTGATAATTTGCCTAAGAAAATATTATGACCATACTTTCAGAGTAATGCGTTTGATTATTACAGCTTTTGTGCCGTAATATGTACCACTATATGTGGAATTTTTTCACTTAACAACGGCCTTTGTCGCACTTTTCTTCACTTCTTTGCAATGAGAGATCTAATCACCCATATTTCCGGCACGATTGCTCAGTCGGTTAAGGCGTATTGAGTGGCGAATATGCTGACCGACTGTCTATCGCGCTCTGGGTTCGAGCTCCAGCCCCGGTATTGACAACACCGGTGGGATGGATGTATGTCTGCGTTTTTTCAAATGTGTAACTCCCTTCCGGACAGCCTTGGCTTTGGATTGTTATGTTAGTATGACAAATAAAGTATAGCTTTGCGGGTTTACACAGGAATATCACGGCCACACTTTAATAATTTACTACCTACCACAAACTCTTGGTAACAGCAGTAGACACTTTCAAGGGCATGGATGTATAAACACTTCTCAGACTATCCTCTAAGAAATCTGTTTGAATCAGATTTTCAACACTATATTATAACACTCACAACGCAAAAACATGCAATACCACAAAACACACTGCTATTAAAACAGACACAAACAAAAAGTCAAAGATCAACAATACTTATCTGTGGTACTTCTCTTCCTTTCCATTTCCTTCCCTTTGTAAAATCTTTTATTTAACTTGCAATGTTTGTATGTTTGTTTGTTTAGGTCAAACCTTGCAATCAAAATTTCGGCTATTTCTAACTAATCTAGAGCTTTGAAATTTCGCACACGTGTGTATGTCCGGTAACAATGCAACATGGTATAGCCATTATCGGTCTAAATCCAATATGGTGGACGTCCCAAGATGGCGGATCGGCTTTTTAGTCACAACCCTATTTCTAAATAAGCTAGAGCTTTGAAATTTGGCGCACGTATGTATATCTGATGACAATATAACATGGTATAGTCATTATCGGCCTAAATCCAATATGGCGGACGTCCCAAGATGGCGGATCGGCTTTTTAGTCACAACCCCCTTGATATGAGTATCAAATGAAAGGGTTCGACGAGTAATATACGATAAACTATGTCACGTCATTCTAAATTCAATATGGCGGACGTCCCAAGCTGGCAGATCGCCTTTTTCTTCACAACCCCCTCGATATATGTATTAAATGAAAGAGTTTGACGAGTAAAATACGATAAACTATGTGACGTCATTCTAAATTCAATATGGCGAACTCCCCAAAATGGCGGAGTATTTCTTCACAACCCCCTTGATATGGGTATCAAATTAAAGGAGAGTAAAATACGATAAACTATGTAACGTAATAAATCTAATATGGCGGACGCCCTAGGATGGCAAATTATCTTTTTCCTCACGACTCCCTTGCCATTTGTATCAAATGAAAGGGTTTTGTCTGTCTGTTTGTCTGTAAATTAAGTAGACCAAAAAGTAAAAAAATAAAATTAGATAAAAAAAAATATTTTTAAGAAAAACCTTTTATTTGAAAAAACTACTAAAAAGTAAAATTTTTTTTTTAATTCATACGCCTGGGAACCAAAAGCTTTGGGGGCGGTCAATTGAGAAAAGTAACTATACAATAGTGCTATATGACCATCCGTAAAGCTTTTGGTTTCCAGGTGTATGATTATTTTTACTTTTTAGTACAGTTTTTTCAAATAAAAGCTTTTTCTTGAAAATATTTTTTTTATATAATTTTATTAACTTGTTCTATTGCATTACACCAAAACCACTATACCTGGATCTGGATTATGTACGAAACAAATCACTACTCTCAAAATCGCCAATCGCACGTCCCAAGATATGTATTACCCTTCAAACACCCATCACTCGCCTGACAATTCAAAATTGTATCAGAATAAAATGTAAAACTTTGCCAGATATGTTGCTTATGCCCTGTAGCCTACAAATCCACTTGTCGTAAAAAAGTTGTCATGAACACAAGGGCACAAATCAAAATTTTCTAATTAACCGTAATAGAAGCCATCATGAAGCACATTTTCCCCAAAAATCATTAAATATTCTGCAAAATTTCTATTTTTAAAATAAATAAATAAACGAACTTTTACGTGTACGGCAATAAAAACCAAAAATCCTCATTTTCTCCGTTCGACTACAGCAGAAAATTAATTATTTTTCGTATACTTTTCCCTTCCCACGACGATATCTCCCAAACTATTAAATTAATAAAAACAAATATTGTTTACAAAATATTCGCTATATTTTCCAGATTACTATGGTTCTTAAATCAGATTTAATAATGTGTAGTGTGATGTCAATTTTCGAAGCTTATCGGCGGAATCACGTTCGCTACGGATATTCGCTCTCCCACTACTTCCCGCAACGGTCCATCGTTAAATAATTGTACGCGTTTTAACTTTTTTCTACTCCCTTAGGTAAATTTGCTGTTTTCTGTAGTCTGTAGAATGGATAAGTAGGCAGTACCAGTTAACTGAACGGATATATTTCATATCAGTTCTAGGATGGATATAAAATGAAACCGACTAATCACAGTTCGTATATTAAGTACATAGATAACTTATTCGTTTTAAAATCAAATTAGTGCGTGAGCTGTCAAAGTAACTGCCAGTGTGTACTGTCAGTGTGCATTTGTGCAATATATTAATGTTTAATAAATTTTGTAGTTTTTTTAAGCTGGTCGTAGAACTCTAGTGAATTATCCATATCGCACTCAAAAGATTTGAAGCACTCCGCCTACGGCGTCATGCTCAAACTTCTTTATCGTGCGATATGGATATCATATCCACTCTTACACAAACTTGCACAAACTACTATTGTGGTCTATGATATTTTGAAATTTATACCTCGAGAATGATTATTATGTAATAAAAGTAAGTATATGGGGCGAGCGTAGAGGCGACTTCAATGTGAATATCAGTCGATATTCCATTGAAGCAACGTCGAGCGCGGTTAGTACTTTGATGGGCTCCCCCATCTTGAGAAATACAGCGTTCTCGTTCCACCTTCTAGAGGCTTGTAAATCAGTGTATACTCGGAAGTTACGTAATTTCAGAAGAGGATTACGTAGTGGATATACCATCCTTCGGAGGGGATGTAAAGCAGGCGGTCCCTTGTCTATTAAATGTTAGGCAAGTAAAAGATCCCTACTCTTCTTAAGGGAAGAGGTTCGGCAAAATTTCCAGGTTGGGGGTAGCTCGTCTCCTGGCGTCGGTGATAGGCCCTGGTAGCGGAAATAGGCCGACGTTAAACAGTTAAAAAAAAAAAGTAAGTATATTTGTTGAATATTAAGTCAGTGTTAAATGGGTCTACATAAAATATTTATATAATAGATTAACATGTTATAAGAAACTCCAGTCTTCTTTTTTTGTAATTAATTGATAATCACGGTAACAATACTGTGAGATTTTTATAAAAAAAATGCGAACATGCACATTGTATCGGTCATGAATTTCTTATTTTTTAAGAAGGAGAAAAACTTAGACTTTTATCTTTAATTTGGTTTCACAACATTTTTGGCGCAAGTACCATGGTTTCTGAGATATTTAACTTTTAAAGTATTATTTTGACTTAAAAATATTCGGCGCCATTTTTAAACCATTTCAAATATTATATTATTACAGTTCCATAGACAAATTTTTTTCATTGTGAGACTTGGATGGAGAATCTGGATGTGGAAGTAGTGATTCCTTGCGCAGTGGTTTTTTTAATGGTTAAGCAATCATTTTTGGACCGCTTCATAAATAAACATTTCCAGGGACCGGACGTATGGTCCATCTAGAGGTGTGTAGGTGCTACGTAATTATTTACTTTGGAGAAGTTATTATATCATTAAAATTCCGTCGCCCACCTAAAAGTAAATATGAACATTTCCAGTACCAGTGATGTAATTATACGCCCTGTGTGACTTTTATGTACGTGAGAAAAAAACTTTATAACCATAGCTGAATTACATATAAAATGAAAGTTGCATTTTCAGAAAGTCATTAATTTTCTGCATCGATGCTTCAGAAAAAGGTGTAAAAATACTCTGCTAGCTAGTGGAATTTAAAAAGTTGTGCAAGACTGAACCTTATAATTTTAGATTACTTTTAATCTACCCGACCCCCGTGTCCTGAAATAAAACGATGCGGTTTTATAAATAAACCATACACTTATTTTAATTGCTCTTTTATAGGGTTCTACTTCTCCGCCTTATTAATTTGAATACTTAAATATGCAAACAGGAGGATTTTTTCCACTTAGAACAACCCTTATTTTAAAACAAACACATTCATTTTAAAAATCCAGAACCATACACAGGGTGTTCCTTAGTGACTCGCTAATATTTCAGGGTGTGATTCATCAGGTCATTTTATGAAAAAAGTCCATATGAACATATGTCCGCAACGGCTTAAATGTTTTGCTACAAGGTGTTGAATTATTTTTTTTAAATCGTAATTATTTTAATATCTCAGAAGGTACTTTAGATATTATTTTAAATTTCGGTGTGTGTTAATAGAATATAAAACCACATATTTTAGTTAGAAAAGTTATTTTATAGCTCCACCAGTGGCGTCCCTGCAAACATGTCCTTTGATATTTTTTACCAAGAAAGTGGTATGACATTGACATTTTTCCATGTGGATATTTTTTCTGATTAGCCTGATTACACTAGTTCACAAGTTCAAAGCCGTGTTAATTCTTGATAAAGCTCGTAAAAATAAGAGTGAGGGCTCATTGGATTTCGGAATGACGTCTAGAAAAATGTTCAAAATTTTCAAACCCGCACATAAACAATTGCAAAAGTTATAAACAAATGAAGATTGAAAAAATAACGAGATTTGTTTTTTGTAAATAACTCGAAAACTATTAGTATTTAAGGAATTTTAAAGAAGGATTTTTAAAGAGGAAGAAATTTCCAATAAAAAAGTCCCAACTGTCGAATAGTAGAGTGATCGGCGCTCCGCAAAATGACTTCTGTGGGGGTTTCGGGGTTACAACTTGAAACCTTGACCAAACGAAAGTTCGTATTTTGATGTTTCAAAATCCAAAAGCCGTCAAAAATCGGCCTGTGCAGAAAGGCACTATAATCAAAATTCGAGTTATTTAGCCTACTGTATAGAAGAGAACGTGAACAATTTTTTGATGCTAAATTTGTAAATAGTTTTGTGGAATTGAATTTTTTATGAATTTTTGAAAATTGCTCAATGCACGGGCTCTTACGCATAAAAATCTTTGATATCTCGATTCGTACCACTGCAAAATTTAATTCAATTTCATGTTTTTTTCCGCTCAACCTGTCGATACTTGGAAACGCGGCGTCATATCGAAAAATTGCATTCTTTAAAAAAGTTTGCTTTGTCTATGTAGAATCCGAACACATAAGAATTATAATTTTTAATGGTTTTGTAAACGAGATATGCAATTAAATGTGATTACGTGTTAAAATTGTGGTATTTTCGGGAATCTCAGCTCCGCATCCCCACTCTGCTTCGCCTATCTTGCGTCTCTAGATTCCCCGCAGCTCCATTTCACTCGCACTTTAAGCGGTCTATACGGATATAAATTAGGCACATTTTATCATTTTGTTATAAAATAAAGAAACTATAGAGGAGGCTTTTTACACGCACTTAGCAGATAACAAAATATATATATGTTATTTGCAATTTACTATAGATTTCAGAATATCGGTACGTTATGTACAAAGTAGGTATACTACCATATCATATGTTTGTAAATTGTCGTGAGCAAAAACAAATAGGACAAGTCTTACAACCTATTTTTGCTAAAATCTAGTTGTGTACATCTAACTTTAATTTTTGTGACATTGTCAGTTAGTTGTCAAAATTACTCATTATGTTCAAATAGAGACAGATTTACATTAGAAAAAAATAGTTGTCCTAGTTTTTTTGCTCACGACAGTACCTATATAAAATTTAAAAAATCACATTAAGACGTAGGCACTTAATAATGTCATATATAATTTGCTATTACTATAATGATTATAATGTTACACTATGCACAGACATACAAATTTACACGACTTCATTCATCGTCGGACGCCTCGGAATCGCATTCTGCAGTCACTGCTGAATGTGATGTAGATTGTAAGACATTTCGAATTGTCAGTTCATTTTTACAAGATTTTTGACCCATACACTTGCAGGAACCAATGCAACCTATCCGATTCTTTATACAAGTACAAACTTTACTTCTGCAGTCTAAAAAACATGATGAGATAAGATTTAAGAAATATTAAATTTTAAATATTAGAAAAATACCTTTCTTACAAGCACACGATGCCAAGACATCTAACTTTTCGGGGAAGGCAGGAAGAGTACTTAGTATCGGTGTGATATTACCTTCCACGTCTATATTCCGGCCAAAATCAGTAACGTTGGGTAAGTGTGGCCGTGGTTGTAAAGAATTTACCCACACTTTAGTCTGGTAATACGACCTCAAGCAATGTTGTCTTAGAGAGTCTTCAGTTGGTGGTAACTTTGTAATTGTAGTAGAAGTCGCCATTATTCCTCTTAGTGCGTTTACTGATGTAATGTCAACATTTGTTGAATATAGTTTTACTACGAAATTGTGCATATTTCTGAACATTTCCTCCGAGAATTCGTCAATGCCGACTCGGTGTAAATATTCATAATACTGTGTATAAATTTTCCAGCATGTTTTTTTACCAAACCCTGTTATTTGACTAGTTGTATCACAACCAGTGAAAGCATGAAATGCAGGCAGGTTCTCACAGAGGTTGTCAGGCATAGTAATTTTATGGACGGCTATATATTGTGTGGCATCACCTCTTCCAGTTTTCAGCCATATTTCTTTCTTTTTAAAATGTCGACATTTGTTGCAGCTATATTTCTAATGTCATTTTCGATGTTTTTAGACATTACTTGGGACAAACGTTTCCCAGGTGAACGTTTTTGGCAAAATACACATTTATTTATGTCAAAAACTTCTTTACGTATATTTCTACCAACTGGGGTTGGAGGTGGTGGTGGTAATATTCCGGCTGCTTCATATTCTTTACGTCTCTTTTGTTTCTTGCGTAAAACTTCTATATTTTTTTTGCTGATATAAGTCAAATAGCACGATTTGTGCCAAACCAAATGTTGCCAGTTTCCACTTTTGCCGTCTGTGATTGCATCGCGAATCTCGGGATCGATAGATTTTGCAATAGTTTGCCGAAGTTCTGCACATTTCGCGAAAGTACTGAAACATTTTTCTGATGCATGTACTATAGAAGCTCCTACTTTTTTACAAAAAACGCACGTCGGTCCCTTTTTGGTTTTAAATTCTATCGTTGATTCTAGTTCACTCTCAGAACTTGTGGTATCTGTTGTGGAAGAGTTAGCCATTTTTGTTTGAGAACTGACTGTAAGGAAACAAGCCAACAAAACTTTACTCTATTGGATTTTTAAGTTTAAACACAGCAAAAATTAATCGACATTATTAGTTACTAAGTAAACCTACCTTTCTGTCTGCCTCTTGAAATGTTTATAGAAATATTACGTTTATAAGATAACGCATAAAGACCGTAGTTAAACCAATGCTTGATTTGAAACTATTTTACTTCACTTCAGTCCAATATTTTGTATCTGAAAGGACGCATTAAAAGCAATCAATCAATTTTTGTGGTTTTATTGTACAATACCTGCAGGCTCTTTATAAGTAATCTAATATACTCCACAATAAAAAACGTCACAAACAAACATTTTACAAGTGTTGTTACATCCTCACAAATGATAAAATGTGCCTAATTTATATCGGTATAGACCGCTTAAAGTGCGAGTGAAATGGAGCTGCGGGGAATCTAGAGACGCAAGATAGGCGAAGCAGAGTGGGGATGCGGAGCTGAGATTTCCGAAAATACCACAATTTTAACACGTAATCACATTTAATTGCATATCTCGTTTACAAAACCATTAAAAATTATAATTCTTATCTGTTCGGATTCTACATAGACAAAGCAAACTTTTTTAAAGAATGCAATTTTTCGATATGACGCCGCGTTTCCAAGTATCGGCAGGTTGAGCGGAAAAAAACATGAAATTGAATTAAATTTTGCAGTGGTACGAATCGAGATATCAAAGATTTAAGTTATTTTTATGCGTAAGAGCCCGTGCATCGAGCAATTTTCAAAAATTCATAAAAAATTCAATTCCACAAAACTATTTTCAAATTTAGCATAAAAAAATTGTTCACGTTCTCTTATATACAGTACGCTAGATAACTCGAATTTTGATTATAGTGCCTTTCTGCACAGGCCGATTTTTGACGGCTTTTGGATTTTGAAACATCAAAATACAAACTTTCGTTTGGTCAAGGTTTCAAGTTGTAACCCCGAAGCCCCCACAGAAACCATTTTTAAGCGTCTTTCGGAGCGCCGATTACTCTACTAGAAACGCTATCTCTGTTATTAATAATTTTAATTTTATGTTGAAAATAAAGCTCCGCGCGACGAACACTAAGCCGTTTCGATGCTCTGAAACCGGCCGTAATAAGTAAAAATATTTTTTTATGTTATTAAATATTAATTTAAAAATTTAAAAAATTTATGGCATTATTTAGACACTTAAAGGAACAATATCCCGTTGTAAAAAAAATTTTTTCACCGATTGTTAATTAACAAATTTTTTTAGAGTTTGCGTTTATATTTCAAGTCGGATGATTGTTAAACAAAAGCCACTAATATTATTTTGCTTCGTGGAGACCCTATGTCAACTATACTTTATGGGATTATGACATTGCGATGTTTTTAATTGTTATAGTCTATTAGTCATTAATTATTTAACCTAACAAAAAACTGAAAAATGAAAAAGATGTTGAAAATTTTTTTTAATTAATTTTAATTATTATTACTGTTTTTATATTCAAAAGTACTATAAGATCACATAAACTTTAAATTTTCATTGCTAATTGTTTAAACAAATTTTATAAACAAATAGATAAATTACGTATTTTTGAAAAAAAAATTTCTGCCATTTTATTGGTTATGAAATATTATGATTCAACCTCTCTTTTTAATTTTTTGTTAGGTTAAATAATTAATAACTAATCGACTATAACAATTAAAAACATCGCAATGTCATAATCCCATAAAGTATAGTTGACCTAGGGTCTCCACGAAGCGAAATAATTTTAGTGTGCGGGTTTGAAAATTTTGAACATTTTTCTAGATGTCATTCCGAATCCAATGAGTCCTCTCTCATATTTTTACGAGCTTTATCGAGAATTAACATGGCTTTGAACTTGTGAACTAGTCTATGATCAATTCTACATGAAAACGGTCTCTTGCACTTTTCTCGTCAGACGCACAACTCCCCAATCTTAAAACTCCAGTACGGTAACTGGTAAGTCTTGTGTACCTCAACCCATAACGAAAAAAACGCTAATTCTGCTTGAAGGGTATCTTTTTAATATTCTATCTTGGAAGTTTCAATATGATAATAATTAAAAAGAGTAAAGTGTTTGCCTGATTCTAATTTGTTGAATCACACTTTGATAGTTTTATTGGTCCATCTATAATGTCTATTCTGTGATCGATTGCCGCAGCTTTATTTCCATTAACAGCAGCTGACAGAAAATTGATAATATTTAATTAGTAATATTTTTTGAACGGGATACACACTTTGTCAAACGCGCGGGAAAAATCTAAGTACAAAATGTCAGTGAATTGGCCATTATCTAATTGTTTAGTCCACTTGTTGTAGGCTTGGAATAAATTGGAGGTGACAGAACGTCTTGGTAGAATCCATGCTGACGGTGTGGTATTACGGAATTATCTACTAAAAAGGTAATTAGCTCTTCACATATGGTTATTTCCATAACTCTACAAGGCGCAGAGGTTAAACTAATGGGGCGGTAGTTGTGGCAGCAAAAAAAAACTCAAAACTGGAATCGTAATTACCAATATTTGATGAAAGTGAACCTAATTCATTGATAGTTTATTACCAAATTTAAACATGGCTTGGCAATAAAGAAAATCCACGGTATTGTAGCCGAAAGGAAGTCAACGATTTGCTTCTGCTCATCACGACCAGTAAAAAACCATCTCCAAATTTTATATTAAATTTAATATCGTGTAGTTGCACAAACCGTTGCAGTGGCAAATTTAGCCGTCGAAAAGCTTTAAATGGTAGAGTTCTTTACAAGAACTGCCATGGGGTTCCGTATTTAACTGTTACAAAAGAGACTGATCCAAATTTCACACAGAATGAAAATGAAACTAATAATGAAGAAAATTTATTTGTAAAAAAAATTTATATGTATAAAAGTATTTTTTAACCCATTAAGTTAAAAATGTTATCTATCTGCGAAGGTAATTATTTTTACATATATTTAAAAAAAATTGAACTACTCTTGCTGTTATATTGAAATTCAATTTATATGTACTATAAAGTGAAATGTAATGTTTCAAAGCAAAAACGCCCCGATAACAACTACAGTTTTTCATTTAGTACAACATTAGAATACCTCTTGATATATAATATGTTAAACGTTATGTTTGCCCAAAAATTATGTTGCTTCAGAAATAAATTGAAATTCTGCAGTGATGCTTTAAATTTTTAATTACTATAAATTGATATTAATTCCACTATTATTATTTATAACAGTCAAATTATATTCTGAAACGATAAATCCAACGTGTACAGGCAGAAAATTGATTTCAACTTGTTTTGTCCGACGCCATCCGCAAACATAATCAACTCTCTCGTAACCTCCGGGCACTTATTGGACGATTAAGCACTCCCATTTTCCATGTATGAATATTATAGACACGCGTTCGATAAAATGAGACCAATTGTGTGTTCAGCTGTCGAGTTAAGTCAATTCAGCAAAAGATTTAATGAAAAATGGTTTGAATTAGAGATGCCAGCAGGGAGATACCACCAGTTGGTCGGGATAATACTTCAACCATTAATTCCCGCTGTCGGTCGCTAAATCATGACGCGATGCTGCCCTGTAATCAGTACCCGGTTGCCCCGATCGCATGTGAAACGCAAGGAATCTGGAACAAAACTTTGATGAATTAATCTCTTGCTGTACCTACCATAAAGCATTGAAAAATAATCGCCAGTGCAAATTGATATACATGCTTTTATTTTCAATATTTCATTCATTGCAATTAAGCAATTAGGATAAAATGAGGAACCAATTAATTTAATTTATGAAAGTCAATTTTATCTTAAAAAATTGGAATGGCTTGTAAGAATTATCTTATTTTCACAACACAATTTAGTCTAGATTAAAATTGATTCGAATATATAGCATTGCTGTCAACCCAACCGATTTTCGTAATAATCTGAAAAAAGTCCAAAGAAAACAAAGATAGCATCGTATTTCAAGATGGCGAACACTGAAATCGGGCACCCCCACCCCCAACTTGATATTACTGAGGATATATAAGAACTCTATTTGTCATTTACCCCCCACCCCCGTCATTCTCCTTATACCAATTTTTCGCTATATCTATATATTTATAGGCATACGAGAGCTTTCTAATAAAGACACTAAACAGTTGACTCCCATATGCAAGCTCTTCTCTATCAACTGCTTTAAACAGAATAACATATTTACATAAGATCACCCATGTCTGAAGCCACTTTACTCCTCTATCTCTTTAAATTGTTTTTCAATGATTCCTTTCAATATCCTGCTGTACAGTCTACTTCTGGATGCAATTACACTCAGCCCTCACAACTTTAAGTAAATATTTAAAAATCTTGTAAAACAAGAACCAATTAAAGTGACGTTAAATACCATAAGAGAATTTATATTTTGTCAAACATATAAAAGTTTATCTCAACTTGATTTAAAGTAATGATTTTTCAAAGGCAAAGTTTTATATTTAAACTAGGAAGCTCTGCAAAGATAAACTGGAAACTTGTAGCTTGCATTAAATTGCTCAAAGGCTAGATTCGATGAAAGTAGAATTTGTAATATTATATCAAGTAAAGGAATTTTAAAGAATTTTAAGGAAGCATACAGGTAATGTTCTAAAATAAAAATATTTAAACATTACTTTAGCATGAGTCTCGCATATTTAATATCAAAATTCACATATAACTAACTCAACGAGGAGTTCTAGTTTAAGATGACCAATTCTCTGAGACGAAAGTACGAGAAAAATAACACAGCCCCACAAAAAAAATAAAAGTTCTGTACCAGAGACGTGAATACATAGATTTTGTGTATTTTTTTATGCTGAATCCGAATCCGCAGCCAGAAATATGGGTTACCCAGGTAGTTTTTTAGTAAAACGCAAAAACATCCCCTAAAATAGAGTGATACGGTAAAGCTTTATAATGAAATGCAACAATTTGTAAATATTTTGAGAAAACATTTTAAAATAAGATTTTGAGCTTTAAAAAGAAATATATGCAAATTAAATCAATACCCACCTCTACGAGAGGGTCAATTCCACCCTCAAGATCAAATAATCAATGTTATAGTGCAAAATAATGTGAAAAGCTACAGCCTCGTAGTTTGTAATTCCAAATATACAAATGTAGGTTGACAGACAATATACCTAAAAAAATCTCTGCTATTAATTCAATCCCATTCACGACTTCTCCTTTTCTTAACACCGTTAAGCCAATTTTATGCCTGCATGTAAGCAACTTCGAAGGGAAGTGAAACACTATTACACGACATGCCACGTATTCAGTTCCTACTGATGTGTAGCGTTCTATGTGATGTAAAAGGTACGATGCGACGCTGGGAAGACAAACCTTGAATATATACTTATTGAAGTATATCTTTAATGCATGTGGATTCATATATTCTAGGTTTCGTGAAATCCAGCATTTTGGTTTATATTTGTGGTAATCACTTACAAAAATTAACTCGAATTTGTGTGATAACATCATGTACACCGTACAGCATTTTTGTAAGATGTATAATTTAAGAAACTTCTACTTGATTTCTAATAGTGTTGATAAAAACAAGTAGTGATATAAATGTACCCAGTCGCGGCTGTTTAAATTCGGGGAAATTTATATATTTTCAATTGTAACACGATGTAAAATACATTCTCAAACCAAGAATTATATTAACTCTATGCTTTTTTGGTTTCACATTACACACGTTGATGTCACTTTGAAGTAGGTACCTGCATTTTTACGTAAATAGAGTTGCATTTTCCTTCTAATGAAATAAAAATTACATTATCCTTTGAAAATACATGTTTACGTTTTGGTGACATCCCGTTTTTAAATGACATCACAATATTACCAAGTGTAAAAGTTTATACAATGTGTAGCTTTTTTAGTATAAATATTATATCCATTTTGATATACAAAAAGCTGGTTTATTTTATAAAGGTATATCTGCTGTTTATTTCGTTTGATTGGTTTGCAAAAAATATTTATGTAAGGGATTAATGTTTGTTCTATTAATGTCATTCAAACTGAACAAGACTATTTACTATTGAAAATAAAAAAAATAATTCGATAACAAGATTCGTTTATTTAACCACGACTAAAATTTGCAGTCAGGCGCTGTCGACCGCGAACACCAATTTTACAAAACAATATGCTCGAAACATCTAAGTTAAACTTATAAATATGCCGATAATAGTCATGAGTCGAAAGAAGGATGACAATTTTGGGCCCAATGCGCCCACCTTAGAAAAGTGTACTATCTTATGTTTTTTGGCATGCTGATCAAAAATATGACCTTCAATTTTCCGAAAATTGAGCGGAAAAAGATGGGGTACCCACTAGAGTATTAACTGATATCACAGCCACACAAAAAACAAGTGGTCTGGCCTGCGGACCAGACCAGGGTATCTTTATGTATTTGCACCCGTTGAAACCTAATCCGAGGCCAAAATTATCAGATTGCTTCTTTTTCACCCATAACCTCAAAAAAACACCCCCCCCCCCCCAAAAAAAAAGTGGTCTGGCCTGCAGACCAGACCAGTCTATCCTTATGTATTTGAACCCGCTGAAACCGAATTCGAGGTCAGAATTATCAGATTGCTTCTTTTTTCACCCCTAACTCTATAAGAAACACTCCCCCAGAAAAGTGGTCTGGCATGCGGACCATACCAGTGTATCCTTATGTATATGGACCCGCTGAAATAGAATCAGAAGTCAGAATTGTCAGATTCGCTCGTTTTTCACCCAGGGCCGGGCCCAAGGGGGGGTAGGAGGGCATACGAGAGCACCCCCCAAAGTTCGGGCAGTTGGTTCCAAACGTGGTTGACGTTGGCAAAATCTAACTAATCATCACATACCAATATATAATTTGAATTTTACACTAACTCCCACAATCGCGAAATTAACACAACGATTGGCAACCCTGTAAATATTTCATTTTATCAGTAGTGTGTTTTCCATTGAAGCTACGGAAGCAAAGCTTCCCTTACACGACACGGAATCCCTATTTTTAATATTAATTTATTATACATAAATTCTTTTACCAAAAATACTAGAACTATCAATGATTTTTAAATAGAATCTATATGTTTCTACTTCTGATCTAATATAATATTATTAAGTATACATACCTATTAGTTTTGTTTGGTAGTGTTTTTATATTGTGATATTAGACAACAAAGTCTAACTTGGTATTTACGGAACTTTTTCCTGTTTCCACCTATTGTAATAATTTTTTATTGTATTGACGACTTTGGTCAATAATTTCGACGTGTCCCACACCATGTTACTGTATGGTCTTTTGGACAATAAAGTTTATTATTATTATTATTATTCTTTTTCTTTACTTTATTTAGGCTAATTTTTTTTTAATTTTTAATATGATCAAATGATTTTTGTTTAACAGTTCTTTTTTTTTAATTTTATTAAAACAAAGGATTTTTTTAATTTCTTTTAAGTAGTAAGTATTAGGTTTAGGTACATGATGATCCAACAGAGATTGAACAAGACCATTTTTCAAACGAAAACCAAAAAGGCCATTCGATATATTTTTTTCCGCAGAAACCAAAAATTATCATAAACGAAAACAAATAAATTGAAAACAAAAGATTTATGACACAAGAATACAGGGTTCGGGCTCATATGGAAAACCTGAAGAGCGTGGAAAATTCAGGGAATTTTAAAAATCCTAAGAAAATCATGGAAATCTCAGTGAATTTTAAATATTTTGCAAAAATCATGGAATTGTGAGTCACAATATGAAAAACAATAAACTACTTACGAGTTTCTACTGTTATTATACTCTTCGCAAATACGAAAACGAAGAGTATTTTGCATTTGATCGGCACATTTCTAAAACCGTAAATATCGCCCGCAGACAAAAAATTTTCATATCATTGTGTTAGTGAACGAATTCTGAACAACTTTGAAAATGTCCGTCTGTCCGTCCGTCCTTCACGTTTCTTGTAAGCACGATAACTCAAGAAAGAAAGATCCGATTGTACTGAAATTTGGACAGTAAGTTAGTGTTAGCTAGAGGAAGAACCCTATTGTTTTTGAACAAAATCGATCAGTAAATAAAAATGTCATTAATGATTAAAATTTGAAATTTTTTTTTCATTTTTATGTTTTTGTAATTGAATAGAAATCTGGTGAAATAATATTTCATTTCAATATTTAAATATTTATATATTTTACAAATATATGTTTCATAATGTAATATACAACCGTGGAAATATGATTTTAGCTCGTCTCTTATAAAGTAAAAATTTACATTTTTTTACGTGTTAAGTGGTGGTGTAGTTCTTACGCTTTTGACTCGGAATCCAAAGGTCTCGGGTTCGATATCCAAATGGGGTATGGTACAGTTTTTTTATTTCTTATTTTTACTTTATTTTACATTGAGTCTTTTACCAACACCAACTAAGTTCGTACTATAAAATTAAAAATATCTAAAACTAACATTATTTACAAACAACTGCGAAGAGTATCCTATAGAATGTGTAACAATTATATAAAAAGTTCAGTGAACAGGCGAAGAGTACGTTTTTAGCTTGTTTTAAATTACTTTTAAATTGCAACCTTCTATTCATTCGCTGACGATTTTATGAAACAAATTATTATTTTTTTATAAAATCGAAAATTAAAGTAAAAATTACCTTTAACATATTAATAATTATTATTATTTGTCATTGAAAAACATTTTTTGTTATGGAAAATTCAGAGAATTTTTTCAGCTACGTGAAGTCTGAACCATGAAATAGCATATTTTATATTTGTTTTTTTATTATAACTTTTGGATTCGGCGGAAAAAATACATCAAATGGTAATTTTAGTTTTTGTTATAAACGTTTCTATCGTCGGAAAAAATGGTCTTGTTCCGTCTTTGGTTAGGGCACCCTGTGCATTGTACATAGTGAATTTGAATTCGATTTAAATTTTTTAATTTTAGTAGCTTTTCCCATATAAAGTTTTTATTTTATTGAAATAATGCAATGTAAAGGTATATGAGTTGGCTTTTTTTTCATCTTCTCCCCCCCCCCAAAGTAGTAGGCTTCGGTACGGCCCTGTTTTCACCCTCAACCCCAATACAATGGTTTAGTTCGCTGAGCATGAATTTTTTCCATTTGTAGGCCAGTGTAATTTATGCACTTAAGCAGCTTCGCATACTAATATCTTAGAAATAGCTAAATTTTGGGGATCAAATTATTGACTTTTTTGTTTGCAAGACCAAGTACAATAACTTCGTACACTTTGGACGTATTGGGCGTATTGGGCCCAAAGATTTTGGCACCCTTCTTTATATTTCAGTAGTTTTATTAAAGATGTTAAAAAGTATTATTGTTATTTTTGAAAACTGTAGGCTGACGTTATATAGTTAGCTCCAGTCTTTTAAAGTGAGTTTAAAGTAGGTGTTGCTGGTGGTCCTAAATCGAAAGACAGCTGCAAAGTTCCTCGATTTGTTGTTGTGCGTTTCTATGTATATGAAAATACTAATTCAGAGCTGCAACGAATTATTTGAAAAAAGATTTAAATAAAAGATCAAAGACACTTCACTTTCTATCAAATGATTTAAATCAAAAATACTTTTGTCTGTAAAGAAGTATTTAAGTTATAAATCCTTTTGAGATTTAAATCTTTTGTAATACTTAAAATAATTTTTCAAACAATTTAAACATTTTTTACCATTTTTGCTGCTTTAAATCAATGAGGTATGATCTAAATGATTTGAGAAAGTGTGTTTCAAAATTGATGAGCGGGAGAAGAGAGAAGTTTAAAATCAGAAGAGAAGACGATGGCTCGGCAAATCACAACCTCAACACAAACCTTCTGCCCTCTTCTGCCGTTATTGCTTATCCAGAAATACTTATTAACATTACTAGATGCGAAAGTTTACTTTTAGGTGTGAGGTGATTTTTGAATGGTCGAGGCGAAGCCGAGACTTTTAAAAAAACACCGAACTCATAACAGGGCTCTCACATTGTGTAATGAATTATCTTTTTTTAGTACCAAAAGATATTATGGAATTTAATAATTTAAAACTAATTATTTCATGAATTTATCTAACGTTTTTAATAAATTGTATAGTTTAGAAGGCTGTCTGTGAAAATTGTTTCCATGTTATCGTAACAATGGGGAACTTGTCCATTTTTTTTTTATTTCATTAAAGTGTGTGTTCATGTATAAAAACACGCCACACCGAATATCAGATTTTAAATCGCAGTACCTACTTTGCAATAAATAATTAAAGTTGAGAATGGGCGGCGGTTAGCTTTGAGACGTCCGCATATTCGGTCATAAGTCTTTTGTTTTTTATGTTAGAGAAAAAATTTAAAAAAGTGTCGGAAAGCTCAATCAATCCTCTTTACATAAGCTGTCTACAAATTTTTCGAAAAAAACGATAATTATCGAAATATTCGAAGAAATGTACGAAATTACACGTTTTCCTATAGAGTGTAAGTAAATCTTAAAAAAATATTTTTTCTCAGAAACCGTTGTTTCGAAGGGCAGAGATTAACGGGGCGTCAAAGTAGTACATGTAAGTGAACATCGTATATGAGATCGATTTTAGTTAATTACCGATTAATTACCATGGCAATAAGGAGAAATTTTACCGAAAAAAAAAGTCCCAAATCCCGCCCCCTCTAATTCCTTCATTTGTCGGAATTCAAAAAATAAATAAAAAGGAGTTTTAGCAAATTTAATTCTATTTAAATTAGCTAGAGTAGTCTTTTTGCGTAGGAGCCAAGATTAAAAAGTTGCCAACTGTAGAAGTTCAAAATTTGCGATTTTTGGCCGTACATTCCCAACATTTCAGTAGTTTTCTCCGAAACGAAAAAAATTTCAAAATTCTAATTCTGATATCTGATATGAAAAGATTCGTAGTGGAAAATACTCGTTTGATCTTATTTTTTATTTCGAGCCAACTCCCACCGTTCCCGGACATATCTGCGAAAAATAGCAAAAAACAGCTTACACTTCGGAGCCGAAAAAAATTGCAAAAACATGCAATCTTGACACGTTCATATTTTTCGAAAAACACCATTGGGACGGCCGTACGATATCGCGACGTAAAGAGGAAGTCTTCCAGATAAACCTGATCGTAAATTGCACAGCGAAATTCGAATATTCGGCTCGGCACGAACGAATCAAAAGTAGCATTTTGTGACATTTCAGAATATTGAAGATTTTTTTCCAATGAATATGTTTAAATATTAGGTTAGGTTGTGTTCACTGCTAGTTGTTTCTGACAAATGCGCATGCGCATGCGGAATTATCAAAGCCAAGGCAGAATCGGTGTCACTTGACGCCGTCATCCGACTTTCTCCACCTGACGTCACGTTTCAGGGGTGGGTAAAATCCGGCAGATTTTAATCGCTTATAATTCTAGAAGAGAGTTTTTTAAATTTTTTGTTGTCTATGGGGTTTTTAATGATGTTTGTTTACGATTTTGAGTATTTTAAATCAATTTTATTTTTTGGAGTTCCCTATTACTATCTGTCATCGAGGTTATGTTAACCATTTTGATTTCTGGTGGTTTCAAACCAAAATAAATAAATATGTTTGGTGGCGGTGAAAATGAGATACAAGAAGCAGCCAATATTGCTTTCGCCTCTCTTTACCCCAAGAAATCCAAAGCAAGGTATATGCAAACTTATGAGGCGTTCAAATTTATTTTTTTTTTTTTTAATTTTTCTGTCCTGGCCACGAAAGTTCTACTTTAGTAGTTTGCAACGCCTTAGCAACCAAGTAACTCGAATGTTTACTTTCGTTATCGCGCGTGTTGCTAGAGTCGCAAAGGTCATTTATATAGTCGGTAGTAGAAAAAGATTTAAACTACTTCTTGCGTGATTTAAATAACTTTTGTAATATTTAAATATTAAGAAAAGATTTAAATCATTAAAAAAGATTTAATTATTTTTGAAAATATTTAAATCTTATTTTTATTAAAGAAAGTCAAAGATACTTTTTAAAAAGATTTAAATCATAAATCAAATATCATTACTAAAGAAAATATTTAAACTCAAAAGATTTAAATCAAAAAAAATGATTTAAATCACAAAAATGATTTAAATCACAAAAATGATTTAAATCTCCCGTTACGTTGCAGCTGTATACTAATTTAAACAAAAAATTAGAAAATTGTGATGATAGGCCTGTGGGTAGAGAGCTTAAATCTAAACAAAACTAAGGTCATCGCATTCGGTCAAGTGGAAGCTGGTGGTTAATTAAAAAAAACGCCTTGTATTCTAAATATATTGATGCTACAAATTTTGTATGTATTACTGCGAATTTATCAGAGCTATACTTAAGAAATGTTTAAAAAATATGTCATATTACTTTTATTCGACGTTCATAGTGCATAGTTGCAAAATCATTGACAGTCTGATTAAAAAATATATCCATATGTTTACAACTGCTGTTAATCAATCGCGAAGCATTATTTTGATAATCCACAAATACCGCAGTGCTAATGAATGTATGCTGTAATAACTGTGGTCAAATGTATCGAAAGCTTTCGATAGGTTAAAATAAATGCCGGCCATGCAATATGTACCTTTATCCGAACAATTCATTATGTAAAATGGATACTCATAAATAACAATTTCTAATGGATATGGTGCGATAAAATGCTGGTAATACGTGAGTATTCTCTGCACATTTACTGCTCTTTGTTTGAAAATTTGTAAAGGTGTTTAACGGGTATACACTGCTCGTCATGGAAAATGTATCACTTTGCACTTACAATACTGATTTTCTCCACTTATTGGAGTCAAATTAGGACTAAAAAATTCGCAATGTAAATTGTCTGGTCAAGACAGTTTTTTTTGTTTTAATGTGTTCAGGGGATTAACTTAAGTTCACAGTTCAGTTTTGCAGTTTCTGCGAAGTCGGCGTATTATTTATTTAAACATTTTAATTTTTTAGGCAGTGTTTTCCATCGGTTTTCTTTGAATAGCGCGAAATCTATAAGTCCTATGGAAAACAACAAAAAAAATGTTCGGTATGAGCTGTATAATAAAAGTGCACAAACTATAATTCATTCCAATTATTATCATTATTAATAAAAAATTGAATATTGCAAAATTATCAGTTTCTAAACAAATCACTGTTCTTTAAAAAATAATGGATAATATTCAATGAAATTCTGGAGAAATATAGCTCTTATAAAGTACAATCACCACTTAAAATTTCAAATCAAAGTGATTATTAAAACGGCTCATATATACAATCCATGCTAAAACTTTGCACCCTTGTGAAAGCCTGCCATCAAAACCAAGAAATGTGTACCATGACTCAAATTGTAGCTTTTTATAAGTACTTTAAGATCACGGAGAGATAATTTTCTTTTTTTTTCAAAATTTATTGCAGCCGTTTATAATTTCCGAAATTGTAGCTATAAACAAATTCAAATAATTCTCTTGTTTCTTTATGAAATTAAAAACGGTAAAGGAGTAATGAAAATAGATTAAAAAAGCCAACTTTACAAAAAAAGATTTAATGCTCTACTTGCATTTGTAGCTGAGATATGTTAGTTTTTACGTCTAGATCACTTATAAATAAACAAACCGATATTTCTTATTGAAATTTGGACTGGTAATTCTCCAATGTCTATTATTTTGCATCTGCTACTTGAAAATAATTTAAAGCTACAATTGTTAAAAGATACTGTATAGAGGTACGAAAGTGAGGACTTTAGCGAGTTTGTTAGAGATCCGAAACTCACCAAATATGTCTAAATGTTACATTATGTTTTTACAAACTGATGGTCTTCAGTCGCTAGATAGCTCAGTGGGTGAGGCGACTAGCACTTTTTATTCAGGATGTGGACGTCTCGGGTTCGACTCCTGCTCGCGAAATATATTTTTTTTTACTGCACCAGTAATTTTAAAAGTTTTACAAAGCTGTATACATCAACATAAGGATAGTTGTTTAAGTTAGATTGATTTACCATTTTCGTGACAAAAATTAAAAAATTGAAATTGTGCATTATGTTCTCAAAGCCGCTTTATTCGATGTTATTTTAACAATTATAGCTTTGGATTATCTTCAAATAGCAGAAACAAATTAATAAGCCTTGAAGAATAGCCGGCCCAAATTTTAAGAAGAAATATCGATTTGTTTATTTATAAGTGACAAACTTCAAGTTGGAGATGCTCGAATTCTGGACTTTTGTTTAAATATTATATGGGTGTGTAAAATCACAGAATAATCAGTCCTTATTTTATGGATGGAAATTTAAATTAAAATACTTATTTAGGAATTTTGAATACTTTTGTTTTGGGTGAACTGGACAATGAAGGTGGATGCCCAACACTTTCTACAATTATAATTAGACAATGGTTAGACAATCACTTCTACGACAAGTGGATTGGTCGCTATGGACCAACAGCATGGCCAGTCCGTTCGCCAAATCTAACCCCGTTGTATTACTTCTTATTAAAATATTTAGTGCAGAAAGTAAACGCAAGCGATTTCGAACACGACGTAAAATTATTAAAGCAAAAGATTGTGGATGCTGTTGCAATCATAAATGAAGATGTGATCTCACCTATCTATGAAGAACTTAGAAAAGGATCGGAAAAATGTGTACTAGTAGGAGATCTACATATGGAATAGTTTTTAATTTATAGCTCAGTAATATAATGATTTATATCGAACAAAATTCATAACGTTTTGAAAATTGGTAGAAATGTTAAGGATAACATAAGAATTACTAAACCGGCAAGTTCCCACCTCTAAATAGTGTGCTTCATTCCCTAGGAGGTTGAAGTTCTCTAGATTATCTCGAGAACGGCGCACTTTTTGATAAAAATACCTATATATAAAATTGTTCCTTGTAAAATTCTCTATGAAAAACGTTTTTACAATTGTTTTCCTAAAATTAATAGTACCGTGGGAAATAAGGCGCATACATTAAGGGTTGGTTCCAGTTAACACAGTAAATTGTAATCTACTATAATCTACTTCAAAGTTCAATACTTAACGCTAAAGCAGCAGCTACTAAACTCCACTTACAATGATAATAAATGTACCGCTTCCACCCTCTCACTCCTAAAAAATATCGCAATTTTTAAAGAAGCGAGAATATTGTATATTGTACTACCGGCGCGGTAGCTCAATCGGTTAAGGCGTATTGAGTGGCGAATAAGCTGATCGATTGCCTACCGCGTTCTGGGTTCAACCCCCAGCCCCGGTATTGACAACACCGTTGGGTGTGGATGTATGTCTGCGTTTTTCCAAATGTGTAACCCCCTTCCGCACAGCCTTGGCTATGGTGTGGTTATGTGTTTATGTTTTATGTTGCCACGCCACCCCGAGGTAAAGTAATTGGCGCGTTTTTTTATGTGTATACCCAATTTACTGATTATCAGAAAGTTACCTGCGTTAATTAATCTTTGTCGTCTTTCAGATTCGACATTCATGCATGCTTGTCCGTGGCAATGGTAACACATTGTGGAGCAAGGTAAGCCTGCTCTTCTGCACCTGTTTTCGAACCCTAAGAAATTAGTGTTAAAACAAATTTGGGAGCTCGTTCTTTTGTTGTCATAGTTGAAGTTAATATACCGCCGACTTTCTTCCATCCCCAATCAGTAGCTTCTAGAGTAACATTTTTCCAAGTTCGAATTTGGTAAAAACGCTATATGAGTGTTGCCGAGCAGCAGCAGAAGTTGGTGGTAGTTTTGATAACATTACAGTATTGTTCGCTTCAATAACAAGTTTGTTAGAAGACATGAATCTGTATACATCTAGACTTTTTCTGCAGAGGAAGAGTTGTATAAATCTAGAACAAATCGCTCTCCTACGTTTGCAATTTCTTCATGACTAGCTTTTTCATTATTAAAAGTTTGCACGATATTTTGTCAGTCATCTCTTTTATTAAGCACATTGATTGCATTAACCTTTCCTTTGGAAAAAGACGCTAAGGTTGTGTCGCAACCGCTAATGGCGTGTGCAAATAATATTGCTTCTTTACATTTTTTTTTTAAAGCTGAGAATTGTAAATCTCGGGAAGTGTAAATCCTTTTGCTGGTATTAACTTGTTTTTATTTTAAAAATTTAATGTCTTTGTTGGATGGAAAAAGAGCAATAAGAAGCACTAGCAGGTCGATATATTGCCCTACGCCAACAGCTATGTCGTACTTATAAGATTTTTCATTAGCAGTTTCTACTATTAATAAATCGGCGTCATCTCTAGCAACGAACACCTCGATTCCTTCTTTCCTAAATTTTTTCACTAGTTCTGCAATCAAACGTTCTTTATTAAATAAATCACTAAGGAACTTCTGCTGAGTTTCAGAAACAACAGTGTTTTCATCAAATATAATAATTATATATTAATTATATATAATTTCAGGACAGGCTCTTTGAAGTAACCGCATTCGTTCTAGGCACTTCGTTGCATTCTTGAAATAACCATCGATCATGACAGTTGCTCTATTACCGTAATGTTTTCTTATGTAACTAACATAAGCATTGTAAACGTTATTAAATTTTCCTTTTTTTGGTCGTATTACGCAGAGATGTAATTATCTTCCTTCAATCACATACTCACTATTTTCGAAAATATGGTCTCGTTCTGGAACAGTATTAATAATCTGATATAAAGTTGTCTTATTAGTTGTTATTATTATTATTGTTATTATTATTTTCTACATTTATAATACTTTTAAAAAGAGTTTAGTAGCTACTGCTTTAGCGTTAAGCATTGAACTTTAAAGTAGATTATAGTAAGAATTACAATTTAGTGTATTAATTGGAACCAACCCTTATGTATGCGCCTTATTTTCCACGGTACTATTTAAGGAAAAACATTTTTGATAGAGAATTTTTTAAGGAATAATTTTGTATCTAGGTATTTTTATCAAAAAAGTGCATCGTTGCCGAGATAATCTACAAAACCTGAAAATATGGTGGAAACGACCTCCTAGGGGATGAAGCACACTATTTAGGGTTGGGAACTTTTCGGTTTACTAATTCTTATGCTATCCTTAACATTTCTACCAATTTTCAAAACTTTATGAATTTTGTCCGATATATTAAAATATTAACTGTTATTTTACTGAACTATTAGTTGAGTACAATTTTTTTTTTTTTTAAACTTCCTTATTTTGCAACTAAACTCCGTATTTAAGCTTTTCTTCATAGTTGAAGAAACATTGTTAAATAAAATTGTCAATAAAAATGTAAAAAGAAGTAGTTTGCTTAAATTCGATTTCATATTTTCTAATTTTTTAGAAAGTTTATAAAAGTGCGGTACCCCATCCGAGGACACATTGTATATACAACAATCATAACCTCCTGTAGATGTAAAATTTTAAAGTATCACATGTATTGAGCGATTTCTACAAAAGTATTGACGGTGAAACGTGCACCTAGGGGGCTAATAATAGCATCAGCAATTCGTCAATTTCCTTTATTTTTCATTATAATCACAGTCTGACCTGCAGATAACGTGCAAGATTTGTAAACGAATTTTTATTTGATATTCAATAAACGAATCTTACCTACCTTATCAAAACCCGGCGCTGTTTCGGAGCCTGTGAGAACCATCCAGGTGTGATCATATTTAATATTATTACACATCGACGTTTGTACCACACTTAACGAACAGGAACTGATACGAAGTAATTGAACTTGCACCTTGTATTCGTTAACGCCCAATTATTCAATTTCGTTTAACACTGCAACTAGTCTAGAAACTTCCCTGCTAATTAATTTGGTTATATTCTGCATCTCCGTAAATTATATCAAATGGGACAAATAAAATGGTGCGTTCAACAACTAGTTCAATTCACATTAAACTGTGATTAAGCGGGAAAATGGCTTGCAGTTTATCGCTGAATAATACCATGATTTAATGCTATTCAGTTTGGCTTAAATCGAATTTAACTCCGGTTCAGCGCTTGATATGACGGCGAAAAAAAAATTATCTCAAACTTAATACAGCAGGTCAATAAAATATGCCTGACAGTGCTTTACTTTGAGAAGTGATTTTATGGTTCGAGGGTTGCTTTTTTTTATTTATAGGAATATGAATCTACTTTTATTCTATAACACTAGCGGATTTACCTATAAATAGCCGAGCCAGCCGAAATTCGACAGAATGGGGGTGGATGTAAAAAATGTATCCTAGAAATAAAATAAGTGTTGCGTCGGGAGTTCCTCAAGGGTCTCACATCGGTCCAGTCCTTTTTTTGTTATTTGTTAACGATACAGTTGACGCATTTTGAATTATGCAGATGATCTAAAATTTTATTACGTAATTAAATCTTTAGACGATTGTCTCAAAATTCAAAAAGATTCGTTTCTATAAATGTCAGAATCTCATTATTTATAATTATAATATTAATAACACTATTTTGGAAGCCCCTTGCATAGTGTGCCACCTTGGCGTCACCTTCGATAAAGACCTTAGCTTAGATCATGTTAATAACATAACTCTCAAAGCCCCGAGACTATTAGGTTTCTTCAACAACAATTTTGCTGAATACGACTTGTTTGGCACCAGCTTATATAGCCTTAAAACACATGTTACGAGTCAATAACTTCTTACTATTGATTCATATTTTATTATTGTATTGCTCTTTAGATGTGCGTTAGATATAGTTTTAATTTAGTTATAAGTTGCAATCTACCAATTGGAATTTGTATTTAATTCTGTAGTTTACAAATTTGAAATAAATAAATAAATAAATAATTCTTTGGAGGTACACTTTTGAACTTACTAGTAGCACTCACATTTTCGATAAATTCGCTGCCCTGTTTCAACGTAATGATCTCACTGATGATGTCACATCTAGAGTAGTAAGAGTCTACTCTATACATCCTCCGTCAAATGTTGACATCTTTAGTCCACTTGACTGATGATTGATTGATTTACCAGCGTGCGGTAGGCATTCCTGCCACTCCCAGGGGTTATACAGCTGAGCCTGCTACGTCTACGCTGGGTTGGACTAAGGTCATGCTTGCTGCTTACAGCGAGAGCTACATGGTGCATAATAAAGGAATGTGGGACGGGAGGTGTAGGTATTTGTGAGATGCGTTACCGCATTGTGTCGCGAGGGAGCGTTTAAGCTCCCTTTTTTTTTGTATTTTTGGTTCTGGACTTCTGCTTCTTCCGGGTCTTCTTGTGAAATATGTTGCCGCGTTGTGTCGCTGCTGTTTGTGCTCCTATTTTTGTATTTCTGCTTCTACAAATCTTCTTCTTCTTCTGAGCCTTCTGATTCCTCCGTTTCTGATTCTAGTAGAGTATATATCGCTTCGATTTCTTTGTGGAATTCATTTTTCCCCTCGCCTTTCTTTCTCAGTATATTTGGTCATTTCCCAGTTTGTTCATGATCCCCTCGATTGTTGTTTTCCACGTGTAACATGGTCTCCCTATTTTTAGTTTGCTGCTGTTCAGTGTCAGTGCTTTCTTCAGTAGATGTGTTGGTTCCCTTCTTTGGACGTGTCCCCAGTACTTCATTGCGTACGTTTCTATCCTTTTTGTGATTGTCTTCCCTTCTAGTAGTGTTGATGTTTTATGTCGCTGTCATTGTTCTGTTATTTTTCTGAGTAGTTGGATGATGTCTCTTTCAGCTCTTCTCAAACTCCTTCTGTTGGCTTTTGTTGTTGCCGCGGTTTTAACTCCATATGTAATCGTTGGCAATATGATGGCTATGTACAGCCGTTTGGTCAGGCCCCATGATAGTTTGTTTTTCTCGATGAGCGCTGTAATTGCCCTTGTAACTCTGTATGCTACTTTTATTCTCTCCTTTACTGTTTCTCTCCTTTACTGTTTCTCTCCTTTTTAGTTGGTTCGTCAGATATGTTCCTAGGTATTTCAGTTTGTTCGTTGTTCTTAGGGAGTAGTCACCTATTTTGTATTCTTCTCTAGTGATCCAACTGTCTCTTGTTGATGGGTTTCTCTTCATTATTAAACTTTTCTTGAAGTTATTTTCAGCTCAGACGTGTCCAGATGCGGTTTCATGTTTTCTAGGAAGTTGAGAATTTGTTGCTCTTGTTCTGCGACGATTAGGATGTCATTGGCGTATGCTAGTACGATTGGGGTTCTCAGTGTTTCCGTGTCTTCGCTGAAATTTAGTGTTTCCCTTATTGTGTTTTGTATTACTAGGTCTAGGATCGTGGTGAATAGTCGGGGGGATAGGCATCCTTGTTTGACTCCTCTGTTCTTTTGTCTGGTTTCCGTAATTTGTCCAAACCATTGTATGGCAGTGGTTTCATGAAGGCAGGCCTTTATTATCTTATGTAGTAGATGGTGCGGTACTCCTTTGTTATGGCCTCGTGACTTATGGTATCGAATGCCTTTTGGAGATCTATAGCGACTATGTGCAGTTTTGTAACTTCTCTCCATTTTTCTTCCAGTATTTTTCTGGTGGTGTACATGTGGTCGCCCGTTGATCTGCCTTTGATGAATGCTGTCTGGTAGTCTGGCGGTCTTCCGATGTACTTCTCTAGTTGCTCGAGCAGGAATTATGCGTAGTATTTGTATCCTATGCTGAGTGTTATTCTTCTGTAGTCATCTATATTCCGTGGCGAGTTGGTTTTTGCGTCCTTAGGCAGAGGTGTGGTTTCTGTGCATACTTTGGTGATGATTTCTAGGGTTTGCTCCTTTAGGCTTTCCGTACCGTAGTGTATTAACTCGTTATTTATTTTGTCTACTCCAGGTGCGGTGTTTCTTCTAGCTCTGGCTATTATTTCTATCAGTTGGTGTTTTGATGGTGGCTTGTCCAATGACCAGTGGTCTGTTTCTTTTATTAGTTTTGTTCGTTCTTTAGTTACCTTCTTTTCTTTCTCCAGCTTCTTGGTTCAATGTTGCATTGGTATGTATTTCCTCTTGTGGGTACTGTTGTTTCTTCTATATTTTTTCAAATATCTGAAGGTTTGGTTTAGTGGTTGTCCTGTTGGGAGTGTTTCTGTTTTCGAAGAATGATCTGCATTTTTCCTCGTCGTGGTTTCTCTCCGCCTCTCTTTTTTCCTTCAGTGCTTCTTTTAGTTTTTCGTTTAAGTTCCCCGTTGGTTGTTGTTTGTCTGTGGCCTTCATCTTTTTTAACTGTTCGTACTTGTTATTTTTTTCCTTGTAGGGCTCATAGGTGATCTATCCCCTTTTAACGTTTTTCTTGCTGCAATTTTTATTTTTACGCCCATTGATGTCCAGTCTAATTCTTCTCCTGTCAGTTGGTTTTCTATTTCTTCACCGTATTTCTTCTGAAAGTCTTCGTGCTGTAGTAGAGAACTAGTAGAGAACTATTTTGTGGTCTGTATTGATTTCTGCTGCCCTTTTTGCTTTGACGTTCTTGATCCTTTCTCTTATCTCTCTGCTTACCAGGATATGATCTGTTTGTGAGATTGAGCTTCCATTACTCCAGGTGTCAATGCGCTGCTCTGGAAATCCCTCTGGTTCTATCTCCTTTCCATATCTAGAGAGAGAGGCCAGCTGGGAAACATACAGAATTCAACAAGCGGTCATTAATACGTCGCAGGCTATCATCATGAAACGCAACAGGCTGTCAGATAACGCAAATAGTCACGACATCTTGGGAATGCTTTTAAATGTGATGCCTACCGTGACCAATTATGAATTACTTTTTTAACGTCCTGTTTCCTGGAAGAGACGAATGGAATAAAACCGACCTACAAAGAGCGAACATTTGTTGGTTTACAGATGGCTCCAAAACCTCTGAAGGAGCTGGAGCCGGGGTATACAGTCGCAACCCAAAAGTAAAAATAACTTCGAGCCTGGGTAACAATGACTGACGTCAATAAAATATGCCTGACAGTGCTTTACTTTGAGAAGTGATTTTATGGTTCGAGGGTTGTTTTTTTTTTATTTATAGGAATATGAATCTACTTTTATTCTATAACACTAGCGGATTTACCTATAAATAGCCGAGCCAGCCGAAATTCGACAGAATGGGGGTGGATGTAAAAAATGTATCCTAGAAATAAAATAAGTGTTACGTCGGGAGTTCATCAAGGGTCTCACATCGGTCCAGTCCTTTTTTTATTATTTGTTAACGATACAGTTGACGTATTTTGAATTATGCAGATGATCTAAAATTTTATTACGTAATTAAATCTTTAGACGATTGTCTCAAAATTCAAAAAGATTCGTTTCTATAAATGTCAGAATCCCATTATTTATAATTATAATATTAATAACACTATTTTGGAAGCCCCTTGCACAGTGTGCCACCTTGGCGTCACCTTCGATAAAGACCTTAGCTTAGATCATGTTAATAACATAACTCTCAAAGCCCCGAGACTATTAGGTTTCTTCAACAACAATTTTGCTGAATACGACTTGTTTGGCACCAGCTTATATAGCCTTAAAACACATGTTACGAGTCAATAAACCCTTCTTACTATTGCTTCATTTTCATTTTATTATTGTATTGCTCTTTATATGTGCGTTAGGTGTAGTTTTAATTTAGTTATAAGTTGCAATCTACCAATTGGAATTTGTATTTAATTCTGTAGTTTACAAATTTGAAATAAATAAATAAATAAATAATTCTTTGGAGGTACACCTTTGAACTTACTACTAGCACTCACATTTTCGAGAAATTCACTGCCCTGTTTCAACGCAATGATCTCACTGATGATGTCACACCTAGAGTAGTTCATAAAAACAAAAGAGTCTACTCTATAAATCCTCCGTCAAATATTGACATCTTTAGTCCACTTGATTGATGATTGATTGATTTACCAGCGTGCGGTAGGCATTCCTGCCACTCCTAGGGGTTATACAGCTGGGCCTGCTATGTCCACGCTGGGTTGGACTAAGGTTATGCTTGTTGCCGACAGCCAGAGCTACATGGCGCATAGAAAGGAATGTGGGATGGAAGGGGTAGGTATTTGTGAGATGCGTTACCGCATTGTGTCGTGAGGGAGCGTTTTAGCTCCCTTTTTTTGTATTTTTGGTTCTGGAGTTTTGCCTCTTCTGGGTCTTCTTGTGAGATATGTTGCCGCATTGTGTCGCTGCTGTTTGTGCTCCTATTTTTGTATTTCTGCTTCTACAAATATTCTTCTTCTTCTGAGCCTTCTGATTCCTCCGTTTCTGATTCTAGAGAGAGTAGAGTATATATCGCTCCAATTTCTTTGTGGAATTCATTTTTCCCCTCGCTTTTCTTTCTCAGTATGTTTGGTCCTTTCCCAGTTTGTTCATGATCCTCTCGATTGTTGTTTTCCACGTGTAACATGGTCTCCCTATTTTTAGTTTGCTGCTGTTCAGTGTTAGTGCTTTCTTCAGTAGATGTGTTGGTTCCCTTCTTTGGACGTGTCCCCAGTACTTCATTGCGTACGTTTCTATCCTTTTTGTGATTGTCTTCCCTTCTAGCAGTGTTGATGTTTTATGTCGCTGTCTTTGTTCTGTTGTTTTTCTGAGTAGTTGGATGATGTCTCTTTCAGCTCTTCCCAAACTTCTTCTGTAGGCTTTTGTTGTTGCCGCGTTTTTAACTCCATATGTCATCGTTAGCAGTATGATTGCTATGTACAGCCGTTTGGTTAGGCCCCATGATAGTTTGTATTTCTCGATGAGCGGTATAATTGCCCTTGTAACTCTGTATGCTATTTTCATTATCTCCTTTACTGTTTCTCTCCTTTTCAGTTGGTTCGTCAGATATTTTCCTAGGTATTTCAGTTTGTTCGTTGTTCTTTGGGAGTAGTCACCTATTTTGTAATCTTCTCTACTGATCCAACTCTCTCTTGTTAATGGGTCTCTCTCCATTATTAGACTTTTCTTGAAGTTTATTTTCAGCTCAGATATGTCTAGATGCGGTTTCATGTTTTCTAGGAAGTTGAGAATTTGTTGCTCTTCTTCTGCGACGATTAGGAGGCCATCGGCGTCTGCTAGTATGATTGGGGTTTTCAGTGTTTCAGTGTCTTCGCTAAAATTTAGTGTTTCCCTTATTATGTTTTGTATTACTTGGTCTAGGACCGTTGGTGAATAGTCGGGGGGATAGGGGGCATCCTTGTTTGACTCCTCTGTTCTTTTGTCTGGTTTCCGTCATTAGTCCAAACCATTGTATGGCAATGGTTTCATGAAGGCAGGACTTTATTATCTTGTTTATTAGATATTGCGGTACTCCTTTGTTATATAGGGTGTTGACTATGGCCTCGTGACTGATGGTATCGAATGCCTTTTGGAGATCTATAGAGACTATGTGCAGTTTTGTTCCTTCTCTCCATTTTTCTTCCAGTATTCTTCTGGTAGTTTACATGTGGTCGCCCGTTGATCTGCCTTTGATGAATGCTGTCTGGTAGTCTGGCGGTCTTCCGATGTACTTCTCTAGTTGCTCGAGCAGGAATTATGCGTAGTATTTGTATCCTATGCTGAGTGTTATTCTTCTGTAGTCATCTATATTCCGTGGCGAGTTGGTTTTTGAGTCCTTAGGCAGAGGTGTGGTTTCTGTGCATACTCTGGTGATGATTTCTAGGGTTTGCTCCTTTAGCCTTTCCGTACCGTAGTGTATTAACTCGTTATTTATTTTGTCTACTCTAGGTGCGGTGTTTCTTCTAGCTCTGGCTATTATTTATATCAGTTGGTGTTTTGATGGTGGCTTGTCCAATGACCAGTGGTCTGTTTCTTTTATTAGTTTTGTTCGTTCTTTAGTTACCTTCTTTTCTTTCTCCAGCTTCTTGGTTCAATGTTGCATTGGTATGTATTTCCTCTTGTGGGTACTGTTGTTTCTTCTATATTTTTTCAAATATCTGAAGGTTTGGTTTAGTGGTTGTCCTGTTGGGAGTGTTTCTGTTTTCGAAAAATGATCTGCATTTTTCCTCGTCGTGGTTTCTCTCCGCCTCTCTTTTTCCTTCAGTGCTTCTTTTAGTTTTTCGTTTAAGTTCCCCGTCGGTTGTTGTTTGTCTGTGGCCTTCATCTTTTTTAACTGTTCGTACTTGTTATTTTTTTCCTTGTAGGGCTCATAGGTGATCTATCCCCTTTTAACGTTTTTCTTGCTGCAATTTTTATTTTTACGCCCATTGATGTCCAGTCTAATTCTTCTCCTGTCAGTTGGTTTTCTATTTCTTCACCGTATTTCTTCTGAAAGTCTTCGTGCTGTAGTAGAGAACTAGTAGAGAACTATTTTGTGGTCTGTATTGATTTCTGCTGCCCTTTTTGCTTTGACATTCTTGATCCTTTCTCTTATCTCTCTGCTTACCAGGATATGATCTGTTTGTGAGATTGAGCTTCCATTACTCCAGGTGTCAAAGCGCTGCTCTGGAAATCCCTCTGGTTCTACCCCCTTTCCATATCTATTTAGAGAGAGAGGCCAGGTGGGCAACATACAGACTTCAACAAGCAGTTATCAATACTATCATCATGGAACGCAACAGGCTGTCAGACAACGCAAATAGTCACGACATCTTGGGAATGTTTTTAAATGTGATGCCTACTGTGACCAACTATGAATTACTTTTTAACGTCCTGTTTCCTGGAAGAGACGAATGGAATAAAACCGACCTACAAAGAACGAACATTTGTTGGTTTACAGATAGCTCCAAAACCTCTGAAGGAGCTGGAGCCGGGGTATACAGTCGCAACCCAAAAGTAAAAATAACTTCAAGCCTAGGTAACAATGCGTCAGTCTGTCTGTTCGCGCTATATCTACAATACCACTTGGCGGAGAAGAATAAAATCTGGTAGATAGTTGACGTTACTGATGCCAACGAAGAACTGGGATATACTTCCGTTGAAAAATATAAAGATTGGAGTTAATAAAAAATATAATTAAGGAAAAAAAATGTGACAAAAACAGTAAGTAGTTGTAGTTACCAAAATTGCCGAGGAAGAGAAGTATTAAAAATATACAGGGTGTTCACCATGAAAGAATGATGAAAAAAATGTGACAGAGGGCAATAATATTTTGCATGTAATTAACACAACTCTCAAAGAAGAAAAATAGGTGGTCACCCTAAAAAAAATTATGAAAAAATGTGACGGATGACGATAATATTTCGCAAGCAATCAACACAACTTTCAAGGAAGAAAACTATGAAAAATCCATAGGGTGGTCACCCTAAAAGATAATGTAAAAATATGACAGAGAACATAACAGAAGATGGTAATATTTCGCATGCAACCGTCAAAGAAGAAAAAATATACGATAATATTTCGCATGCGGTTAACAGTTGTCAAGGAAGAAAAATATGAAAAATATACAGGGTGGTAATCTTAAAAAATAATGAAGAAATGTGACAGAGAAAAACATAAATACAAAAAATTATACAGATTGGTCATCTTAAAAAGTTAATGAAAAAAAATGGCGGATGATAATATTTCGTATGTAGTTAACGCAATTTTTAGTGAAAGGCATGCAGGGTAGTCACTCTAGGCAGAAGAAAGTAATATTTGGAATGTAGATTGCCAGGGAGAAAATCTAATATACTTTTAGTTAAAAAAAATATACAAGGTAGTCACCATACAGAAAAAATAATGAATAAATGAAAGGTACTAGATAGAGTGGGAAATTTTACATAAATACGTTTACAGATATTTTTTCTCTATATAGCTAGAGTTTAAGCAACGCATTCCTGAATTATTTCATTACAAAGGTAATTAATGGCTTGAGAAATAGCAAGAGTTAAAAGGTGTTAAATATTTTAAGGTTCTAAGATGTAATAAAATTATATAAAAAAAATATTTTTAAGAAAAAGCTTTTATTTGAAAAACTACTAAAAAGTAAAAATATTTTTTTTTTAAATTCATACACCTGGAAACCAAAAGCTTTGGGGGCGGTCATATAGTGCTATTGCGTAGTTAATTTGCTTAATTGACCGCCCCCAAAGCTTTTGGTTTCCAGATGTATGAATTGTAAAAAAATTATTTTTAATCTTTAGTAGTTTTTTCAAATAAAAGCTTTTTCTTAAAAATATTTTTTTATATACTTTTATTTTTTACTTTTTAGTCTACTTATTTTACAGACAAAACCCTTTCATTTGTCATCGCCATCCACTTCTTCCCTCTCCCGTCTTCTCACCTATCTAACACTACTTCCCACTTCTTCCCACCCCTTTCCCACCTCTTCCCGCTCCTTCCTCTGCCTTTTCCCATCTCTCCCCACTTCTTTCCACCCCATTTCCACCTCTACCCACCCCTTCCAACCTCTTCCCATCCCTTCCTTTTCCCACCCTTTTTCTACCTCTTACCACCCACCAACCCTTTCCCATTTCTTTCCACCCCTTCCCCAACTCTCCCCACCTCTGCCCACCTCTTCCCACCCCTTTTCCATCTCTTCCCACCCCTTCCCCACCTCTTTCCACCCCTTCCCCACCTCTTCCCACCCCTTCCCTACCTCTTTCCACCTCTCCCACGTCCGCCATATTAAATTTAGAATGACGTCACATACTTTATCGTATTTTACTCGTCAAACCCTTTCATTTGACACCCATATTATTGTGACTAAAAATTCGATCCGCTATTTTGGGACATCCGCCATATTGGATTTAGAATGACGTCACATTGTTTATCGTATTTTACTTGTCAAACCCTTTCATTTGATACCCATATCAAGGGGGTTGTGACTAAAAAGCCGATCCGCCATCTTGGGACGTCCGCCATATTGGATTTAGACCGATAATGGCTATACTATGTTGCATTGTCACCGGACTTATACACGTGTGCCAAATTTCAAAGCTCTAGCTTAATTAGAACTAGTCGAAATTCAGCTTGCAAGATTTGACCTAAACTAACAAACAAACATACAAACACACATACAAACATTACAAGTTAAATAAAAGCTTTTAAAAATTTAAAAATCAGTAAATTTCTGATGTTTTCTTGATAGTTTTTCATTTTATCCTGTTCTATATTTGCCTTCCTTCTGTCATTCTTATTTTCTATTCTTCCAGGGTTTAGTCATCGTCCTTTAATAGTAGGTACTAAAAGAGCTTTAAACCATTTAATCTCAAGGAACACTAGTGCTAATGGTATTTGTAATAACTACTAAAAGTGGGGCCTCAATTAAGTGCTGAGTATCACTGAAAAGTTTCTCAACTGAGGGTCGCTTTATGACTAATTTCCTAAGTAACTGTAAATATGGGTATAAAAGTCGTAAAATTCATTATAATTAAAACATATACAGTATACACCGCATATCAAGAATATATCTCCATATCATCACAATAAAGGCACTAATTATCGTTTATTTACTAATAATAATTATCATTTGTGGTCCATTCATAATTTTGTAAAGATTCATTTTATGCATACACGACAAATTATTTTTTTCAACGAAAATTTAACGTTGAACATGAACATGATAGAATAAAATTACCGAATCACCTGTTTTGCATAAATAAATTTATTGCATTTAAATTCTTAAATTTGACAGTAATATGTAAGATTGTCTATGTTTATCCTTCCTGATATACCCCTTATCAGTAATATACCTACCACCACAACAATCAGCACAGTTAGCACCACAACAGCCACAATATTCGTCAACTTCACTCCTAAAACCTCTCTTACCTCTAAAAGCTTATCCATCACCCCAAATATAGATCTAGACATACGCAATTAATTCCAATTAATTACCATTGTGACTCCAGTGATCAATCCTTATAATCCTTACCTTTATTCCACAATTCAGAGGCCACGCTCCATTAAAAATACCACAAAAAAGGCCCAGGAATGATAATTGAGATCTAGCAAAGAAAATAAAAGAGACCAACCCAATATCTTTCGGAGATTCTTCAAATCCTCCCCGGTCCCAAGACCACCTCCACTACCAAAATCATTCCCATCTCCGAAATCACCCACAATACAACTTGAAACTTAAAATTCTACCTGGTTGGCACCAACACCACCACCACTGACAAACCCAGCCCCAAAATCATTTACTCAAAAAAGAAAATTCCTAAGATTCACATCAGAACCATATATTATTCAAATAAGATGGCAACGCACGGTAGCTACTTTCATTTGTTTCTTACTATCTTAGAATTTTAAGACAAAATTTACATATCACTACATTATGTTCGTTCAAGTCTGAGAAACACACTGTATTACAGCTTTGAAAACCGCATCGTATTCTTGTGCGATTAGTCAAAAACCTTCGATATTTTGCTGTAAAATTAAAATAAAATGTAGTTTCTGCAGAATATTACAGTTTACCTGCCTCCGGCAATTATGTTGTCTAGCCATTAAATGTGAGTTGCATATACTATTTTTTCTACGACCAGTCATAATAAAATACAAATTAACACTTTATTTCTGAAATTTATTAATTATAAATTACAATTTAGGAAATATCATGAAAACTAAACTTACTAAATATTAGGGATTATTATTTCAATTTCATTTTCACTATCACACATGTTAACTAATTCTAATTGCATGAAGCACAAAATTTGAAAATTTGCTAGGTAAACTGTAAGTGTGACTTGTCATAACTGATAAATTTTAGATCTGTCAAATGTTCAAGGCAATAGGCGTTTGAAAATAAGGAGTACGCCACCTGGTGGTCTATAGTCAAACTAATTATGGGCCGTTCTGTCATTGTCTCTTTAGTGTACGATATATCAACAATAAGTAAAATGATGAACTGAGATGCTAAGTTATTAAAAATATGATAACGTTTAAAGGGGCTACATAAGATACAATTTGCTGGAGCCAACCTAGTCGTTATCCTTTGTAGATTGCAGAGAAAACTCGTGAAAGTTGAGTTGCACTGCAATGTTCAAAGCGTACCCTCTTCAATGTAGACACCTTTAATCAGGCATTGAGAGGGGAAAAGCTGATGCAAATAACCGTGGGCCGAGTAGAAATAATAATAACCTGGACAATCACACATTGTAACTGAAATTTTTGAAATAAGTAAATATATGTAATTTCAGTACATTTACAAAAGTAATATATACTATTGAACCATGCACCAGTATGTTTTACCCCTGAATATTTCTATTTCATATTTTACAAAATACTGTTTCATTTATTTTACTTAAAGAATTAATAAATGTCTTTTCAGTTATACCTATTCAATGTACCACTAATTTCATGGGTATTTAAATCTGAGACACTTGTTTGTGAACATAGAGCATACACATTTATTAAGTTTTGTGTTGAATATGGGTTGTACCACACAAAATAATATGTCCTGCATTTAAAACATATTCCCCTTCATACACACACTTAGAATTTTTACATTTTTAGTGCTTCCCAAATGTTCCATACATTGCAATATGCTTAACCTAAATGTCACTCATGTTTCCTGAAAGAAAAGTGATTTAAACTACAACTGTGCATAAATTTAAAGAAATATTTTAGTTTATTAACATTTAACTAGCCAGACACCGTTTATGTCGAAGAAACTACTTTTCAAGGGAAAAACTAGATAACCTAAAAAAATATGAATTTTGCTGAATAATGCCATTAACATATTGCAAATCACTTACAACAAAATCTTGCAAACCTTTAGGTCATATATTATTAATGCTATTATTTTTAACGCCAAAAATAACAATAAGCAGAAAAAAATCAATATGTAATGAGTATTCCCCACATAAACTAACAAAAAGCCTATAATTAGTTCACGAGTTCTCCACTTTGGCGCTGACATCTTAAATTCAGACGCCTATAGGCAGATAGGAAAAGTCTAATAAAAGAATCAGAATATGGCAGTAGAAAAAACCGATTTATTTGACCATGTTTATTAAAATTTATCTGGTTATAATTTTAGATATACTGAGTCTTGTGAGTATAAGGCAAATATATTCCCAAGTAAACCGAAAAATTTTTCATACACTAATTTTTGTTTAATCTGCGCCTCGTATTTTATTATCGGATTCAGCCAATTTGAGAAAATTCTGTTCTATTAATCAAATCTGGATTGCAATACATTTAAAAATTCATATAAATATAAAACTGATATGCACGGGTATAACATTTGCAATATGATATCAGATTTAATATTTCACTTTTTCTGTTTTAGTGATACATATTCATGTCGCATTAAATCGTAAGCCCTTTAACAATAAATCAGTGTAAAATGTTAATCGCTTTTTCTATAATTTATATGTTCAATAACGAAATTGCAGTAAAACTGAAACTATACCTATAAAATTCATGGCCTCAGTGAATCCAAACATTGCGTATATTTTATACAAATTACAAATTATAAGAGCAGTTTGATACCAGGTATAATAAAAAAAAATACAGAATGTGGTTCACTATAATTAAATTAGTAATTTAGAAAGACAAGATATTTTTATGATCATCTACGTCCTTTTGGTAAAATCTGTTCTTTTGAGATAATATATACAAGATTTATTTTAAAAAATACGTTTTATAGAAGTCCTGTGACGAATTCGTGGATATTAAAAAACATAACGATATTTTTTTTAATTGCCTTATTTATATTAACCTCCTGGCGAAGTTTAGCTAATGCTACGCCACCACTTAACCAGGACGGCGAGATCAGATACAATCACCCATCCAATTGCCGGACTCAATCGGCGTGCCTTTACTTCGCTGATCGATGTCTCGCCATGAACAAGCAAGCAAGCAAATACAGTTTATTAACATTCTGGTATGCATATACATATATATGTATATATATGCACCTACCCGGAGCCAGCCAGACAACTACGATGCACAGCGCTGAATGTAGTGCTGGACGGGGCAGATCTGGTTCGGCTTGAACAATAATTATAAAGGATTCCTGTTTACTGCAAGTGAACTTATAACTAATAATAATTTTAAATACAAAACTTTAGGACAACGGCTTCTGCGTAGCACAACAAAACACAAAACATTAAAACACTGAAACAGGTACCGTTTTTTTTTTTTTTCCTTATGGGTTGCGGTGCGAAGCCCGCCGTACTGAAGCTTAAGCTTATTGTACCCCATAGTCTCGTTATCCCATTAATCCCGTTCCTCTCCAAAAGGAGAGTATACGGTCAATGGGAGCTCTGGCTATTTCTTCCGGGGTCACGGTTAGTCCCCCGAAGTATGAAAACCTCCCTGCCACCAAGGCTGGGCATTCACATGGTATGTGGTGAGGAGTTTCTTCATCCTCACCACACATCCTGCATTCTGGATTATCCTTCACACCTATGTTGGTTAGGTGTCTGTTCAGTGTGCAGTGTCCTGTTAGAATTCCCACTGCACACCTCAGCTGTTTTCTGCTCAGCTTTAGCAATTCGTTAGTCTTTGTCTTGGATGGCCCGCCGGTGATGAACATACGTGACTGTCTCATCCCCGGCGCGCCAGTCCAATACAAGATATGTTGCTGACTCAATAGTTCCTTTACCATTCCTCTTGCGGTATTGTATGATATCCCGCAGGATGGCTTTGGTCCCATCAAGGCTGTTTTTGCGCCTTCTTTGGCCAGCTTATCTGCTTTTTCGTTGCCTTCATTGCCCTGGTGTCCTCGCGTCCACTCCAGTTGTATACTGTTGTGTTCCGCCAGTTTCGCCAGGGATTCAAGGCAGTCTTTTACCGTTTTGGAACGTATTTCTACTGCGTTCAGAGCTTTGATAGCTGCTTGACTGTCAGTGATGATGCGGATTCTTTTGTCAGTATATGACCTCCGGATCATTTCTTGTGCACAGATTTCTATAGCTGTGACTTCTGCTTGGAACACCGTTGCGGTACTGCCCAGGTTCAGACTGATGTCTGTCCCTGGTTGGTCCCCCGTAACACCTGCTCCAGTACTTCTTGACGTTTTCGATCCGTCAGTATACCATATGGTATCATTTGGATGTCTTCGCAGTTGCCTTGTTCCTTCCTCTTCCCTATCGGGTATGTATACCCTGAAGGTCTTTGTGAAGTTGTGGCTTGTGCTGATTCTATCTGACTGCATATCCAGTAGTCGATTTTTTCTTATTTGTTGGAATATTTCGCTGTGGTATCCTATTCTTGGAATGGTCCCATGTCCGTTTATTTTCAGCCTGTACGCCGCCAACAGTGCCTCACTCTCCACTACTAATTGTAGTGGGGGCAGGCAAAGTAGCGCTTCCATGGCTGCGGTAGGCGTTGTTGACATTGCTCCCGTTATGCCTAGACATGCTAGTCTTTGTACTTTCCGTAGTTTTCTCATTGCCTCCCCTTTTCCGGCTTTATGCCACCAGATCAGGGAGGCATAGGTTATTATTGGTACTACAACAATACTGTACCTTTGGTACAGCCAGTGCACCATTCTTGGTTGCAGTCCCCAATTTTTACCTACCATTCTTCTGCTGGCCCATAAGGCCCGCGTAGCTTTGGTAGTGACTCTATCTAGATGAGCATTGAAGTTTAATTTGGTGTCTAAAATCAGTTCCAAGTATTTGACTTCATTGCTCACCTGCAATTCGTTTCCCCGGAGATATACTCTTCCCAGGTTGAGTTTCCTCTTTCTTGTGAAGGCGACCACAGTGGTCTTCCCTGGACTCACGGAAAGACCTTCCTGGGTACACCATTCGTCTATCATAACGAGGGCTCGCTGCATCTTTTCCGCTGCAGTGCCCTCGTATTTTCCTGTTACCAGGATGGCGATATCGTCTGCATAACCTTGCGCATATATTCCCCGCTGTTCCAGTCGAGATAGGAGTTCGTCCGCAACCAGGCACCACAGGAGGGGAGATAAGACCCCCCCCTGCGGGCATCCTCTGGTCACGGACACCTCCTCTGTTGTGGATCCTAGCGTGGACTGAATTTTCCTAGTTCTGAGTGCTGAGTCGATCCATCTTGTTATTGACTTTTCGACCCCGCGCCTCTTCACTGCCTCACTTAGTGAGTCGAATGAGGTTATTGTCGAAGGCACCCTCTATGTCTAAGAAGGTTCCTATGGCAGTTTCTTTACTGTCTAGGGCCCTTTCTATTTGTTGAGTAAGCTCATGTATTGCTAACTCACAAGATTTTCCTGTTTGGTAGGCATACTGGTTTCGATGTAGAGGTTTTGTACTCATTTTATCGTCCCTGATGTGCCTATCAACCAGTTTCTCCAGGATTTTCAGAAGAAATGATGTTAGACTAATAGGTCGGAAGGATTTGGCCTGGGCGTAGGTATCACGCCCTGGTTTTGGTATGAATACCACCTTTATCTTCCGCCAGCCGGTTGGCACATAACCCAGGGCCAGACTGGCCCTGAATAGTGTGCACAGGGGTGTTGCGAGTATTTCCACTCCCTGTTGAAGTAGAGCTGGAAATATTCCATCCAGCCCTGGTGACTTGTATGGTTCAAATGAATTGATTGCCCATACAAGTCTTGTTCTGTTAATTATTTTGTTTGCAATTTTCCAGTCCTCCTTTGACGCCCTTCTCATTGGTATGTCTTCGGGTGGACCGCTTCTGTCTTGTGGGGTAGTTACACTGCCTGGGAAGTGTGTCTCTAGTAATAAATCTAGGGTCTTCTTCTCAGTGTTTGTGTACTCCCCTTGTTGTCTTTGCAATGATCCTATCTTTACCTGATTGTCTCTCTGCAAGATTTTCTGGAGTCTAGCAGCTTCGAGAGTATTTTCTATCTCCTCGCATTGCTTCCTCCATGATTTGGTTTTTGCGTCTCTAATGGCGTAGACGTATTTCAGACGGGCTTCTTTGTAGTCATCCCATCTGCCAGTCCTTTTGCCCCAGTCTTCGAACCTCTGCCCGTATGGAGGAGAGCTCGCGATTCCACCATGGGGTTTCACGCTTGGCTCTTCTCTCTTTCAGAGGGCAGCTTAGCTCGAAGGCTGTTATTACTGCTGAGGTTATTAAGTCGCTCAGTAGTTCTACTTCCGCCGGTGTTTGTGGTCTTGATGGACAGTCCTTCAGCCCCTGCTCTAGGTTCTCGTTGAAGAGTTCCCAATCGCAGGTTCTTGGGTTTCTGCTCATCTGCCCTTCTTCCCGTGGAGTTTCTATTTTGAATCTTACATACCTGTGGTCCGATAGCGATGGTTCCTGGGATACATGCCAGTCACTTATCACTCGTCCCGCGCATTGCGTGGTAATGGTAATGTCAATTACTTCTCGTCTTGTTGCTGTGACGAAAGTCGGTTCGTTTCCGCGGTTTACTACTTCTAGCTTATTACTAATAATAAATTCTAGCAGTGCCTCACCCCTAGTGTTGTTGCCTGTGCTCCCCCAGACAATGTGGTGTGCGTTGGCATCACAACATAGGATGAGCTCTAGATGGTTTGTTTCGCATTGCTGGACCAGTTCTTTAACTTCCTGGGTTGGAGGTAGCCCTGGCTGATCATAAGGAAGGTATGCCGAAGCTATTGCTAGCTCCTTCACTGACCCTTCCATCTCGACGTTAGTTCGTGCTACCATTAGGTCCCTGGTGCATAGTCCCCACATTGGTAGCAGATTAGTGTTTTTCTTTGCAATGATGCAAGCTCTTGGGTGGTCCTCTGGTGGGCTGATTACTTCCCATCCTTGTCCCACCTGTAGTCCCCTGATACGCCCCTTGTAAACCCAAGGTTCCTGTATCAGTACTATATCTATACTATTATTTAAAATGTATCTCTGCAAGGCAGCTGAAGCTGCCTTGCAGTGATGTAAGTTTACCTGTGTAAAAGTAATGTGTGCGGCCGCATAAGAAGAACCAGGTTCATTGCTGACCCTGTCCTTCCTTATTGGCCGTGTTTTTTTGAGACCCTCAGGGGTGCTTCCCTTGGACCGCGCTTGACTCCCTGCCTTGGGTTGCCTCCCTGAGGTTCTTTGCTTGTGCCCGGCAGATCCCTGGAACAGGTACCGTACCTCACCTCATTAATATATCTACCTTATTTGATTCAAAAATGTAACATCCCTATTGAAGAAAAATGTTACTAAAAGAATTCCAGATGGTTTGCTTAGTTTCCAAAATGTCTAAGGAAAAATTGAATAAAATTTCTGAAAGTATGAGATTTATTTTGTTAAACATAGAAGATTCATTATTAATTGGAGTTCTCCAACGCTTACTTATTCACCTCTAAAGAAGGAAGATTTTTTCAGTGATCTTCGACAGCTTTTAGATTTGGTGCCAACAAACTTTATTTTGTAAGAAGTAAAACAAACATTTGTTGTTTAATTTTTGCCGATAAAAACAATAAATTAGTAAAACAACTTTTCATTTATTATTTTTTTAAATAATATACAATACGTCAATAGGTAAGACCACTGTAGCATATCTGTCATTAGATTTTCACTTATAATATCCCTAGAGCTTGAATTATTTGCGGAAATTTGTTTGAGGTCATGAATATTTTGAAAATTATCCTAAGCCGCAGACGAGCGATAATTTTCTTAAAATATCCATAAACGAGGAAAAATTTCCAGATATTAATTTAAGCCCGTGGGATATTCGGTAAGAAAATTTCACACCATTATTTTATAAATATTATGCCAAAATTGAACATTTTTATTACGAATGACAAAAATTCATCATAGTGAGCCATGAAATAACAACGGGTGGTTAAGTTCCACCACCGAGTCATTGTGTTTGTGCAATTCGCTAATTTATTAGATTGTGTTTTTGCAAATGTCCCGTTTTGGAAAGGATAGTCAAGACATTATTAAGGAAGAAGTTCAACACTTAAATCCAGATAATACTAAAAAATCCAAAGTGAGTGTTTGGAAGCAGTTCATGGAATTATGTAGAGAAAAGTCCTATAACATTGATGATAAAACTATTTCCACCGAGCAGCTAGCCCATGTCTTGGAAGATTTCGCTTTTAATATGACGAAGAAAAATTCCGATATCTATAAAGAAAGTGTCGTGAAATTAATGTTTAATTCGACGGCTAAGCAATTGCAAGAGATGTTTTTTGATAAATATAATAGAACGTTTGATCCATTTTCGGATGTTGAGTTTGTAGCAGCCAGGGCAGCACGGTATGCTAAACAAAGACAACTTCAAAAGGACCCCTTAAAAAGAAAATTAAGTGCTTCGGTACTGAGTAACGAAGAATATGAGAAAATTCTTCAGATGTTTGATGAAGGATACTCCTGTTGGTCTTCAACGTATGTTTTTTTTGTTGTATCTCATGAATTAGCATGGAGAGGTGGGGAAGGATGCGCAGCTTGTGTAAATTATTTTTTTGAAGAAATACACAATATGGGAAATTACACAGGGCGAATAGAATACAATCCAGTTGTCTCAAAAACGGCTCAAGGTGGTTCGAGGAAATTGGCTGATAGCAAGTAGCTCATTGCAAATATTGCTAATCCAAGGATTTGTCCTGTCCGTCTGTTTAAAAAAGTTAATGGAAAAGAGAGGTAAATCCATAAAAAGTGACAGATTATTCTTAATTCCTAATGAAAACTTTAATAAGTTCAGTGCAAAAAGTTGGTGTAAAAATTGCCCAATTGGAAAAAACACCATTTCTACTTGGTTTAAGTAGGCAGCGCAGGTGAAATAGGTATTGATACTAAAAAAATCAAAGTCACAAACAATTCAGGGAGAGCTACGGCAGTTTCAAATCTGGCTAAAGCAGGAATTGCTGGGCAACAGCTTATAAAAATTACGGGACATAGCAATAGCCAGTCAATTAAGCCCTATTTGCAACTGGATAGTACACACCATCAGAACATAATTGAAACGATGAGGGGCAGAACTCCCAGTACATTTATTATAAGTGGCGGTCTTGATGAAAGTACTAGTTCTAAACAGCAAAGTAGAGTTTATAATAATTGTACCTTTAATATTACTAAAAATTATGTCAATAAGCAGAGAATAAGTTTTCTCAAATATTGTGTTGTCAAAAACAAATCAATTAAAGTACTTTTTTATTAATACAACTTACCCCCAATAGTGAAATATTAATGTCAAAATATAGGTATTTGTTATTTTAAATATGTTAATAAAGATTTTGAATAAAATAGATCTATATTTCTAGACTTAACTTTAAAAAAATATTACGATACTATGATTTTTAAGGTGCAATTTCTTTGTTTAATAAAATAGGAGTTCCCTACTTTAGTTATATGAAACTTTTATAAACAACTTAAAGACATCTTATATTTTCATCCGTTATTAACGTTAATCTATTAAAAGTGGTGAAACATTATTTATTGTTGATAAGTATTCTGAAAACCATTAGGACAGAATATACTTTTTGAAATGCGAAATTTTTTAGTGAAATAAAATGCAATTTTCTAATTTTAGTTACATAAATATTTTATAAATAACTTAAAGATATCTTATATTTTCGTTTCTTATTAACTTGAATCTACTAATATTGGTGGAACATCATTTATTTTTGATAATTATTCTGAAGTAAGTACCTACTTCAAGATTTATATGTTTAATAAAATACGAAATTTCTTAGTGAAATAACATACCATTCTCCAAGTTTACTTACATGAACTTTCTATAAATAAATTAAAAACACATTATATTTCCGTTTTTTATTAAATTTGGTCTACTAAAATTGGTGGAACATCATTTATTTCTGATAATATTACTTAAATGCGCGCACAGGGAATGTATTCATTCTTGCGGCCGAGACAATAATTAACAACCTCTAGGCGGACATGGAATAATAAAAGGTTACAAGATAGTAATGGCTGCCGTACTTACAGACGTCAATTAGATTAATTTTTACATTCTAATCATAACAAAATTTGATTATCAGTCAAAAAAATAAAGTGCATGGGCATATATTACAAAAATGGCTCCAGGTTCTAAAACATATGGATTGTGTATTTTGTGCAAAAAATATTCAGACATTGAAAAATATCATCGTCAGATTACCGACTTGTCACAATTGGTTGATGACATTCATTATGAAGAAATATTGGAAGTAAAGCTATTCAGAAGAATCCAAGAACGTCTACTAAAATCTTCAAATAAATTTAATAGACTATCTAAATTACAATTAAATAAAATTGTGTCGAAATATTTCATATATTTTATTAAACATAGACATTTACAAAGTTCAGTCTTCAGTCCTGTTTATTCTCCAATAATACGAGAATTCTTGGTAGACTTTCAAGTCCACTCAAATTTAGTTACTTACATGTGTTAATAAAATTTGTTAGTTTAATATATATTATTGTGATACCCACAACTTTATTTTTGTAAAAAAAAAAGATAAATATTAACATTAGCTATTTGTGTATTAAGAGCGCAAAGTGATACATTGTCGCTCTGAGCGAGAAGTTTGAGCTATCTTGCGAAAGCGGCAATGTCACTTTGCGCTCGACTTACACACACAGGATTTTTTCTACAACCGGTGTTTTTATAAAAATGTTTGGCAAAAATTAATAATTATCGATAATCTCAAATTTGACAGTTCAGATTTCAAAACGTGTACGAGAACGGTCTTAAAATCACACGCTGGTCGCAAAATTGTCGACATCTGTCAAATACCCTCAAGGCTTTCTTTTGTGTCAAAAGTCGCAGATACACTAGACGTTTTTTAATTATGGTTTCCATGGTAACTAAGCGTTTACGTCGTCAAAGTAAAAAAACGCTCACTCCTCGGAAAACTGCAACTTTGCGCTTTCTTTTGGAAGCGCAAAGTTGCACTTTTCGCTCGGTTGTAGAAAAACTAATTTGTGTACTTATAATATCCTCGTGAATATTCTCCTTTGCATTGCCAAATAAATTTAATTCTAAAAGCACTCCAACTCCCGCGTCTTTGACATTTTAAATGACAGAAAAATTTCCACTTATTAATTTGACAGAATATAAAAAATTTCCAGAAACTTTTTGGGTTGCCATGGTAACTTAACAAAAAACAGGCCTCGGATTGGTTAAAAAATGTGGTGTGAAATTTTCAGTGTAATAGTGTAACACTAGGTAGGTATCCCTCCAGACGCCAAATTTTTGGAAATTCTTTTGGTTGCCATGGAAACAATAACAAATTAAAGCTTCCTATTGAATGAAAAATATGGATGTAAAATTTATAGCTCAATTGCTACTTTGTGCAAAAAATGGTAATAATAATAGGAAAATATATAATACTGTTCAAGATCGAAATTTTATAATTTCCATGTGCCATGGAAAGGATTAATCCAAATGTATTACCGTCCTGAAAAATAATTAACATAAGTGCATACTCATTCTGTCTGGTGATTACTTACTCTGATAATAATTGACTCTTTTAAATAATTCCTTATTCAGTCTCAAATAGTTTACTTGCCTCACGTGAAGATGTCGTATTTTAGTTCACCTTCTATGTCTTTTAATTTAATTGGTTTATAAGTACTCTTTATTTTTATACTTCAAACGCCACTGGCGGCCGTACTATTGAATATTGAGCGTTGTGCCTATAAGAACTTTTGTTCAGTATAACCAGAAGAACTCTTTCCCAAAAATTCAAAAATTTTGACCGAAAGGCCTTTTCCTATACTTTTGTGCGGGGTCCTTTGTCATTTTTCTCAGACCATATTTTTCGGAAATGCATTTTTGCTATACACTGTCATAAGAAATAGTTGTTGTTTTTCAGTGCCCGCTCATTGAATATTGTTAAATTTTAAAACCTTAGTTGTGTGTCGTTTGGTATAAAAGGAAATTCTACCAGGCTATACACTACCAATGGTTAATAAAATGCCTCCATGTTCATTTTAAATAGGTTTCATAAGTATAGTTTTCTAATTTAGGTTTTTCCAATTAATTTTAGGCCTGGTACGTAGAAGTAAAGTTATACCTAGCTATAGTATAAAGTCTATGGTTCCTACCTGGAGGATATTCCCGGTTTATGCCGAAAAATCTAGGAAAGTTCTGTCAATTCTTTATTGAGTCTACACTGGTATGGCTATTGTTTGATACGAAATTTTTCCATACTAGCAATAGTTTCCCAAAATTTGAAGATATTCTGTATGCTGTTCCCTGGAAGAAATCGAAGGTGATCCCGTAGAAAAGCATATTTAGTTCCAGATATTGAAGGTTGTACCACCATTTTTCTTTGATGCTCACCATATTTTTCTACGAACAAAAAAATTAATAATGCCTTGTTAAAAATAAATTTATTTACATGGAATATTTTTTTATCTATACAATAATTGTATAGACCAATATTTAATACACTCTGTATGTTAAAAGTTCTCGAAACAAAGTTCCATTCGTATTTGGCAGATAAAAGAAAATCGAAGTACCCATTAACACAGCACGAAAGTATCAGCATCAGCACTTCAAGCCGTACACTCTAATCGAAATACAGAAATATTTCCTGCTATGATTACTACAGAGAATAAAGGATATTTTTTCTGTGAAAAATTGAGACTACTTGATTTTCCTTTATATTAGTTGTGACTTTTATATTTTGTAGTAGTAGAAGTAAAAAACTTAAAAGAAAGACACTACAAGACACAGATTCACGTTGGCTTTCGCAATCATCGGGATTGGTGTTTCCGTTTTTAAATTAAATCGAAAAGATAAAATGCATTTTACCATTTGTTGGTAATATAAGAGTATATTTACAAAACGTTGTGCATAAGAGAAATTAGGCCATGTTTTCACTATTGTGCTTAATATTACTTTTAAAACATTCTTAACCTAAACCAATTTAATACAGTAAAAAATAGAAATCGTGCTAGTTTTATCCAATAAAACCAATAGTCCATACCAAAAGTTGCAAAAATGGGTTAAACTCCAAAAGTTGCAAAAATGGGTTAAACTCCAAAAGTGTAAGGGTATCTACCAAACATGGCTACCCATTTTCGAGGGCATCACCATCGTGATGGCCGCGATGTCCCTACCTCCCTCTAACTACCTTTACACTCAAAAAATTACCCCCTTTTTCCAGTTTTCGTTGTCAGGTTGGATCGTTTTTTTCTTTTGAAGAAACTCCATATGTCCTGTAAAATTTCGTGACCAGATATCCTAATGACCCCCAGAGGACCCCCTTCCCTCAATACCGAAACATGCAAAAAACATCCAAATGTGCTGAAAATTCTTTTCTACACGTTTTCAAGGGCAGGAAACACGATACTGATATTATTTGGTCTCCCTCCCCTAACCAACCACCCCATAAAATGCATAAAACCAAGTTTCTCTCTCTTTTACATTTTTCGTTATGAGGTATTCTTGTTGGATCTGGGGTTTTCCAATACCTACAATAAAAATTAAAATCATGTACATAATGTGAAAATAAATATGTAATAAAATAGGTCGACTATACACTTACACGACTATATACAGGGTGAGTCATGAGGAACTGTACATACTTCTACCGTAAGCAGAGGCACCTAAGATGAATACCAAGTGACCATTAAAAAGTGTTTGTTCCCTTTCTTTACTATCATACAGAGTGATTTATGAATTTTGTCCAAAAACTGTTTTGGTCATAATATTTAACGGTTAATCCGATTTGCCTCATTTTTTACAACAATATACACTGTCGCTTAACAACCATCATACATATCCAAAATTAAAAAAATCCAGGAACGGTTTCAAAAAAATTTGTTGGATTGCTTCATATACGATAGTTCGCCCTGTATATGATTTATCTAAAACTTGATATGAAATTTGTTTAGGACACAAATAGGTAGTAAAACCTAAGTATTTGAAATTTTTGTCACACTCTCAACAAATTTTTTATTAACGATCAATTTTCAAGTCAAATGAAAAGTTTGGCAAAATGGAATATTTTAATATTTATTAATACAAACATTTAGCTAAAAAAAATAATATCTACATACCTCGTACCTAGGCTTAATAAATACCATCATTTTAATCCATTTCCAGGCCAGGTCTTACATGTTTATTTACAATACGTATGTATTTAAGAATTATAAGAAAAGAAAAGGCATAACGAAAATATCAAAACATCTTAAACATTGCAGAAGAAATTCAACAAAAAAAAATAAATGTCATCTGCCTCAATACACTTTTCTTGTTGGATAGTTAAATATCTGATAGACTTCCTAATTGATAGGGGGTCATTTCTGATAATATTGCAGCAGTTAATAATCCTGTCGATCAGTTCTTGCCTTGTATTTATATTTTCCGCTTAGACCAACTCTTTTAATCGTCCCCGAATAAAATAATCAACGGGACTGAAGTCAGGGGACTTCGGTGGCCATAAAATTGGACCCCCGCATCCTATCCACCGGTTTTCATAAGTGTTATCTAAGTGATGACGCACAGCAACCGCAAAATGCACCATCGTGCTGAAATGTAATTCCTCGGATGCCCACATTAGCAAGCAGATTGGGCAAAGTATTTTTCAAAAAATTTAAATAAACTTGTCCTGTTAATGAACCATCAAAAAAATGAGGACCTAATAGATGGTTATTTATTACTCCAACCCAAGTATTCACAGAGAATCTTTGCTGCGAGTAACATTCGCGAATCGCATGTGGATTTTCTTCTGCCCATAGGTGTGAGTTGCGTGAATTGTATATTCCATCTCTTGTGAAAAGCGCTTTGTCTGTGAACAGTGTTCTATACAATCCGAGTCTATTGTTTGCAACCCATCTATAAAATGCTAGATGGTGGATTTCATCTCCTGGATGTAACAGGGATGTGAGTTATTTTTTCGCAACACCCTACTTGCTTTAGATTGGGAAAGTATGTATACCTACCTACGTCAATATAGTTTTTGCTATTGTTAACATTATGTTTTTATGCTATGTATTTATGTATACCTATATGTGCATGTACATGTGTGCATATACTATTCGATTGTATCCCACGCTCAAATATCTTTGATATTTTGTGGAGTATTATGTTTATTTACTTATATAATGTACATAATTCTCATTGCCTTATGTAATTCTATTTACTATATTAAATAAACATTATTATTATTATTATTATTATTATTATTATTATTATTAAGGCCCAATTGTACACTAAATTTCCTCGTACTTATTTTAGGATTTTCCTCAACAGCGTTAAGTATATTTTCTTGCTGAACAGAATTTACATCTCGTTCTGATTTTGCTTCAGGGAATGTACCATTTTCTTTGAGGTAATTAAAAACCGATCCGAATGTTTGATGATTCGGTATTCGACGTCGAGGAAATCGTGTCTGGTATTCTCTTGCAGCACTCCTACCATTCCCATTACAATATCCATAAACAAAAATAATGTCAGCGTATTCGACATTTGAAAATAGATTTGGCATTTCTGAATGGAGAAAATTACAATACACTTTCAGTAACACACTAGTTGTTGATACTAATAACTAAAGACTGACACGTAATGTCAAATTATTGAAACGATTTCAAGCAATGAAAATGACAAATTGTCACAGACGTCTATGATCTCTAGAAATTCAACAACAATGGATGCATAATGTCAGAAAATTAAATAAAATGGAAGTACCTACGTAATAACAAGCATTAAAAGACGTAGATCCGTATGTTGTATTTATTTTAAATTCAATGCTTCCATTTGAATATGATGACTTTTAAAAATATTTCGAAAAATTTAGTTTTCATTAAAATTGATCTTAAACTGAACATTTATTTAGGTTGGACTCTTTAAATGGGGGAAAGTTAGGTAACACAAATTTGACTTATTTCTGTCCTTTTTGGAAGCAATTTCACTAATTGGAGAAATCACATACAGCGGCAACTTTTTAGATGAACCACATCAGCCACATTTTAAGACCTGGCCTGGAAATTGATTAAAATGATGGTACTTATTAAATCTAGGCACGATATTATTTTTTTTTAGCTAAATTTTTGTATTAATAAATATTAGTATACATTAAAATATTCCATTTTGCCAAACTTTTCATTTGACTTGAAAATTGATCATTAATAAAGAAATTTTTGAGAGTGTGACAAAAATTTCAAATACTTAGGTTTTACTAACTTTTGTGTCCTATACAAATTTCATATCAAGTTTTAGGTAAATCATATACAGGGTGAACTATCGTATACGAAGCAATCCAACAAATGTTTTTGAAACCGTCCCTGGATTTTTTAAATTTTGAATATGTATGATGGTTGTTAGGCAACAGTGTACATTGTTATAAAGAATGAGGCAAGTCGGATTAACCGTTAAAATGTTATGACCAAAACAATTTTTGGACAAAATTCATAAATCACTCTGTATGATAGTAAAGAAAGGGAACAAACACTTTTTAATGGTCACTTGGTATTCGTCTTAGGTTCCTCTACTTACGGTAAAAGTATGTACACTTCCTCATGACTCACCCTGTATACATGCGCATAACCCGTCCTATTAAACTCCTCTTAAGCTGCAATAAAAAAATTATCTCCCTAGAAAACCTGATTCAATGAGCGCTTGTGATCTCACTATAAGAAAAATCGATGGCTTTGGGCATGCAAGGGTTGTTTTTGAGGACTAAGAGAGAAAGTGATGCCACGATCGTCTTCTCCACTCTTGGAAACGGGGGATACCTTCTTTAAAACCTTCCCATTAAGGGACATTTCAGGATTTAGGGAAGAGGTGGTTTCAACCCGAAGGTCGTTAGGATGTCTGGTGGCTAAATTTCACAGGTCATATTGAGTTTTCTCAACAAAAAAAAAATCGATTTAACCTGTCCTCGCATGCCTGATAACGAAAAATGGCAAATAGAGGTGGTTTTTTTGGTTTGGGGGTAGTTCGAGGGGGGGGGGGGGTAGGAATCGCGCGACTATCACCATCGTGTAGTCATGTTTGGTCGCTAGCCTTACACTTTTGAGGTTTTTTCAACTTTCACATGAACTACAAGTCAGTAAGGCTACTTGATACACTGATACTCTCATCGCAGAGGACGACCTTCAAATTAAAGCACATTGAAACAACTTACAGTACTTTTTTTAGACCAGATATTGAGTATGCCTTAATAATAGCGTACCAAATAAATAAATAAATAAATAAATGAATGAATGAATGAATGAATGAATGAATGAATGAATGAAGGAATGAATGAATGAATGAATGAATGAATGAATGAATGAATGAATGAATGAATGAATGAATGAATGAATGAATGAATGAATGAATGAATGAATGAATGAATGAATGAATGAATGAATGAATGAATGAATGAATGAATGAATAAATAAATAAATAAATAAATAAATAAATAAATGTAGCAAATGTAAGAAAATATATTTCTGGCGCATAATTAATGAGGAATTATAATCTTTTAGATAAAACAAAATGATTTTGTTGTAAGCTAATTCTGACAAAAACTCTATCTCTTATAAACATCAGTTTTCAATTATCAAGAGAAAATTCAAAATCTGGCTGAACTGAAAGTATTCGCTAAGAACATTTCCAATTAACTGCGTAAAAGTTGTTAGGATGTGAAGAGTACTAAACAGATCAGAGGAACCGAAAAGCGACAAGCACGGAAGTACATTTACGGGAATAAAAGCACGTGTATATGTTAAACTACGAGAAAGATGATTGCTATGAGCTTATGAAAACAAATAAATTTTACACTGAGTGCTTTATATTTTTGGAGGCTGCAAAGGGCGACAGAAAAACATCAAAAAGCAGTCTAAAAAGTTATTCGGTCCACGTTTCTCTTGGAGCAATAAAAAGATACTAAAGGGACAAAGCTTCTTATTTAGACTACTCATGACTTATGTAGTCAGTGGCGTGCTTGTACTATGTTATCGTTCGGTGAGTCAGTATTGTCTTATTTGAAAATCATCATAGTGATGAAGATCATGATGTTTCATTTTGGAACTGTTTGTCTGTATATTTCAGTTTGATAGATTATTAGATTCATTTGACATACTAACGAACGATTTTACGGCATTTTTGTTTTAAATGAGATTTATTTATTGTAATATTTCTTTATATATTTAGGATACACAACAGCTTATATCAATTAAGGGATTGGGATTTTTACAAATATATAATTACTAACAGTTAAATCTAACACAGATAGAAAATGCAAAATTGGACATGCTTGCAGAAGAATTATAATTCCAAAATAAAAACATATAGTGACTATTGGTGATAATAAATATGATATGTACGGAATAAAGAAGCAAATAATGGTGTAAAAAATATACAAATATACATTTAGGACTGGTTTATCAATGTAGGGTCAAATTTGCGTGTTAGCTAACCAACCCAGACAGCACAATATAATCTTAGAATATTCCTGGAATATACTCTTGAGAATAAAGAATCATTCTTAGAATAGGCCGTGAATATATAAATTCTCCAGAGAATATTCTTAGAATCGGCCAATGGGAATATCCTACATAAACCTAGATTATTCCTTTAAGAATATTACCAAATTATTCTAAGAATAATCTAGGAATATTTATATGTTTCAAACATATTCACAGCTTTTGCCTGGAATATATATTTATATTCCTGGAATAATCTAGGTTTATATAGGATATTCCCGTGAGAATGTATACAGGTCGTCTGGTATACGTGGGTCACTTTTGGTAAAAGCAGAAATAAAACTAATCAAAACGCACCTGTATGAGGGAAGACACTCGCAATTGTTTACAGCAGCTCCTTCGGCTTGATATCTGATTATCTTACTTTTCGATTTAAATAATTATATAAAAATTAAAATGTAAAATAATAACAGTAATCACCTGAAAACTTTCCACTCCTAGCATATTAGTGCCTTCTTCCTAAAAATTCTAAAAATATGGGAAAATAAAATATTGAAAATATAATATTGCAGAATTATTTATTAAGTATTTAATAAATATATTTATATTTTGAATCTATCTTAAGACTAATCTTCTTTGTCCGTTTCATTGTTTCTAAAACAAAAGAAAACATTTTATAGGATTTTTATTTAGAATTTAAACTTGTGTATTGAAGAAAGCTAATGGTAAAACCAAGAATCAACTCATATTTTTGTATTTTGTGATTACTTGGAAGTATAGTAGCGCAAAAAAAAAATTTTTTGCTCAAATAGACTTAGAATATCATGAAACGTCGAGATTTTACGTTTGAGCAAAAAAAATGTCCGTCGGTCTGTAACTTTTTTTTATGGGCACAATTACTCTAGAACCTTTAACATATTGACTTGAATTATATGTATTTCAACGAGGATCCCTACAAACACAAATGGTCGACCCTCCAGTGGGCCATCACAGGGCCAGAAGTTTCATTTCTGGCCCAGTGATGGCCCGCTGATGGGCCGATCTTTTGTGTTTGTTGGGATTATATTCTGATCTTATTCCGTTGAAGGGTTGAGGGGTAAATTGGCTAAATAGGAGTACATAGGTAAATCAAGCAAGAGCCCATAAAACTGGTATTTAGTACATATAAGAGAAGCTAATATTTTAAAACATTTTTTGGCATTAGCCGCCCCTATGATTTAGCGTGTGTACAAGAACCAAAGGATCCAAAATTTGTTTTTACTTTATCCTTCACTCCCCCCCTCTCATCAGTTTTTATTTTCGAAGGAATTCTTATTTATTGTGGTTCGAGTTAGGAAATTCAAGCTTCAAGTTGGGAAAATTCGAGAATAATTTTACCCCCCCCCCGCTCATCATTTTCATTGAAGAAAATTTTTTTGAGTTTGGAAAATTCCTGTAATGAGAGTTGGGAATTATTAACCTCCCCCCCACCCCCGAGTATCTAAAAAAATATTCAAAATTCAGAATAGAATTAGAAAGTCATATTCCTCTCGCCAAGAAACACTAAATCATATTAGAGATTTCTTTTTAAATAACTGATTCTTCTTCAGCATGCCATATGTCTTGATAGTAAGTTTCATCAAAATCAAAAAAAAATTACAAAATTAAAATAGAAGGATATTATATCATCTGTTTAAAAAAAAATTGCTAATATGATTTACTGTTTTTGGTGAAAAAACGCTTCGCAGGAGGCCGCGTATGTAAATTAAAACCAAATTAATGTCACCTACACATAGAAATATTGTCACTCTACATAAAAAAAAATATTCAAATCGTGCAAAAAATAGAGAGTTACAGGCTTGTTTCTCATTTAAGCAAGTATATATCCGAACCGCTAACAAATATATTATGTTGAATAATTACCTGTAACTGTTGCGAAAAGTGCTGTTTTGGAAAACACTTTTTTGTCTTTGTGTCCGTGTAAACTGTAAAGCTTGGCCAAGTCATCACTCATTACTTTTCACATAAAGCGACATGAACATTCCTTGTAATTATCGCCACCCAATCTACACATACTATCAATCTAGAAAAAAAAAATACAAACAGGTAATTAATATCTTTTTACAAAAAATAATAGAAAAGATTGATTAAAATGAAAACTTGTAATAAAAGTTACTACAAATTATTTGTCCATTGCCTCTAAGCACAGAGGGTTCATTTGCTAGTCACATATTCCAAGAAGTATATGTACCTGAAGTTTCGAACGTTCAGTTGAACGAATTTAAATTGAAAATTTGAAGTTAATCGACTTGGACGTACAATTTTTCTGGTAATATTTGCTGGCAACGATACTATCGTTGCCAACAAATATTACCGTAAAAGTGATACGCCTAAGTCGATTTATAATTTTTATTATCTCTCCTTTTCAAATGAAATTCGTTCAAGTGAACGTTCGAAACTTCAGGTACATGGAAGTATAGTAATTTTATGTGCGACAGCTCTGCTCATCAAAACTAGCGCTACAATTAAAATTTTCGCAAGAATCGCTTTCCAATAAATTACTTTCACTGCCACTATTTGAAACATTACTTCTAACAATATTCTCTAAATAAACACTACTTATTAAGTTCGTGGTGCCTGCAGTACTATGATTAAAAGTTTGGGAATTATTTTGACTGATGCAATCATAAGTACTTTCTTGTAAATATGAAGAATTTGTTGGTAAGCTTTGGTTCAACTGTAATAACTGTCTCTGATTTATATCATCAGTATTATGGTCTAATGGAGTTTTAGAGTTCTATTAAGTTCTCTATGAAGCTACGCCAGTACCAGTAGTATTTCTATCCCTTTTTCTTTTCATTTAGTAAGAAAATGTACAAGTGACGTGATCCCCTGTTAAATTTTCCCTATAAAAAAGATTATATACTTACTTATTGTTCATCGGTCACTTATACTACACGTAAAAACACTTAAGTATCTCAACAATAACAAACGATTAAAGCACGCAAATTCTAATATTGAGGTTATGTTATGAGATACGTAAATAGGAAAAAATCGCGGGTAGTTTAAAACACTATATACATGTGCATGGCTTTAGTCTAGTCTTGGCTGCACTGCTCAAACCTGATAACATAAATATGGATTGAGCTTTTGTTTAAAACTGGGAATAACATCATTGTATAATATAATCATTATAATCATATTAAATATTTTTTATTAATTGAAATAAATAATAACACGCATATATTTAAGTTACATTTTACAGAAAAAATTAAAAGCTTTTATAAAACGTTGATTTGGTTGAGTAACAATTAATATTATTCTTTCATTCTCAAAGTGTTAGAATATTCTTGACCCAGGAGGGAACATATATATTCCAAAATGAATATTACTATCATATTCATGCTGAATATTCCAGGTATATATTTAAAATTATATTACTAGAATAATCTGTTATCTTATATATATTCCAGGATTATTCCAGACTTAATCAGAATATATTCATTCTTTTTTGCATAGTTACAGAATATTCTTAGAATATACGGTGCTGTCTGGGAAAGGATAATTTTGGCCCCAGGTTAAAGTGAGTGTTAAACCTGCATCCATTTATCCACTACATTTTGTTGCCAGCTCTAGGTTGATGATGATTGGTCAAAAAATTAGTGATTTTCTGTTTGTTTTTTAATTTTTTGTTTCTAAGTTAAAAGCATTTGCTTGTTTTTGTCGAAATATCAACTGATAGTGGTAGCAACGAGCAACAGTTATAATTTATAATACGAACTAGAATATTTTCTGATCGATAGTCATATTTTTATTTTAAGAAAATTAGTGAAACTCCAAAAAAGGTAGGTATGGGACCCAATTTTTCATCAGCAGAGTGGTTGCTATTATTTAAAATGGCAAATAAACATAGACATGTCGTAGAATAAGAAAAGCTGATACAGTATTTTGGAAAGATAAAGAAGCTTTTTGATGCAAAATTAAGATATTTTGGCATTTATGCAATCTCCAGCAGTTAATAAAAAAATACCTGTTGCATGATACCTCAATGTTAAATTGGTTTATTGGTAAATCTGAATTATTTTTACGATACAATAATAATAGAATATTGTTTTATTAGGAGTCAAAGTTATTCTTTTGTGACGAGTCTGTAGGCAATTACAGACGAGTCACAATAAGTGGCTTTTACTCCGAATAAATCATGCTGTTTTTCTTCAAACATCGATTAGTTATACAAAAAAAAAAATAGAAATAAAAAATCTTGAATCTCACCACCAAAAACGCATTGTGTTAATATCTCATGGCAAGCGTATTACATAAAATATGCGTTACTATGGATATTACTTTTACTGCCGCTCACAGCGTCAGAAAATAGTATATTATGTTACTAGGAGAAGAAGGCGAACATTACAGAAGTTGAGGCGCAAGCCGAGGCTGAGCAACTGGGCGAAACATATAATGTGCCTTCTACTCCGAGTGACATACTATTTTTTCTTCAAGCGTCAAAATAAAAAATTGCGACTTTAATTTCGAAAATCTTGGCGGATAGATATAAAATAACTGGAATTTCACAAATTATAACAACATTTTATATTACATATACCTATGAAATATATTATTTTAAAATGCGTACATACCTTTGTTGCTAAATATTTATCATTAGGTGCTTTATTAAGAAATTAAAAAGTCAAAAGTTTTGTCTAAAGAAGAGTTTGATCTCTTCTTTAGACGAAACTTTTGACTTTTTAGGTTTATAATTTTCGCCTTTAAAAAGGCAATTAATTTAGAATAGTTGTCAATTTTTACATTGTGTTCGATGTTTAATTTAGATTTTACCACTGAATATTGCGCCCATAGAGTTGAACTTTTCAGTTTTTTGGATAAATGTGTAAAATATGTTATAGTCCACTCAAATTAGGAAAAAAGCGGAAAAAAATTCTGAACAGCAGTTTCTCTGCATAGGAAGTAAGTATTCAACAACAAGGTTTTGCTTATGCGCAGAAAAAAAAAGAAATAATTTTTGAGATATATACATATATATATATACACGTTTTTTCGTGTTGTTTTTTCATTTAGACGTGTATATCTCGAAAAGTACGCGTTTTTAAGGCTAAACGAACATAGGTAAACGTGTTCAGAATACGATTTCCTACAAAAAAGGCTTCATACATTTTTCCGATTATCCCATTGGCTTTTCCGGAAAAGCGATTTGAAAAATATATATGTGTGTTTTTTTCGTGTTTTTTATTTTGAATGCAAATATCTCGAAAAGTGCGCGATTTTAGGGCCCAATGAACATAACTAAACTTATTGAGAATGAGATTTCCTGCAAGAAAGCTCTATATATTTTATAAGCTATACATTTTTCCGATTATCTCATTGGTTTTTCCGGAAAAGTTTCTTGAAGAATATATATTTGCTTTTTCGTGTTTTTTTTTTTTTTCATTTTGACGTATATGTCTCTCAAATATATAGAACCTTTTTTGTAGGAAATCACATTCTGAACAAGTTTAGTAATGTTCATTTAGCCTTAAAAATGAGTACTTTCCGAGATATATATGTCTAAATGAAAAAAAAAAATTACGAAAAAGCAAGTATATATATATATATATATATATATATATATATATATATATATATATATATATATATTCTTCAAGAAGCTTTTCCGGAAAAACCAATGGGATAATCAAAAAATATATAACAGGTTTTTTATAGAAAATCTCATTCTGAACAAGTTTATTTATGTAAAATCGCGTGCTTTTCAAGATATTTGCATTTAAATTAAAAAAATCACGAAAAAACACAGATATATTTTTCAAGTCGCTTTTCCGGAAAAACCAATGGGATAATCGGGAAAATGTATAGAACCTTTTTTGTAAGAAATTGTATTCTGAACACGTTTACCTATATTCATTTAGCCTTAAAAATGCGTACTTTTCGAGATATGAAAGTCTAAATGAAAAAAAAACACGAAAATATATATAAATATGTATATATCTCAAATATCATGTCTTTTTTTTTCTGCGCATAAGCAAAAAATTGTTCTAAAAGTTGAGTACTTACTATCTATGCAAAGAAACTGCTGTTCAAAATCTTTCTTTAAAACGGCGTTTTTTTCCTAATTTGAGTGGACTATTATCATCACATTTTCCGAATACATATACACATGTATGTTGTTATCCTTGGCCCATTTTATAAATTTATCGTACGCATTATCATAAATTTTTTTGGATTTCGCGGGAATTAATGTTGCCACTGATGAATTTGCAATTTCAAGTAATTTAGGTGCATTTCTTCAGACATTTTTGCTGTTCAATTTGAAAAACGACTCGACGTGAAATTTAAAACTGACAGTTATGACAGTTACTTGGAATTTTAATTCGTTGCATGATAGGTACACTGCTGTGCAAAAATAAGTAGGGCAGCACTTATTACTGTACCTATAAGAGTTGATCAGAAGAAAGGAGTATTAAAAGAAGGCCTTTAACTGGGAGACGAAGGATAAATGGTGGTTGAATACGATCAGCAATTAATAAATTATCTGCGTGGAAAAGCAGATACATTTATGTATTCGGTTCATATATATTACACCACTACTGTCAGTATCCTACTTACTTTTGCACGGCAGTGTACATTGTTTCATTTTTGTCCTAGGAAAAAAATGAAAATGCCCTAATTTTCTTTGCTTTGTAAATTCTTTGGAGTTCAGACTTGCTAATATTAATAAGAGCTGATCTCTCTCTTAGTGGCATCCTAGAATTTTCTATAACAGAGGCATGAGCTATAATAGCCCCAACATTGTCTTCATCATATGCTTTTATTTTTCTTTTCACGTTAAGAACACTACCAGTAGCCAGAAACTTTTTAATTATTCTCATAGCCTGAGTACGTGACAAAGCAGTGTTTGGAAATTTCAAATTAAATTGGCTTACCAGTTCTCTTCGCGAGTTTTCACCGCCAATTCCGTAGCATTTCACAATATAAATTTTTTAACGCACTTTGAGTACCATTTTTACTTAATTTTTTATGCTTGGTTCGTTAATTTGAAACAGAAATTAAGGATAATATTGACTACGTTTGACAGATATGTCAATAATAAATGATAAATGTGTATCCACTGCTTTTCTCATAGTCTACTTTTAGCTTCTACATAACTTTAAATATTAATTCACAAAAAATAATTTCTATGCAGTTTTAATTGAATGGTTCAAAATAAAATACTAATTTATTGAAAAAATGGGAAGTTTCAAAAAAATAATTTTATATTTTTTTTTTTCAATCTTGGTAAATAAAGACATTATTATTATTATTATTATTATTATTATTATATTCCTGAAATTTGGTCTAGAGGTATAAAATTGCATTCTAAATAACTTTTCTTAGTGGAATTTTTTCATATTTTGAAAAATAAAGGTACTTTATTAGTGGTGATTTTTACAACTTTGCTTATAAAACACCCTGTAGAACACCAAATGAAGTCACTTTTGGTATACAACAAGCAGGACTCAATCTCCAAATACCATTCCAAAATTCAAAAATTTTTGGTCCATTACACCTCTTGTTTCATCTATCCTGGGACACACTGTATATATACGACAAAAAAAAACTGACAAAAATAAATGTCAGCAGAAGTCTATATAGGACTTTAATAAAAGTTACATCGCAAGTAGGTAGACAACTGGGAAGAGATGTAAAAAGAACAAATGATATTATGGGAAAGGTGGTAATGAAAGTAATTATCCACTAAGAAACAGACCTATTTCTAGTTTTGAATGTTTGGTATGAAAGACTTTCATATATTGATATTTTATTGGATAAACTTGCTGAAAGATATGAGAATGACGATTTCTATTGAGATTTGATGAATAGAAAAAAAAAACTAATCAATAAAACGCAGCTGATTATTACGTAATATTGCACGAAATAAAAACGCTCACCTCCAACCGCCGAAACACTGACGATCTTGAAGCGTTCAAAACATGTGTCTCAGATGGCTGTCCAAATTTTGACCAAGACGGCGGCGCACAGTGTGGCGAAACGGTCAAAAATCACTGTGAGAGTCAACTTTTGAGCTATCAACGTTTCTTTTCTTTTAATACTTGCAGAGTGAGTCACTGCCGCTTTGACGAATTTTACTTCCACATCCACGTAGTGGAGTGAAAGTATAATAACGCAATTTTTTTTTTGTTTTTCTTTGTTGAAATAAGCTTAGAATGTCATAAATCGTCGAGATTTCAAATTTGAACAAAAAAAAATCTGTCTGCCTGTTTGTCGGTCTGTCTGTCTGTAACTTTTTTTATGCGCACGTTTACTCTGGAACCATTTATTATACTGACTTGAAATTTGGTACACTTATGTTTTATAACTAGATCTGGAACTAGATTATAATTTGGTCAAATTCCGTTGAAGGGTTCGGGGGTATATGGGGGTAAATGAGAGTAAATGATAGTAAATGGATAAAGCAAGCAAGAAGTATAAAATTGGGATTTAGAATTTAGGAATTAAATTTGGCCCACTGTGCGCCTAAAGGTTGAAGCGAAGCGATCTACAATAGCCAATAATAGTGTCCCCCTAGCGTTTTTCGAAAAAATCATGCAAGCAGAAATCACGCTTGTTTCGTTTTCAGTGGGCCACCCTGTATATACAACCGCATACACACATATAGATAATAGTCTAGGTGACCGCGTACATAAATGCAATTTATACATATCCTCGTATAACTTTTTGTACGGCATAATTGCGCCTAGTCTATCGCTTTTTTCCTCTGTGAAAATTTTCGTAAACGCGGCGTTCCTCCTCGTCATGAAAAAGACGATTTCCACACGTCGGACTGGAAAATCGGCAAATATATTTTGTCCGACAATTCGAAAATTGGATTCTACATATTTTTATTAAGCAATCTTGAAAATATCAGCTGGTTATCAATAAATGTTTTAAAGTTATGTTATATTATATTTAGGGTGGTAGAAACCCTTAACGTTCCAAAATGTTTGTCGGACAGTTTGTAGAAATATATAGAATATATATGTAGAATCCAATTCTCAAATTGTCCGACAAAATATATGTGCCGATTTTCCAGTCCGACGCGTGGAAATCGTCTTTTTCATGCCGAGGAGGAACGCCGCGTTTACGAAAATTTTCACAGAGGAAAAAAGCGATAGACTAGGCGCAATTATGCCGTACAAAAAGTTATACGAGGATATGTATAAATTGCATTTATGTACGCGGGCACCTAGACTATAAACTTTTCTTAATTCTAAGTCCAAGATTTTTCTCCTCCCATGATGACGTCATTTTTGGCAATTTTGACAACAAATTATAATATGCTTTTAACATTAACGTACTTATTTATCAACCACCCACAATGCAGAGGCTGCAGGACGTAAAACCTAATAAAGATAATGAAAAAGAGAAACTTTTTGATACTGCATGATTAACAGCGATGTGTTTTAAATTTTAACATTTTATTTAATTCTAGACCTAAATATAACTAATCAGGTTATTCTTCTTTTTTAATTTTCTTAATGGAGAACGTATACTGTTCCATAAAATAATTATTGTGAGAAATACCATACGAGTTACGTCACGATCCTGATATAATTAAATAAAAAACTTTAGGGTTCCTAAACGACATCACCGAATATTGTCGCGTGTTATGTACGTCTGAAAATTGTTTCTTATGCTGGAACAAAAAAAAAAATAGAGTCACGTGCGTGCATGGTTGCTTATTAAAAATATAACGTTCTCGATTACTTATTTCCAAGTCTAAATTTTATGAACAAGAAATAAAAATAGTTTCAATGAATTTAGTCCAACTAAAATAAAATAACAGAAATATTCGTAATACATTTTTTCTTTCCTCACTTACTGACAGGAAGTTTTGTAATCGTGAAAGTTATTTCTAAAAAAGGAATTTCTTTATAAAAGTTTTCAAAAAGGGAGAAATAGCATAACTCGGCTATTTTATAAAAAAACTATATTTTTAAAGCAAAAATTAGCGAAAGAGAATCTATTATTAAATCATTATTGTCGACCTGCTAAGTTCAATAATTCATAAGAATCGTTCACATTGTGATACTAAGACGAAATTTGGTGGACAGGCAGTTCAGGAGGTACTAAAAACAATGGGATATAGTGCCAATCAAAAAATTTCAAGAATGACAGTTGTGACCTTGAGTTATAAAATGTCTATTTAATACTTTTAATAACATAAACTTTTATCCTTTTTATAAAGTGTTTACAAAAACAAGCGGTAAAACTAAAATTTGAAGACATAAAAAAATAAATAAATATACAGTGTGTTCCAAAATCTTAGTCATCAATTTATCGATAGCCAAAGTGATTCCGAAAATTCTGAGATATATGACTATAAAACGTACTCTAAGTGATATTTTAGGTAATTGTCAATTTTACGTGTCCCCTTTTGCATGTTTTTTTGTAGGTAAAGACGAGGTCTGAACAAATAATGCTATTGTCTGAACAAATAATGCTAAAAAATGCTATTGTCATAAAGATAACTTTTCAATGTTGCATATCTCAGAGTTCTTGAAATATTTAAGACTTTCATTTATTGGTATGGAAATGGGACATCTAGACAGACTTCATACATGTACTAAGTGTAATTTTACTGCCAAGTAAACTAGTAAACAAAAAGAACTGATGTTATTAATTTTAATTTAAAATACTATTCACTGTCCGTTCCATAACAGTCGCCATCACATAAACACAATATTGTGCACTTTAACTCGGCTCTAGCACATGAACACTTTTGGCTGCAGGTAATTTTACATTTAGAAGAAAGAAGTTCTTGACAAGCTACCAAAGCTTCTGGCGATGTACTCCATAGCGGTTGATAAACACCTTCATTTAATTTCCACCCCCATTGCTCAGGATCAGGAATATTCGGACTTGAGATCAAAATTTGTCCCCAAAGAAAGACACCTTGCAAGACAGCTCTTCTAACGTGTTGCACAAGCGATTCTCTTGTTGGTGGGAGCGACTGAAGTGGCCTTTGTTTTTTCGTAAAAAGATATTTGCGTGCCTCATTAATATCGCAGATAGAAGTAGCTTTATCGTAGAGCAGAATGACAAATCTTTCGATACATTTCAATGCTTTAGAATCCACCCTAAACTCGTTTTTTATATCTAGCAAAGCCTCTGTCAGATCATCAAATTTTGCCCATATTGCCCAAGCTGTTTTTTTTCCTTTGCCAAGAAATGAGGAAGTGGTGTCGCATCCAGTTAGTGCATGAAACATTGGTAGACATACTGACTTTCGTGGTCCTAGTCCCTTGGCAATTTCATGTGCAGGTATGAAAGAAAAGTTCTTGGCAGTGCCAAATGCTACCCATAAATATTTAGACTTTATTTCATGATAAAACCCTACTGCCAACACTAAAACATCAGTGTCAACTGTTCGGATCATTACAGATTCGTGACCCTCCTGAACGGCATGAAACGCATGAAGTAAAATTCTAGCGTCAGCCTCTTCATGGGAACAGGGAGAAATTAACTTTAGATCTCGGTTAGCAGTGGAATACGCCAAGTTTCCAGAAGTTATGATAATCTCTTTTTCGGTGTCAGTCGTTAGTATTTCTGAATTAATATATGAGAATAATTCTTCCTTATTTTTATCCTCCCTCAAGAAGGCTTGCCACTGAGATGGAATAGGTGTTGAAGGGGTTACAACATATCTTGTCCCAGATCCTCGTGCTTGCCGGGTCTGTTGTTTAAGACTGTTCAAGTCTAAGAATGTAGGGGAAAAAAACATTTTTACAATACTCTTGAAAGGTACGGCATTTGCAAACTTTCAACATTTGGACGATGACAGGACCATCAAAAATCGAGGCAGTAAATATTTGTGATTCTGTTGTAGGCAATATAGTTTCTGTTAAGCAAGCAAATAAGTCCGACTTAACACCGTGTCTCATATAACCATTGTCAGAAAGTGACGGAGGATATAGTTGGTTTTCATGACTGAAAAATGTTTCTAAGTCGCCGTTCCTGTTTTGGCAAGCGACATAAAGCCTACCGAACAGGTGTACGTCATTTTTAAGCGTTTTTACATTGTTAGAACTTTTAGAAACTTTTAGAGGTTTGAAGTCAAACATAGGAAATTTATTTTTTTTATTACGTCAGATACGAGGTGACTATGATTAATTAACCGATCTTCCATAAATTGCCTATATTGCTGTTTTCCTACACTTTCTATGTTTGATAATGTTTTATCTACAAATTCCGAAGATGCTAACATTTTTGATACTGGTGAAACAAGTTCGCAGGATTCATGACTAAAAGAGTTGCCAAGCTCGGAAAGTACGACAACAACGTCATTGACGTTGTTCCTAAATCTGGTTTGTGCAGAACAAGATGATTCATTTTACTAAGATTTCGGGCTAAGCAATTTTTGGTGTAAATTATTATAAAGGTAAGGATGAAAATAAAACACGTGTATTATGTCTTGCTTATTATTTTTAATTTATTCATGCGCTAAAAAATCATATATACAGGGTGAACAAACTCCAGTCGATATTGCTAACTTCTTTATTATTGAAGTTAAGAGGTTAAATTTATTAGTAAACTAGTAGTAGTAGTAGTATTTATTCCGCTGATTAACAGAAAAACAATTAAATATCGCTTTTCCGATATATTTCAAAAAATGTATTTATTTTGAATGGGACACCCTTTATATTTATACCCTAATCGACTAGCAATTTTTTCCTTCTTTCTTTTCTATTAGCACCTCGGAAAAATACTAATAGTTCACTAATTTAACCGACCTCGTAGCTTCAATAATAAAGAAGTTGGCAATATTGCCGACTTGAGTTTGTTCACCCTGTATAAATATATACATAATGTTTAAGATATATTATTGTTAACATATCTAACAGATATAATATACATTACCTTCAATCTTTCACACATATTATAACAGTAGTTTTTGCTCGAATTATAATAAATCACCTATTTTTTATTTTCTCAAGGTTGTGACAAAAAAAAAACTGGCACTATATCGCAATCTATTTGGTGCTAAACATTTTGTAAGCATGCCAAATCTTATGTTAGTATCACAAATTGAACGATTGTTGTGGCTATCAACCCGACTAATAATAATGTAAAATTCGTAAATAACTGACTAGAGAATATTATTTAGGTATTTTAAGCAAATCAGAACTTATAAACTTTTTATTTATTATGAAATTATCTACTTTCTGTATATTGTTGCTCTAAGGGACTTTTGAAATAGTTGACACTATTATCGAAGAGAAAACATCATATACTTTTAGTTAAAAATGTACATGGTGATCACTCTAAAAAAATCATTAAGAAACGACAGAGGAAAATAATATCTGTATTGTAGTCACTATTGCCATGAAGAAAAATTTTCGTTTAAAAAAATATACAGGGTGGTCATCGTATTTAGAATGGATGGTGGAAAATAATATTTGAAATAAAGTTGATACTATAACTGTACTGTATTTTTAGTGAAAATATACAGGGTGATTATTCTAAAAACATAATTAACCAAGAGACAATGAAGGAAAATAATATTTGGAAGGTAGTTGTCACTATTGTTAGAAAGAAAATCTGATATAGTTTTATTTAAAAAATCTACAGGAAAGGCATCCTACAGTAAAGATAGTAAGTCAATGAAAGGTGCGTTAATGCCGTTACAGATTTTTTAAAATATTGTTGTTGTAGCTTAATTTGTTGAATAAATATTGTTGGCATTATAATTCATTTCTAATTAATTAATTTGAATTTAATTTGTTCTTTTCTTTCAGGTAGCCTAATTTTGTTTTTCTATATACGGAGTACACAGTGAAGGTTTCGTTACTTTACTGTATACGGAGTATACAGACGAAGATTGTTTTTGATCCCGCAAAAATTCTATTTTGATATTTTGGTAAATTTACACCCTTTCAAGATCACTGAAAGTAAAAAAGTGCTTATCAAAAAATAACATCTGTCTGTTTGCCCTCTGCGTATGGTCGCACCTAGTTCCTAAACCACTCAATGATTTTGCTAAAATTTTTCATGCGGGTTCAGTTCACATTCAAATTTCTAAATCGGTCCTACCTCAAAAGTGGAAGAAATAGTCCTCTAAATATCGTCCCCTCCAAAGAAATTAAGAAGAGATAAAAGTAAAAGCAGAAAATTATGGAAAAGGTATCAGTTTTAATAGAGGCGTAGTAGAATATACAAGATTTAAATCAATTATTCTGTTGAAATTAAATATTTTTAACTTAAATTGTATTTCAGTTGCATATTGGTAGTTTTTAAAGAGGTAAAATTCATAAAAAATTTAAAGAAACCTGCACTATTTCTTATTTTGCAAAATATTCACTATAACATTTTTGCAATTTTATAATTGTCATTAAAATATCATTAACAAACATTTTAAATTAAATATATAAAAAATATTGGTTTATATAGATGAAAAATGGGGCAAACTATATATTATATGAAATATGTATTTATGTATATGGCAAACAGAAATTTACAAGGACAAACAGAGCCCTTTATAAGAGATAAAGTGTGTTCCAGGAGATTTAGAGGTCTTGCAAGGGCAGTACTCTAAAAGGGGTCTCAGCCGTCTACCTAACCTTTCATACCATAAAACACTTTCACATTCTTTTCTATTAAAATGATTTACCTTTCCTTTCGTGTTTAAACCAGCTAATCTGTTTATCATCAGACAAGCTGAATATTTTATGTTACAAACGGCTAAGATATACACGTGCCATATTTTGTGAACAAATATTGACAATATTTAAAGCAAGCAAGCCAAATTATATTCTTTGCCATAAATATACGGTAAGCTATGCTAGTCATTGTTAGAGTAAGTCGAACTCTTTTTCTTTTTTCGTTTGACATAATTATCTTGGTTATATTGCTGCAATATTCACTTACGTTCCATGGGCTTTAAGTGAATACTACGTACCAATTTATTTACCTGCTAGAATAAAAGTGAATAGGTATAAAATCAACCGTTAAAATGACACATTTTATAAATAAACAAAATTAAAATATTATTTTAAGTACGCTTAAGTATTCCTCGATATCCAACTCATCCATTCTTAATAGTAAAAAAATCTGCTTCAGGCCGTTCCATTTCAAACATGGCTCCAACGAATTTTTTGTCAATTCAACTTTATTTTGTTATGTTCTAGGCTATACCTAACTTATTAAAATATAAAAACGCCATTTCGACACATCATTTTGTTCAGTAGTTCAATTTTAACTCATTATATATTACTTTTTCCTGATTTTCACTTATATTGCAAAAAACAATTTACTAACCGCGAACAGTAAGTGACTTTTCGGATCCCGAATGCATAGGAAGCCTCGACTCTATGGGCTCCGGTTTCCCAAATTGCATTGCGACCTACAAAGTATCGCTTACAGTTTATATCACGTAATGTGCTATTACTGCAATAGACGCTCATAGTAACAGTAAATATTTAAATATTACACATTCTTCATTACGAAGGCGTTGTAGGGCCACATAGGTTTTTTTTTAATTGACTATAGTCAGATAATAACTAACTATAGTTAAATAATAATTGGCTATAGTCAGATAATAAGCAACTATAGTCAGTTAATACGTGACTATAGTCAGATAAGATCCGACTATATCCTACGGTGATTGCATACCATATACCAGGTGGCCACGAGAACCGGCCCAGGCTTTTAGCTCCTTTGTCTGCGTACCAACTGTTTTGAAATTTGGAACATGTATATAAGACTTATTTTCCAATTTAGTGACATGTGTAGTCAAAATGGCCGTGTTCCGGTTTCGACGGAAATAACATCAAATTTGATTTTTTAAATGGAACACTCTGTATATTTCGGTATTTTTGGAATCTATGGACCAAATTCTATCTGATGACGTTGCGAAATTTTCATTTTGTTCAAAAATAATTTTAAAATTTTATTTTTCAACCCAGAAGGCTATGACTGGGGTAATAGTCCAAGATCCCAGAGCTGCCAGACCTACGTCATTTTAGCAAAGCTAATATTTTGACAACAAATAGTGTAATAACTAATTAAGAACGTATGCGTATTTGCTAGTTTGAAAGCGGGGCCCTTTTGTAGAAAACAGGTACAAAAGGAACAGATACAAATTTTACTCAGTACGTTAAAGTATGATAGCTGGTTTATTTTCCACGTGACACACTAACGACCTAGTGTAAGCGTCAACCTCCGAATCTTAAGGTCCGAGGTTTGATCCTGAGCGTTCTCAGCTTTTTTTTTTCAACAAATATTAACTTAAAGTGGCGACTACCAAGAAAGAGACAACCGATAGGGAAATATTTATTATTTTTGGCCATAACTGTTTTTCTTAATACGTATATTTGAAAAATAAAACTGAGAACGTTCAGGGATCGAACCTCGGACCTTAAGTTCCGCTTACACCATGTAGTTAACGTGCCACTTGTAAAATAATCCAGCTATCATACTTTAACGTACTGAGTAAAATTTTTATGTACCTTTTATACCTGTTTTCTGCAGTAGGGCCCCGCTTTCAAACTAGCAAATACGCATACGTTATTAACTAGATATTATTTGTCAAAACTATTAGAAACAACAAACACTATTTGTTGTCAAAATATTAGCTTTGCTAAAATGACGTAGGTCTGGCGGCTCTGGGATCTCACTCTATAACATTTATCTATCTCCACTCTTCCATCCACACAAATGATAATTCTTAGTAGTAAGTTAATATTAAGAAGTGTCTTGTGGGCCAATAAATTTTAATGTGTTTGTTTTTGATAATAAAGCCATTTTTTTTAATGGAACGTGTATAGACCATCCACAACAGTAGATAGAAAATTTTATTTCGAATACAACAATACGCGATAATATGTCTAGTTTTATTTCTATTTAACACTAAAAAATTAAATAATCCAAAAATATGTTGAAAAATGAAATTAAAAATTTTAAAATTATTTTTGAAAAAAATGAAAATTTCGCAAAGTGATCAGATAGAATTTGGTCCGTAAATTCCAAAAATACCAAAATATAAAGGGTGTTCGATTTAAAAAATCAAATTTGATGTTATTACCGTCGAAACCGGTAGTCGGCCATTTTGACTAGGAGCTATAAGCCTGGGTCGGTTCTCGTGACTACCCGGCATATCGTATGTAATCACCGTAGGATAAAGTCGGATCTTATCTGACTATAGTCACGTATTAACTGACTATAGTTGGTTATTATCTGACTATAGTCAATTAAAAAAAAAACTATATGGCCCTACAACGCCTTCGTACTTCATAGCGGGATCCTCATATTTAGGATATTTTCATCACCTTCAAGCCGATGTCCATCTGGCAGGTATCGAAAACTTGGTAGCATTTATCTAGGATATATTTCTCGAAAAGCTTCTTTATTCCGTCCTAGGAGTATTTCGCAGAACCTTTGAGCAACAGATGGAGTTTTATTTATTTGACCTTGCGGATTACGAAGATAAGTGTTATCTTCTCACATTTTGGACCGAAAATTCAAAATAGGCAGGATGGCGGACAACAGAGCAGCTCGCCGAGTTCGCGCATTTTTAGATTCTTTTCGAATACAAGGTATTAATAATCATAGGTCGTAGTTCAAGGGTAGATTCTTTGGATCAAAATATGAGAATATCACCAAACATGCTTTAAAAAATTGTTGCTGTGGAAAAAGATGCACCCTGTATCTTTTGCCAAAATTGTAATTTTTTTTCTTTTCTTTGCAATATCGCAACTACCTCTTGTCCCAATTTGGTAAGGAAACCCTTATCAGGCTATTTACCATGAGTATGCTTTTTACAAAATTTCATATAACTTATGCATTGCCTAAGAAGCATTATTCAAGTGATTAGCCTTAACGAATCATACAGAGAGACTTTTAAAGCTACCCAAAAGCAAACCAAAATTTCATGAATTATCATTATCAACCCCAGTCCTTTCAAACCCAAACCCAGTTTTCTAAACTTTTTCTTAAGGAAGCTTGAATCTTTTTGTAAATAGTATTAGACAGATACTATCTGTTATAAACTTATTTAATTATGCATTGATTATTTTTATATTTATGCAAATTGAACATTGTGTCCGACATGCATGAGTAAATTTAATAGAAGCCTTTCAACTCAACTCATTTTTTTTTTACTTTGCGCAATTTTGTGGGTTAGATCGATCACTGTTTTTTAAGAAACTTCTATATCTCAGTTCTTAAGAAGAAATCATTGTTACTAACGTTACTAACTGCAAATATATATTCAAGATATTGTAGCGAGTAATATATTAAACTTATAAATAAGTTGCTTATTTGTACCAATTGTATGAGAAGGACTATTTATCTTGGAAATTGTTTGATTTAACTTTAAAAGGTATTCACGATACGATGCTTGTTTAAACATTGGAAACTGTATGATTTTGTACTCATATGTTCAACTCTATGGACATATTTTGTTCCCTAACTTTTGTTTATTTTTCTCAGAGGACTTAAATCCTGTTGTATTAAATTATGCATAAGTAAAAATTACAACATAAAGCAACATATTAGGTATGCTTTTAGAGGGCAGAACATTTATTAGTGTAATATTTTGTCGAAGTTCTCTATAAATTTACTTAAATTTATAAGGAATAAAAAACCAGACTGGAAACAACAGCTATTTTCCAGACTAATACTTCGCCAAGCGCTGGATTACGAATTACAAGCCTAGCCGCGTTAAGAGCAATAACTATGTATTGCCACAAAACACTAAAGTTTCGATTGCAACAAACACCAACCGAAAGACTTAATCCCACTCAAAGGAGCTCTCGTGCCAGCCACTCCATGCCACTTGCAGACTGCAGTTTAGAGTTTTTAGCTCTCTTCAGTGCAAGGTAGGCCTGGAATGACTGGAACGAGATCCTTGTATCACTCTTGATACATGACGAGATTCATAAAAATGTGCAGATGAGTTCGACAAAATATTACACTAGTAAATATTCTGCCCTCTAAAAGCATACCTACTAACTATACCCATGCCCATGTCAGGCCTACTGCTACTTCAATTACAATGGACATCATCGGCTAGATGGAGCCTACTACTCTTGTTAGATGTCGTGGTTTTATAAATCTTCACACTCTAAGTTGTGTCGCCATCTATTACTTAAATTATATAACATCTCCCTCATTATCAAATTAGTAAATAAACTAAGTTAAACTAATGATTTTAAACTTAATTAAACAAATGTCACTACAATATTAACCGAAAACATTAAACTCAAGACATAATTTTTAAATTTCTTCGACAACCTACCAGCTTTGTACACAATAGCAAGATATTTTTCAAATAATATTCTCTAATCATGATAAAAGCCAATAAATAAAAAATAATTAGTTCTAGGAATAATATTTGTATCATTTTTTATTTCAGGACTATTTGCCACAGTCATTCTTATTTGAAATTCAACATTAGTTAATAATGTTTTTTGTGATAAGTATTTCTCTGAAGTGTTCAATTATTACTTTCTTTTATAATGAATGACCGTGAAGCTTCATGACTAGTTATAATTTTTCCTTGTCTACAAGACTCATCACCATTATTATCACAGGTCTACAAAAAAAAGTTCTTGTCCTGAGGTTCTAATCTAACTTTTCCGAAGTATTTTCTTTCGCTGAAGTCAATTTTGAACAAAAAAATTTCTATCGTGTCAGTTTCCTTCTGCCATCCTTAGGAAATAAAAGGGGGTGATAAAGCGAATCTGACACGACAGAATTTTTTTTTTGTCCAAAATTAGCTTCAGCGCGTCAAAATACTTCAGAACAATTAGATGAGAACCTTAAGACAAGACTTTCTTTTTTGCAGACCTGTGTAATTATGTTGTGTCCTTCACCAAACTTCGTATTCCTAATATGAGCACGTTAATCATGATATTACTTATTCTTTCCTTGATTTAGTTGTAACCTGATATTGTTGTAACTTGTTTTTTAATAACACTATGTATTTGACAAATCATTCTGATCTAAAGTCTGTTTCAGTTGTACGAGAGAAAAATATGCTTTATTCACTTCTCTACATACATGTTCTATATGGCTATAAAATGACAATTTTGAATCAAAACAAGTACCAAGAAATTTGCTTTTGTGGATGTGGTAATATCATCAAGCAGAGTAAAATTTTCTGGGAGTTGCCTGTATGTTAAAATATGTTATGACAGTTTTGTTCTTATTTAACATGAATCTGCTTCGCTTGCACAATGCCCTAAATTCATTCATAACCATCGATACTTTATCCCGAAGTGCTTCAAGACTACTTGCAGAGATCGTTATTATTGCAATGGCAAGCAATGGACCCAATATAGACCTTTGAGGAACCTTTAGACCTACATCGTCCTTTTCCTACCTGGCCTTCCTTAGTCTTAGCTTTAAATCTTTTATGTAGGACATTATCCATTTCAAGATATATCCTCGGTCCCCAATTAGTGTAACTCTTGCTTTAATAATTCTTTATTGATGGTGCCAGATGGTTTGAATAGGTCAAATCGTAGTGAAAATAATATTTAGCACTGTTTAGATATAAACATACACATTCTAATAGATGCTGCCTCGGCAGACTTCCTTGATCTGAAACCACGTAGCGACGTAATTATTTTTTTGAGCATGAGAGCTTAATCGGGTGTGTACAATTATTTCAAGCAATTTGAAGATTATGTTCAGGACGATAATAAAAGATATTTGACGATAGTTGTCAATATCTTCAAACTCACCTTTTTTTAAATGAAGATATAACAATAGCCAATTTCAACACATCCGGAAATAGCCTTTGGTTAAACTTCACGCTTTTATAAAGTCGTTAAATAAGACAAAATGTGCGATGAATTACTCTACTACACAGCGGAAAAGTTATGTTATTTAAACTTCGTTTCAGAAAAGAAGTAAATGGAGATTCACTACTACTACGATGCAACGCATCCAGAAACTAACAAGGATTTATGTTGGTATTATAAAATTATTTCCATGTAATAGCGGGATTGCGGGGTTATATTTCACTCCTAACGTGCTGATAGGTAATTTATTTTACTTCATGTTTGTTATTTAAAACGTCCGCTTACTATTTTTAAAAGAATTTGTTATATATTACGGTTGCGGAGAATGAAATATATTTTTCTACGGACAGAGGCAAGTCCTATATGTGTAGGATTTAATTTCAACGTAAGACGTAAGAAGTTCTATATCGTAGTTGGAGAAAGACACTACACAAAAATCAGATATTTATAATGTTGAATAGCAAAGTTCTTACTTTTTAAAAGCTTTTATTTAACTTGCAATGTTTGTTTGTATGTGTGTTTGTTTGTATGTTTGTTAGTTTAGGTCAAATCTTGCAAGCTGAATTTCGACTAGTTCTAATTAAGCTAGAGCTTTGAAATTTGGCACACGTGTATAAGTCCGGTGACAATGCAACATAGTATAGCCATTATCGATCTAAATCCAATATGGCGGACGTTCCAAGATGACGGATCGGCTTTTTAGTCACAACCCCCTTGATATGGGTCTCAAATGAAAGGGTTTAATGAGTAAAATACGATATATAATGTGACGTCATTCTAAATCCAATATGGCGGACGTCCCAAGATGGCGGATCGGCTTTTTAGTCACAACCCCCTTGATATGGGTATCAAATGAAAGGGTTTGACGAGTAAAATACGATAAAGTACGTCACGTAATTCTAAATTCAATACAGCGGACGTGGGAGAGGTGGAAAGAGGTGTGGGAAGGGGTGGGAAGAGGTGGGAAGAAATGGGAAAGGGTGGATGGTTGGTAAGAGGTGGAAAAGGGGTGGGAAAGGATGGGAAGAGGTGGTAAGGGGTGGGTAAAGGTGGGAATGGGGTGGAAAGAGGTAGGAAGGGGTGGGGAGAGGTGGGAATGGGGTGGAAAGAGGTGGGAATGGGGTGGAAAGAGATGGGGAGAGATGGGAAAAGGCAGGGGAAGGTGTGGGAAGAAGTGGGAAAGGGGCGGGAAGAGGTGGGAAGAAGTGGGAAGTAGTGTTGGTGAGAAGACGGGAGAGGGAAGGGGTGGATGGCGGTGGCAAATGAAAGGGTTTTGTCTGTAAAATAAGTAGACTAAAAAGTAAAAAATAAAATGATATTAAAAAGATATTTTTAAAAAGCTTTTATTTGAAAAAACTACTAAAAAGTAAAAATAATTTTTTTAAAATTCGTACACCTGGAAATCAAAAGCTTTGGGGGCGGTCAATTGAGCAAATTAACTATGCAATAGCGCTATATGACCGCCCCCAAAACTTTTGGTTTCCAGGTGTATGAATTTTAAAAAAATTATTTTTAATTTTTAGTAGTTTTTTCAATTAAAGCTTTTTCTTAAAAATATTTTTTTTTGTATAATTTTATTAATAATAGGATTTAAATTAGATGACAGATTTAGTATATCGTTAGAAAAAAGGTTTTTCAAGAGTCTTGGCAATTTCTGTATTATAAAATAATTCAATTTATTATATCTATTTGATTTAGTCGAGTGGGTGTTTTGTACCGGATGGAAATGTTTAAATAACACAGACTCATAAAAAAAAGTATACTGTACCAGAAATTACTACTTTGAATCTGAGGTCAAAATTAACTTCTATTATGTCATTTTTTGTAATTAGCAAGAAAGCGTTTTTTTTTTCACAATTTATCTGGAGTTTTCTTACTGCAATTTTCCAAATGTGTAACCCCCTTTCGCACAGCCTTGGCTTTGGATTTGGGGATTGTCTACTATCTGTGGTGTGTTTATGTTTATATTTATGTTTACTTTTTTTTCTTAGAGCTGTTTAGAATGGTATAGTTTTCTTTATTCTGTTTGATTCTCATATGCCATTTGTTTCTTTTTCTATTTTTGCGACTCTAGACTCATCGTTACAAGTTCTGGCTCCTTTTTAAAACGTAAATATAAGCTCCTTTAACAATAAAATAGCCTCTCCAGAAAGTTCTTAGTATCATCAAAAGTACCATACACTCTTAAATGGACAGGAATTTAACACTTTCGGCTAATTTAACCTCCTACCGTATCTCAGATGTAAAATAACATTAATTTGGCTGATTTGAACGGGATGCGTTACCTCTTACCTGCAACTAAAAATTTGTTTGATGGGCATTTCGTTCTAGGGAGTATATTTTTTTGCTAAAGGCTTTCATCAACATAACGAAAGAGAGACAGAACGTTTAAGAATGATATCCAAAGTCTGAGAGACTACAAAAGTTGGAGATCGCATTCATTTGGGTGAAATGGGAAGGATACAGTGCCTTTTATATGCCCATGAAAAATTGTTTGGGGAGCATGTTTATTTGTTAAGGGGATTTCTGTTAACATAACAAGTGATCAGAACATCTGTCAGTGATATCTAAACCCTGAGATATAACGGAAGCAGGAAATCGCATTAAATTGGCTAAAATGAGCAGGATGCGGTCCTTACATCTGATCGTAAAAACTTATTTGACGGTCATTTTGTTCTGTAGAAAATTTTTTGTTAATGAGACTTGTATTAAGGTACCATAAAGATGACAAAACTTTTAACAATGACTTATAGCCTCCGAGATGCGACGGTAACATTTCTCTCAAAAGTGTCAATCTCTTCGTTCTTATACACGTGTAGAAATTGTTCTGACGAAAATTTGATCTTAAGATGCATACTTTTCTTTATAAGAAATACTTTTTAAATATAAAAATGACCTTGTATTAATGATATAATGTATCTAAAATACGGTAGGAAGTCAAGTTAGCCGAATGTGTTAAATTTCTGTGTATTTAAGAGTGTATTTTACTTTTGTTGACACTTAAGAACTTTCTGGAGAGGTTATTTTCTTGTTAAAGGAGCTTATATTTACGTTTTAAAAAGGAGCCAGAACTTGTAGTGCTGAATTTAGAGTTCTGAGATGAAATATGCGAAAAAAATCCACTTTTCTTCAAAAATCCTAAACATTTTTTTCTGGTTAGCCTTACTGACAAGAATTTCTTTCTGGGATTTTTTTTCTGTGTTCAAAACATTTAAATAAAAAGACTAAAAAAGCTTGTAACGATCATGTGGTATAACTCCGTTTTTTTTATAACTTTGACCTTTCTGGCTGCGCCTCCTGATGGCCCACACTTTCTGGCGATTTTATTTTATTCATTTTAAACATAAAATGTGTACACACAATTAGCCTTGTAACGATGATATAATTTCACTGATTTTTATATCTTAAATCATGACTATCTCGATGGGCTGCTAGAAGTCTATTTTGTCGTTATTTAAGTTGGATAGAATTAATCAACGCATAGAAAATGCTTGTAACGATGAGTTTCCGAAGAAGCCACGTAGCTTTCGCATCATAAGGTATTTCTGTGATTATTACGAAACCGGTGAAAGTTGCAGTCGGCATTACTATTTTGAAGACGACGTAAAAATTAAAAATAAACGACTGCAGTATCGATATAGGTAAAAAGGTTCAATTAACTAGGCGACTCCGACAGGGGAATTTTATTTCATAATTTTTAGCGTCCTTTTTTGAAGGCAAATCAATTATTTCTCAATTGTATATTTATTTACATGTGGTAGTAACGTATGGTGAAGTTTGTGTCAGAATACTTTGTTCTGTGTACATTTGAATAAAATTGTATGTATCTTTCACAATAAACATTTTACAATTTGAATTTGAACGCATGTTCACCGCTTACAACCATTTCATTTGTTTTCAATTTTTAACCTAATTATTCAGTAGACTGAAAAATTTCATTAATGCTGACTTTAGAAGTTCTAGAAATGTAGAAGTCGATATAAATGCATTAAATTCCTACACCTTAATAAGAATTTGTCCTTACTATTAAAGAACACATCACACACGTCAGTGAGCATTCTTGTGTAACGTCACGGTTGCTTGGAAACAGCTCGTTCGTATAGTGCCCCAATGGTATTTGAATAACGGGTCCTGTTATTTGCTTACGAGTATCGGGTGCCTTAAACGTTATACAAAGTGTTAAAATTCACAATGACAAACTTCAAGAACGAAAATAATGTAGTTTTCATAATACATCTTTCCTAATAAAGATACAGTAACTCAGCTATTATTTCGGGAGACAGTGAATATTTTTTTTACTGATAGATATTGTATATAGATCAAAATTAGCTTGTCTGCCGGCCCGGCGTGGCAGTCTGAAGTAGTCAAAAAAATCAGTAGTTTTACGTGATGACCATTTTTTTTTTCTACTAATAATTTAGTTGATAAAGAACACAAAAAAAAATGCCTGCCAGTTTTTGGACGTTGCTAAAACTTTAGGAGGCAAACATGAATATCTTACGAGATGTGCAAAAAGCTGAAAATTTGTGTATTAGCTCTTTACAACTAATATTGATATCGTTAATATTATTGTTTAAAAAAATTATAAAATAAAATCAAAGTATTATTCAAAATTATAAAATCTCTAAAATAACTTCTTTACATCTTTACTGATTATATTTTTAAATTGTATTCTCTTTCATACTTGGGGCTTGTTCCGTTGAAATATGAATAAGTAATAATTAAAACGATATAAATAAATTAAAAGTTGTCTTTTATTAAAATTACTAGGTTTATAATAGAAAGTAATTATAGTATATTAAGTATTAAGGTCAGTAAGTGTTCTTTACCGGTTGAGCATATGTCAACATCTGAAACCGGTAAAACAATTAATGACCCCAGTGCTTATGACGTTTTTGCACGCTCAAATATTGACAAAATCAAGTTAAATCTAAAAAAATTAACATTTTAAAAATATATAAAACAAACAAGTCGTACATGAAAAAGTTTTCGCTTTGGTTACTATGAGATCGAATATTTATTGTCAAATGGCATCTGCTGTCATTAGAAATTTCTCCAAGATAAGATTTTTGCCACAACTTAAGCTTCTTGTAAGTTATGATTCATGAAAGTGACTATTCAGACTTAGAAGATGCTTAGCACGTAGGATACTCAGCCATAATTCCAGAGAAGTCCAAAGAGAGATATGATAAAACTTTCAAGCTGTTCGCAGCGTGGTGTAACAAAATAAATTTGGAAAATATCACAGAAAAGGAAATGCCAGCCTATTTTGTTTCAAGAAATGAAACTGGAAGTCTCCAGGAAGCTTATGGGCTGAATACTCTATGCATAGCATCATCAGAAGAGAACGTTGTTTTAAACCCGGATTCTATTGCTCAAATAAATTTTAATAATTGTTCAAATTGTAATTTTATTTTTGTCTTTACCAAAAATGTATTTTTAAATTTTTATATTTATTAATTGACTTACCGCCTCCTGATTGGAAAGTAATTACTTACCGATTGGTAATTTGTAAACGTCACTTACAAATATCTTAATCAATTCAGTAACGATGTCAAATTATCTGAGAGTGCAAAGAAAATTAAATACATTTACATATGACACTACTTTACCAAATAAACTTTAATTAGAATGTAATAAAGTAATTGCAAGCTTTGTTTGAAACATCTTATCTTATTTGAACTGGCTTCCACAATAAATGTAAGAATTATTAACTTAAAAAACTATTTATTTGAACCACGATCGAAATCAGACCGGATTATTACGTCTTCAACAAATGTTGGCAGTTGTTCGCCATCAAACCAAACAAGTTCGTACTTGTTATTTATTTCGTACCATCCATGATGAAGTCGGTTGCAATTCACTCGGAATTTTTCAGTGTACATTAGGGCGGTCCTTATTTTTCGACTTTATGTTTTTTTGCAGCCCTAAATTGGTTTCAATACTTAAAATAATGTTCTGTGCAAAATCTGAACTTAATCAGATAACGAGAAAACGTGCCACCCAACCCTTGATTCTGGGAGATTCAAATAAATTCTAATAAATTTCGATATTTATTTCTTCAAAGCTTGCTACTGACAATCGAGTTAGTAGTGACTGAAAATAAATAATATACATTTTATTTATGAAAAGTTATTAATTTGATTATAATTTTTGGGATAAGCTCTCCTTTTTAAAATCAGGAAATCGTGTTCTGTAATCTTTTACAACTTGCAAGACGAATTGTTTTTGTTCCTCATCTTTTGTTATTACATTATTGTAATCTGTCAATAACCTAAAACCCCCTCTGCTGTATCATTAACAACTTTGATTTTTTTAACAATATCCTTTGTTAAAACTATCGTTTTTAGACCAAGTTGAAGGGTACGTTTCAAGAAGGTCATCATTTATATGAAATCGTTTGAAAAACTTTCGGGTTTCGATAGTAACAAAATTTTCAATAAATGTGTTCTCCACAAACTTTGGAATTTCATTTTCCCCTATCTCTATTCGCTTAATACTTTTACTATATGATGATTCTTCTTCTATATCTAATGGCTTTTCTTCCACATCCGATGATTCTTCTTCCACATCCAATGTTTCTTTTTCCAGATCCTCTTTCTCACTTAGGGCTTCAACCATTTTCACTTTGGATTCCTCTGACAATTTTAAATCGAAGAATGCGATGGCAACTGCTTCTGGACTTAGGTACCATAAATTCTTATGAAATTTTTTCAACGCAACACTGGATATCTCGGGATCGACGGCCATATAGTCATAAAGCTTATTTAAAAAGCGGAGTTCCTGATAAGGCGCTTCGGTGGCAAGTGGCGCGCAAAACCAGGCTTCAATATAAACTTTCACGACAAAAATACATATATCTGAAAGACCTCTTCTCTCTACATCTGTCAATGGAAATTCATCGCGGAACAAGAAAATCTTTAAGCAATAAAGAGCATTTGCCATCCATCTCGCGTGGCGAAGGGCCCCAGGAATCCGAAAAGATATTCCACGAGGAGGAATTTCACCCAAGAATATTAAGGACAACTCCAAAAATTCTCTATAATCTTCTCGAGGCTGCTTTTGCGAACTTTCCAGAGCAGATGTCACAAATGTCACTACCTCTTTTGTATCATCTAAAAATGAAAGAACATATCCGTCTTCAAATCCGGACTTAAAATAATGTTTGTTAATCTTGGCCCAATACTGTTAAAAGCGTTTAAAGATTTGGACAGTTGAACCTGTGGTTTTACCAATTTTTTCTTCGAAGACTCCTCTGAGAACTAGCTCGTAGATATGGTGTCTACAAGGGAGGTACAAAAGTTCCCTATCCATAAGCTGCTCCAATAAAATGCAGGTTCCTTTTAATCGTCCTGTATTTGACGCAGTTGTGTCAAAGCATAGCGCCTTAACAGTTTTTAAAAGGCCCTAATCATCAAGCACCTCATAAACAGCAGATGCCTGCTCCTTTCCGGTTCCAGCTTGTAATGCAGGTACTCCGAGTTTTTGCTCAGAATCTCCACTCGTAACAATAACAGGAAGTCTATCAACAGTCTCTTTACCCGTCATTGCGGGAAGCATTTTTCCATCCCAATGGACCACAACCGCTTGTAATTCAGATTGTTTGAATTGAGTTTTAAGAATGCCAGCCCGCTTTTTACGCAGTTTTTCTCTACAGCGCCGTATAGAGGATTTGTTTATTACTAAATTTTGCCCATCTTGCCCAAGGGCCTCCGCAGCCGCGAATAAAATAAGAACCGCGTCTCCATTACTAATTCTACATTTATCGAACACTGCAACCAATTTTGAGGTGATTATTTCACGGTGTGCTCTCTTCTTCTTGGGTTGCGATGGCCCAGGTTCAGGTTTTGTCATATATTTTGAAGCATCATCTTGAGTTTCTTGTGTTGAACTCGAAGCACGAGGACTTTCACTGCTGCTTGAAGATGTCGTCATTTGGACGATTTGCTCTAAGATGAATTAAATATAAAATATTATTTTGGGTATTCAGCAGATAACTTTCAAAGAAATCATTCGTTCCTTTCATATATTATTGATCTAAATCTGATCAAGCTAGAATATCAACGAGTAGTCCTCTTACAAACAAACTTGTCAATTTCTTTATACATTTACTATGTCTAACATTTAATATGAAAAACAAGAAAATAACCATTCTTTCTATATATTGAAGATCTAAGTCTGATCATGCCAATATATTGTCAGAAATCCACCCTTAAGAGGAAATCTTTCAAGCATCTCTAGCCCTACCTAGAGGATACTCCATTCAATACGATAAACAAGAAAATAACCATTCTTTCTATATATTGAAGATCTAAGTCTGATCATGCCAATATATTATCAGAAATCCACCCTTGCGAGGAAATCTTTCAAGCATCTCTAGCCCTACCTAGAGGATACTACATCACAAATAAACATTAGTTACATTTCAAAGCCAAGAACTACTGAAAAGCACAATGAAATATATGAATAAAATTTCACTTACATGTCATATTAAATAAAATATTTCAATCAATGTTTGATTGACCAAAACTCTGTAAAAATTGCGCAACCTTTTTCATTCTCTTTAGAACTCATCAGCAGAGATATATGTTCAATTCAAAAACATAATTACTATAAAAAAATAGGAAAACATTTTCTTGTAAAAAATGACAGGAAATATTTATTTAGTTGACACATATCAAAAATAAAAGAGGAATCACTCTTTTTTAGAGCCCCATAGCTCGTGTAGTTTTTAAAAAATAAATATCTTGTATTTCTGCTTACATCATTGTTACATATATCTCTGCTGATGAGTTCTAAAGAGAATGAAAAAGGTTGCGCAATTTTTACAGAGTTTTGGTCAATCAAACATTGATTGAAATATTTTATTTAATATGACATGTAAGTGAAATTTTATTCATATATTTCATTGTGCTTTTCAGTAGTTCTTGGCTTTGAAATGTAACTAATGTTTATTTGTGATGTAGTATCCTCTAGGTAGGGCTAGAGATGCTTGAAAGATTTCCTCGCAAGGGTGGATTTCTGATAATATATTGGCATGATCAGACTTAGATCTTCAATATATAGAAAGAATGGTTATTTTCTTGTTTATCGTATTGAATGGAGTATCCTCTAGGTAGGGCTAGAGATGCTTGAAAGATTTCCTCTTAAGGGTGGATTTCTGACAATATATTGGCATGATCAGACTTAGATCTTCAATATATAGAAAGAATGGTTATTTTCTTGTTTTTCATATTGAATGTTAGACATAGTAAATGTATAAAGAAATTGACAAGTTTGTTTGTAAGAGGACTACTCGTTGATATTCTAGCTTGATCAGATTTAGATCAATAATATATGAAAGGAACGAATGATTTCTTTGAAAGTTATCTGCTGAATACCCAAAATAATATTTTATAACAATGATGTAAGCAGAAATACAAGATATTTATCTTTTAAAAATGAATTAAATACATTAAACTCAATATCACATTGAAATACTAATATCAATTAATTCGCTTTCCTCTTCCTAAACTATTATAAATTATCTTCAGGATGTCAGTTATACCTATTGTTTACTTAGAAAAAACAAATATAACAATGTGGGGAATTTCAAGAAATATTAAATCTAGGGGTGGTGGTGGCACGTTTTCCCCGTATCCGATTTCGCTCAGATTTCACCCACATTATTTTTTTAGCAATTGAAACCGTTGTGGTTTTTTTTCCTCAAGTATAAATAAGGACCGCCCTAGTGTACATTCCTCCAAATACTAACTATCGTGCTCTTAATAATTGTTGTTACAATTCTGATTACATGGGGGCAAAGTTGAAGAGATATAATCAGCTTTAATTGCAAAATGTTCAATTGGAGGGATTGAAATCACAACCTATTAAGGCGTGAAATCCTTGAAGAGATGTACGTAACTGTCAAGTCAGAGAAGCAGACAGCCACGCATCAACATGCCTGCCCTCTGTGATTGGTTAAACATTATGACGCAACCAGTGTGGCGTTTATAGACCTTGCTTCTGCCCCCCTCTTATTTACGTCTGTCCTTTACATAAGCTATGTACGCTGCTCGCTATACTGCTTTGACACAGCTGTTCTTTCCCAAAGGAACTAAGAGAAGGAATCTTCAAATCACGAAAAGAAGAATTATATACTGATTTTATGTTCACATGAAGAAAAGCGCGCGTAGCACGGGGACGTACATTTAATAGATGTATTCCTCCTATCTTCCTGCCAAGGCTTCAGCAACATGTTGAGATCGGTAGGCAATATGGGGGATGGTAGCTCAGTGGGTTAGCGCGTCTAGCTTGCACTCTGAGCGTACCTAGCGAAGTGGGTTCGAGCCCTACTCAGCGAAGAAATTTTTCATAATAATTTTCCCCAAGAAGTGGTTCGGATTCCACTATAAACTGTAGGGCCCCGTCTCCTTTCTCAGACAAATCTAGATCTCCTAGACTTAAGAGGGTCATTGAGGTGACATGGAAGGCGGTTAAAACACAGACACAATACTTTTTTAAATTGTTTGTGAATTAAACACACAAGGAACTTTCAGCTATGTATACAACGTAAAGGCATCAATCTTCGTAACACATTTACAGCTGTCTGCCAAAGAGGTAGTAGCAACGTCTAATGACCGGCAGGCAATTTTTCTACAACTAAGATATTATGATCTTTGTCTACATTACGTTAAATAATGTTCACTGTCCTCCGAATGATTTAGTATAAGTTCGGGCATTGACAGAATACATTGACAGTAATACCTAGTATTACCCACATTTTGTTTTTTCTTCTTCAGCATATTTTTTAGTAATTTTCTTGCGATTTGTCCTATAAATTATTGCAGAAAGTTATGAGTTATCCAAATTTTGAAGCCAAAAATAAAAATACCTTATTATGCCTGTTATAATGCTGGAATCGGGGTAAATTCAGAAAAGTATTACTAAATAGTGTTTCAGGTTTAATATAAGGATTTTTAAAGAGTAAAATTTAATTTCAAGCTGAAAATATTCCTCAAGGTTATAGTCAAACGCTTTCCAAGTTAGCTAAAACTCTTTAAATGGGTGGGAAAAAAAGGTTATTAGAAATATTTAAAGACCTGATTCTGACAATTTCTTCAAAATTTGTGTGTACTCTAATATTCAAGACATATTTTTGCATTATTTTATTGCAAAAAACAAATATTTGGATTCACATTTAAGAGAGTTATTTGGCATTTTTTTACTTGCCGCAATAGTTAAAAAAATGTATAAAACATAATTTTCTACGTTGTGACGTATATTAAAATAGTCAAAACAGGGGTGATAATTTGCAAGATTCATTTTTTCGAGATTGCTGCATCTTATAAAATCTCCACACGTGCCCTTTGTATAAATTTCAACGTAGAGAAATATGTGTTATAATTTTTTAACCCATTGGCGTTAAATAAAATAAAAGAAAAATCTAAAAATAACCTCCTAAAACTGACACCAATGACTTCTTTGCATCAAATTTTCAATGTATTAATAATATATTACTCAAAGAGCATGTAATGATGTTATTATTCACGAGGGTGATGTTTACGATACGAAACATATACGAGTGTCGTAAATTGCCCTAGTGAATAATATACATTATGTGTGAGTAGAATGTTATCTTTGTCCATGACGATTAAATAATAACAATTTCCTATTCGGTTTTTTGAATAGAAAATGTTATATTTTCATTATTTAATAACTTTATTTATTTCTGTTAACAATATTTGATAATACTTTAAAATTGCACACTTAGGGGAGAGAATTTAGTGTTACGGATTAATATTCGCTTAAAAATTTAGTATAAATACATTAAAATTAAATTATACGGGATCTGACTGCTTGCATACCGAGTAATACTTATTAAAATCTCTCTTGACCGTATGCTATTAACCATACCTGGAATATTTGGTTGCCTACTCCAACGTGTATAGATCGATCGAAAAAGGAATAGCTACGCTGGACTCTCCGCCGCTAAATAAAGTAGTCCCAAGATGAAATATTTATTATTTTTTAATTATAGGATATAATGTACATTTGGGATCGGTTAGTCCCTAGATTTCTTGTAATAGTTGTATCATTGGGGTTTGGTAATACTTTTCTAGCAATTTTCTTCCGAATTAAATTTTTTGTGGGTTGCCCCACTATATATTTTCCACCTTTTCGAGTTCATTTTTGTGTGAGGTGTTGAATGAATCAGATTAGGCTTTTCGAGCTGTGAGACTTTTGTAAAAATTTACTGTCTGGTAACCATACAATTGGGATTTATATTACAGAAGTATTTAAATAATTGGAGGAACGTTTTATTGTTGTTTGTGATATTTTCCTGCAGTTGTCGTTTAACGGATTAAAATCGGCTCATGACCAACTTGGCATAAACCACCCTCAGATAAATTTTGTATTTTCAAAGAAGCCTTCTACAAGGGGTAGAAGTAAACAGTCATTCTTATATTTTGCTCACTTAAGGTAATTTGGGTATTATTCTCTTTCGGGGCTTTATTATTATTTTTTTTGTCTCAAATATTATTTCTCCCATTTTAAATGTCCATGTCCATCAGTTCCTGGGCACAATCCGAGGCCCAATTTTATGGTCTGGTTTGCTAGTTATTTTGGAGAGTATTAGTTGTACCAAGCACAGTTTCTGGGTTTATTTTCACTGGGAAAACTTTACTACCAGCCATGAAACTTGCTTGCTGGAGGCGCTCCTGTTTCGAGATACCAACCTACACCCTACAAGAGCTGTTTTTGGCATCCCGGGAACATAGCTAAGTGCTAGAATATTTTAGTGTAATTTTACTTCCACATCCAGTGGAAGTATAGTAACGACAAAAAAAAATTTAAAAATTTTTATTGTTCAAATAGGCTTAGAATGTCACGAAACGTCGAGATTTTAAGTTTGAGCGAAAAAAAAATTTCTGTCTGTCGGTCTGTCGGTCTGTCTGTCTGTCTGTCGGTCTGTATGTCTGTAACTTTTTTGTGCGCACGTTTACTTTGGAACCGTTTGAGATATTGACTTGAAATTTGGTACACATATGTACTTTAACGAGATCTAGAACTAGATTATATTTTCATATTGTTCGGTCGAAGGGTTGGGGGGTAAATTGGGGTAAATTTCGGGAAAATAGGTAAATCAAGCAGGTAAGAGTCCATAAAATTGGTATTTAGTATATACAAGAGAAGCTAAGGTCTCAAAAAAAATTTTGGCATTAGCCACCCCCCTTACCACCCCCACCCCATTATTAAAGGGGATGAAAAAAAATTGTGATTTAGTGTGTGTACAAGAACCAGAAACCTCAAAATGTTTTTTTACTTCATCCACCCCCACTACCACCCCGCTACCGATGTGGGGTATCGTTTTATGGGTTTTTGGGGTAGAGGATTTCAAATATTATATTATTAAAGTTCCATAAACAATTATTTCCACATACAAAAATTTTTTCGTTGTGAGTGACTTGGAATAGAATCTGGATGTGGAAGTAGTGATTCCTTGGGCAGCGGTTTTTATTTGAGTATTTACTCTTGCGAATTATTTTAGACATTTATAGAAAAATCTTATACCTATAGCGCCCAATGTTTTCATAAAATCATATCAAACATTTTTAAAATATTTAATTAAGTTGTAAGTAATAACGTACGTCTTTTAGAATCATTTTATACCCTTATCTTTTAAGATTAAGAAATAATTTCATTGAAATTTGATGTGCCTACTGACTGTAAAACGAATGAAAGTGATCACATTTGGTCGGTTTTGTTTAAACAAATTTTGTCGAATAGAATATCTACAAACCTATGTATAACAATAAAACACGGATATATTTTCTTTTTATAAATAAGAAAATCCAACTTTGCAATATTATTGCGAACAGATATTGCTTACATATGTGATATAATTTTGTATATTCCTAGATATTAGAACATTTTCTTTTCCGTATAAGTTTTTTTGGGTATACCACCTAATATCCACCCAGAGCAACCACTACGAAAGACAATCACCCTTCTTACCTGCTCCCCCGCCGAGTAGCTGGCTGGAATGCATGGCTTTCATCGCCGCTCACTATAAACTATTTTTTTTTTGTTACTGGCAGGCAATTTTTTAGATAATTAGCAATTGCACCCACAAATAATATTTATTGTTGTTTTATCATTTTTGTTAAGGCCTAGCTCGGGTAACATTAGAAAAGAAAAGTTATTTATTAGAAAATTGATTGGACTTGAATGGATTTGCCTAAAAACTTTTCTAATAGCTTTCTAATCGTAAATGAAATTTTCATTCCTTGACGCAAAATTTTTTTTAGAACTACAAAAATCCGTTTTGTAATGACAAATTATTTTAAAAATGTTATAACTTGAAATATTTCTGCTATTTTGCAGTAAAGATATTCACTAGAAGATTTTCGAGGTCCCTGATTGCGAATCTTGAATTTAAAAAATTAATAAATAAAATATCGACTCCAAAATGGCCGAAAGGACAAAATCATGCAATATTCTATATGTTAATAAAATTTAAGTATTATAGGTGTTTTTAATACTAAATAAAAGTTAAATGATAAAATGCAAGATGCCGAACTCAAGACTAAAATCATGCAACATTCGGCAAATAAAAAAAATGTGCAAAATCTTATAAATAATTATAAACATTCAATTAATAAAGTTAATACATTATGAAACGTGAGTTTATCAATAAATTTGAAAGTGTATTTTAAATAAGAAAAATATTTATCACCGTAAAATTACAATTTGTGGATAAAGCATTGAATCCTTTTCTTCAGAGATTTCGTCCTCTATGTAGAACACAGAATCCTCCAAATTTATAAATCGAATCCGCTGAACGCTCTTGTGAGTTTGAGTAGAGTTAATGATTTTCGCGCTTGAAAGTGCGCCCAGTACTTTTCAAACTATTCGTATAATTTTGCGTCAAATGAAAAAAATGCAGTAGGGATTTTAAGTTTGAACCTATGTATACTGTGACTAATTCGTGATGTGTATATTGTTACAACTTGATGTGATTAAAGTCGTGTAATTTAATGACTTACAAGAGGCTTATTCTCATTTATTAAAAGATTTATTGGAACCCATGGCACATGATTTAATATAGCCTGTAAATGTTAGATATTAAGCCGTGTTCTTCCTGGCGCATTCGCCATAAATTGAAATATCGTTGAATACAGGTCAACATTTAGTTTGAAAAAATACACCGGACTCTACCTAGGTACCCAGGGGTTTTTGGGGTCGCTGATTCCGATGCCGAGGTCCGTTAAGCTCTAGCACATCAGATTCAAGTTATTTGGAGGTGAAACTAAGAAAAGGTGGTTAAAAAATTCTGAAAAAATTCACACATAGGTTTTTGAGGTCGCTGAGTCCGAATCCCATGTCGGTTGACCTCCGTCACCTCATGTTGAAGGTCGTTGAAGGTTAAAGTAAGAATAGGAGGTGAAAAAATTGGAAAAAATATATATGAATTCTCACCTGCCTACTTATTGTCTGTTTATCTGTCTGCCTCTATATCTGCACACCCATTTGTTTGCTTGTTAGTCTGTATTTATCGTCCGCCTGCATTTTCTCTCTGTTCATCTATCTGACATCCTGCCTTTCTACCTGCCTTCCTGTCGGTAATTCGGTCTATCTTCCTGTCTGACTAAATGACTAAATGTTTCTATCTGACAGTCTATCTGCCTCCTTGTCAGATTGTCTGACCCAAAAAACCATTAAATTACTTTGATCCTGACATGATTTAGCTCCAAGTGAGTGAATCCAACGCCCGTGATTCGCGTCGAACTTATATCCCTCTTCTGCCCCAACTCACTTGCAGTGGGCATGCGCCATATATCAAATACTCAAGGTATTATCTACTTGCCTGTTCGCTCTGCTTCTGCAACTATGCCTAATGGCCAGTCTTTGCTTTCCACAGGATTTATGTGGTGAATATAAGCTCGTCAACTTTCACAGAAAAAAATAGGTAGGTGATTCATTGAGTTAAATATATTTGCACTGAGATCGCCAAAAAATTTTCATGTGCAGCTAAAGCTGGCGGACGAATGCCGGCTTGAAATGACCTCAGAATGACCTTGAAATGACCTCTGGATGCCTTTTAACGGTAAGCGAACACGGACTCAGCGGCCCCAAAAACCCATGATTGGATTTTTCCAGACCACCTTTTCTTAGTTTGACCAAAAAAACCTGTATTTAAATTTTTTCAGATTTTTTGACAGCTTCCCCTCTGTTTTTCTCAAATTAACCTTGAAATGACCTCGGGATGCCTTTTAGGGTAAGCGAACACCGGATTCGGACTCAGCGACCCCAAAAACCTATGTGTGAATTTGTTCACATTTTTTCAACCACATTTTCTTTGTTTGACCTTCAAATGATCTTGAAACTGACGTGGTAGAGGTCAACCGGCATCGGATACAGACTCAGCGACCCAAAAAACCTATATATAAATTTTTTCAGATTTTTTTGACTATTTTTCTCAAATTAACCTTGAAATGAGCTCCGGATGCCTTTTAAGGGAAAGCGAACACCGGATTCAGACTCTGCGACCCCAAAAACCTATGTGTGAATTTTTTCAGATTTTTTAAACCACCTATTCTTAGTTTCATCTTCAAATGACCTTGAACCTGACGTGATAGAGCTTAACCGGCATCGGAATCAGCGACCTCAAAAACCCCTGGGTACCTAGGAAGAGTCCGGTGTATTTTTTCAAACTAAATGTTGACCTGCGATATTTATGTGAAAAATTAGGGATAGGTGATCAACCGCTGCCCTACTTACTAACTGTAAAATAATCCTAAGTAAGCTGAAAATACACTTTTTTTATTTTCTTGTATCAGTTTTCAACTTGCTCCATCGACTGGCTCTCTGTTGTGGTCTACAAAAAAGGATTCTTTTGTTCGCCAGCAACTCGGTTGGAAATAAATAGTATTGTTAAAAGAAACACCCTTTTACTTATTAGAAGAATAATAATATAACTTCTCTCTCAATTGCCGCCTTTCATATGTATTACAAAACCTTTGTGCTTTCTAAAGCTTCTTCACCAGACTGTGAAGGAAGCACAGACAAAAGACATAATTTAATGAAATTTCCAATAATAGACAAATAATCCCCTCTTTCCTTGATCGGAACTTTTCCTGTTTTAAATTACATGTAAGAGACTATTTAATAACTTGTTTGGTAATAGATTTCAAATTCATTTTAATTAAAACGTTGAAGTAAATCTGTAGCTTGAAATTTAAAGACAAATAGATATTTTCGACAATATCACTTATTAATGTGGTAGCAGTAAAAGTTAATTTTTTTAAATTATTTCTTTATTAGTAGTAAGACAACAAGATAAGCTTTTGGCATCACGAATATGCAGTTTTATTTCCATTAAAACGCGATGCAGCCACCGACATTATATCTTGCTTTATTTCTTGAAATATTTTTCACTTATTTTGAACTTGTTGCCCAAAGTTATAGAACTCACGTAAATAACCGTAATATATAGTATATATAGTAATATGTGGGCTGACTGCTACATGTCTACTAACTATTTCAACTTCCCTACATTTAAAAAAATAAATATCTTTTATTTCTCTTCAAATAATTATTGAAAAATATTTTGTGTATTCAGTACTTTCATGTTTCGAATTCATTTATTTATTTAATTTACACAGGTTATCGTGTAAAATTGTATGATTGACATAGGAGCTGCCGCGCAACCGAATTTTCAATAGTCACGTTTAAATTTGGTCGTGTCTGTTAACGTCACAACTTTACTGAACCCACTGAGAGTAGATAAGAGTAGATAAGTTATCATACGTTGCAGAAGTCACTCCGACTTGGAGCCCTTAGTAAAAAATAAATGTTGTCACGTCTTTCAGACGAATGGTGGTTGGTTCATCTAGATCAGCGGTTTTCAACCTTTTTCGAACCACGACCCCCTTACGAAAAGAAAAAACAAGTTTACCCTCTCGCGACCCCCTATTAATAAAATCTAAAATCAATCAAATTTTAAAATTTCTTTTTATAGTTTTTGGTATGATTTCTCATTAAAAATTGGTTTCATTAAAATTGTATGTGTGTAATATTTAGATTTTTAGATTTTAGAATAAATGATTTAACTTTATTGTTTTTTTTCTCAATAGCTCGAGATCCCCTTGGAATTGCTTCGCGACCCCCCAGGGGGTCGCGACCCACAGGTTGAAAACTGCTGATCTAGATCATCAAGTGTCGAGCACACACATGCTTTAGCCCGCTCTGCTACCATACCGGCGTAAGATCTAATACTACAAACCGTAAATATACCAAGGTCCCCTTGCCTGTACTATTTTCCGTTACCTAATTTCCAGCTATAAAATGACGACTGCAACTGTGTATTTTCGGATATTGGCACTGGCTAATTTTTGAATGTATAGAATAATACTAATTATGAATCAAACACTCATAGATAAATCTGATATATTCTATACTGGTTATTTATGGATGTAACAAAAATAACATTCCACTCAACATCAAAATGCATCGCGATCATTAATGTCAGCAAATACATTTTAATTACAAAATTCTCTAAATATTTAAACAAAACAGATTCATATCCATTAAATTAAAACCTTGTAATTTACTTTTATACGAGCGAACTTTATAAAAAGCCCCATTCCAATAGAGCAATAAATAAAAACTGTATGATTTTCCCCAGGCTTTTCTCTTTGATATAAGAATAAATCACTTAATTGCAACACAAATCATAATTTTCTTGTTAAACGAACCATAAGTTTGATTTAGTTCGGGCTGTTCCGTTTCTCTTCAACAGATAAAATACTGAGGAGGCCAAATAAAGATTGTGCATACTTTTAACGATTTTTTAGTTGTATAAAATATTGAAATATTGTTCTCTGACTTTAAATTTTGCTTAACATAATATTTTAAACAAAAAAATACGTAGCATAACTTTCAAGTTTATACATATTAGTTCATTAGTTTCATTACAGTTTTTATAAAATTAATATTAACATATTAAACCTTGGTTATTTTTGTGTAGACAGCTATTGTGCCAAATACAAAATAAATAGCAAATTTTACTAAATAAATGAAATGAAAAAAGTAAAGTCATTTTTGGTCTTAAATAATTTGTCTGCTGACAATTTGTCCTCTTCAAAAGGTTCTGTCTTGAATTGAATTGATAGAAAGGGAATTCGTATTTTGTGAAAAAGTTGAGATATCATCCCTTGCCAATAATTTTTTTTGCATGATTGTTGACAATATTTCAGAAACATCTCAAACATGAATAAAATAAAATATATTATTCATAACTCCTGTGTATCTCGTCTTTCCTCTTTTTTAGTCCCAAAATCTTGCACAGAAATAAATTTTCGCCGTGGTTACAATAAATAGCTTACATACACATACATACATATATAGTGACATGTACTTTTATACCCATATAAATAGAAAAGTAACAATTATCAATAACTGGGGCAGCTCAATTTGTGATTTTATAGAATTTCAAGTGAAAACAAAATAAATAAAATTAAGCATATTAGAAAATATCATATCAAACAATATACAAGGATATAATTCACATCAAATAAGCTGCAAAACATCTCAAGTCCAAGAGTAAAATACTGCCAAAAAGGAAAAATAGAATATCGCTGCAGTTTTATTTAGGCTAGTTTTATATTTAAGTTTCTGTAACATAGTTTTAAGTAGAGTGAGAAAGGACAAACTGATATTGTTACAATAAAGACCAAGCGAAATTAAATTAATTAAAGTTAAAACATAGTGCATCGATTAGTGTACACGATAAACGAAAACTTCAGAGGAGAAGGCGGAGGAAAAAGAAAAGAGGTTGTGAAGAAAAATTTTTGAAATCAATAAGAAGAAAAGAGATGAATAAGATGTCAGAAAATTATTAAAGTTAAAAGAAAAGCGATTTATTTAAATATTAGGTTCTATAAAAATAACAAAACAATAGAATTTGAAGGAGTTTTAATATGACAGAAGATTATAGAGAAAATTTGGTAAAAGAAGATGTAAGTATTATAAACCAAACAGAAAAATACATCCAAAATAGAGGAGAAGAGGAAGGAGTATAATAATATAAAACAATTAGAATAAACGATAGAAACAAGAATTGATTTGAAAGTGAAGGATCTAAGGTTAATATAATACAAAGGCAAAACTACAATTAAAGGAAGATATATGAAGATAAATCGAGACTTAGGATTTATATAATAAAATTAAAAAACTAATAACATACGAGTACCTAATAGAAACTAATGTTTAATAAAGTAAGGTATTTATTGTTAGAATGCTTTTAAATTGACAATTATTGTAAAGTCAGATTTTTACAAAACGTTTATAATTTTGAAATTGGTATATAAGTTAGCTAAGTATAGAGAAGTCAGTCTTTTAAAACTTGAACAAATAAAAGTTGAATGGTATTTGTACAATTAAAACCAATAAAAATTTGTATTCTAAACACAAACAAATATATATTTTTTAAATTGTTTTCGAAATCAACTAAAATTAATAATAAAATGAATATATTGAACTAGCAATCCACCAAGAACCCCGAGATAAAACAGCAACACTAAGTTTAGCAAAGTGAAATAGCAATCTTATAAGATCACAATAATATGTAACTTATCCTATTCCTATAATAACTAATAGTTATTTATGTACCAAGGGTCGTGAGTGCACTTTTTTGGTCGAGAATACAGTCATACAGTCATTTCGTCATACCCATGAATCATTACAGTAGAATAAAAGTTGAGAAAAGTAGTGGAAAACTATAATTATTTGAGTCAGGTTTCATATTTGATAAGCAAATAGTAAAGGTAGCTAGTGGCGGATTTAGGGAGTGGCCAATAGGGTCTATGGCCCAGGGCGGCAATTTTTTGGAAAGTGCCCAAGGCACATAAATACAAAAATAAATAAAAATGTTAACCAATTTAAAAATTAAAATAACATGTTTTAAGGACGTTATATGAAATTACGAGAAATCACTTAAATCACTGCGTCTATGTGTTAACATAATGAAATTATTAAATACACAAAGTTTAATTCAAATTTTATCTTGTTCTCGTCCTCATCTGATAAAATAAACAATATTATATGTCGATCTGTTGAACAAAATCAGGCTAGTACTAATGATTTTGTGCTTTGTGCTGTTGACAAATCTATGAGGAGAAAGCATAAAAGGGAGTGAGCAAGGAGGGAGTTTGCCCTTTAATGGGGGAGATGAGGTGGAGTGGGACTATTATCTTTGAATGCTGGGGGCAAGAAGCAGAGAGTGGGAAGGGGTGATTTACAATTTAACAAATCACAAAATTTCAATTCGTTGTATCTCAGTTAGTAATGAAAATATTTTCATAAACTTCAGAACGTGTTGCTGTATTTTTATGAAAAGTAAAATGCATATGACAAAAAAAATAAAAATTTTTCGCAAACTGCTTTTTCAAAATTTTTTAGGGGTCGTTAGAGAAGTGCTTCTCGATGTTATTTCCCATATTTCGTATGGGTCCCATGCGCCACAGACGAGAAAAAAATTATTGAAATTTCTAGATCCGCGCTTGGCCACCACCTATGTGATTAATAAGTGGAATTTTCCCTAGTTTGACAGCAATGATTATATTATATTCTAAAAAACTTTTGTTATTAATTTACGTTTATTTACTTTCCCCGCGTTCTAGTAAAATAAGATGTAAATAATTGTCTAAAATAAATATATTATACTTATATTACATATTTTTTTCTTACTACAGAAAAGGGAAAGTACATATAAATATATTATAAAAAAAAATGGGATACGGTTTTGATTGCAGATTAATTTTTTTGGTTTTTATTTTTTCATATGGTCTTCTCATGTCTTAGTAAAATTAAATATTTAATAGTAGATAAAATATGGTAAAAAATATATCGATTGTTTATATTTTTCATACTAGAATTCAGTATAAGGTAAGCGATAATGAGAGTTAAAATAAAAACAAGATTAGTATATTTATTTTTTATATTTCCTAAGCTCTAGTCGCATAATAGTATATTTTGTAACAAGGTTAGAATGAAAATTCGATACGAGTGGAAGATTCCGAAAGAGAGCGAAAGCGAGCGTAAGGAACCATAAGTAGATCGAATTATCATTCTAACCGAGTAACAGACTGTATTTTACACCACGACCATTAGTAAAAAAAACAATTAAATTTGAACAAAACAAGTTATTTATTGAAACAATTATACTGCATTGTATTAATATTTATATTTATAGTTTTTGTACAATGGGCTCATTTAGCATTATTTTTTTATTACATTTTCCGAAAGATCTATTAATTCTAGGGCGAAATGCAAAAAAAAGAATTTTCTAGGATCTCTATAGGCTTCAAAATTAATCAAGAACATATCAAAACGTGGCGCTTTCATGTTATAGTTGTGTGACGTCAATGTCTCTATCGCATCGGGAGACATAGACGTAGCTGACCCGCTTGCCTAGTAGTCTAAGATCAAGCATAAGAAATTAATAGCCTCATCTGTTATTCAGATAAGAAATAGTTTATATAAAAGATAACATGTAGGTTAATAGAAAAATGCCAAAAATGTCAATTTTGATTCGTTTATGTCGAGCCGAATTTTCGAATTTCGGCGTGCGATTTACTATGCGGATCAACTACAAGTCTTCCTCTTTCCGTATCGACATGGTACGGGCGTCGCGGTATCGTATTTTTGATAATATGAGTATATTTAGATGTCGGGTTTTCGACGAAAATTTCTAGGTACTGTACTATAATACTAACACTGACATTCGATTGCGGTGGGCAAGGTTATTAGGTAAGCGAGGTAAGACTGTGGAGATTCGACCGCCTCAGCTTATGAAGAATTAGATTTTAAAGCAGAATATTTCTGGAACTACATATCCTATCGAGCTTAAATTTTCAGTGTAATAATTATTTGATGATTACTTCGCACAATTGTAATAAGAAGTACAACATTAAATTTGACTAAATGACCCCATTACTGAAATTTAAAATTGGTACATTTGACACCGACAGTTTTTACATCCACGGCAATCTATGTATTTCGTTGAGCATAATTATGGAATATTCATTCTGGCACTTTAGTCCCTTGAGATTAACCAGAAAAAGGCAAAAAACCCAAACGTTCTGCGACCGGACCGCAAGACATTAACCCCCCGTTCTCGAAGGCGGGGAACACGATGGTGACAATATTTTCCGACTTACCGTCCAACCACTACTCCTAAATCGAAAGAACCACCTCTTTTCCAGATTTTTCGGCGCTAGGCTTGCAAGAGCTTGTTAGATCGGGTTTTTCTTGATCAATTTGAATAAAATAGGTAAATATTGACCACAGGTGACCTAACTTACTCCCAGGGGTCGAAACTACCCACACCTCCAAATACCAAAATGCCACCAAACTAACGAAAACCAGCCGAAAACCGGTATACCCCCATTTTTAGGGCGAAAAATACGATGGTGATAATATTTCCCGACCTACTCTTCACCCACTACCTCTAAACCTGAAACCTTTTTCGATTTTCCGGTTGAATAAAATAGGTAAATATTGACCACAGGGGACCTAAACCACCCCAAGGGTTGAAACTACCCCCATCCCCAATAACTAAATGCCAGGAAAATAACGAAAATCAGCTTGAAAGCGGTATGCTCCCATTTTCGAGGGTGAAGAACACGATGGTGACAATATTTTCCGACATATCCTTCACCCACTTTTTGTGCACACGATAGCTCTGGAACCGTTTAAGATATTGAGTAGAAATAAGAGAAGCTAACGTCTCCAAAAATTGTATTAGACACCCCCTTACTACCCCCACCCCATTGTTAAAGGGGTGAAAAAAATAAAATTGTGATTTACTGTGTGTACAAGAACCAAAAGGCCTCAACAATTTTTTTTTACTTCTCACCCCCCCCCATTTCTTTGTTAGGGGGTAGTTTCAACCCCCCGGGGTAGGTTAAGTCACCTGTGGTCAATATTCACCTATTTTATTCAAATTGACCAAAAAAAATACCGACCCGACAAGATCTCGCAAGCCTAGCACAGGGAAATCGGAAAAGGGGTTGGTTTTCAAGTTTAGAGGTAGTGGGTGAAAGGTAAATCGGGAAATATTATCACCATCGTATTCCTCGCCCTCTAAAACGGGGGTATACCTCTTTTCAGCTGATTTTCATTGTTTCCGTGGCATTTCGTTATTGGGGTGGGGGTAGTTTCAACCCCTGGGAGTTGATTAGGTCACCTGTGGTCAATATTTACCTGTTTTATTCGAATTGGCCAAAAAAAAATCCGATACGACAAGCCCTCGCAAGCCTAGCACCGGAAAATAGGAAAAGGGGGTAGTTTTCAGGTTTAGGGGTAGTGGGTGAAAGGTAGGTCGTGAAACATTATCAGCATCGTATTCCTCGCCTTCAAAAACGGGGCGGTTTTTAGCTGATTTCCGTAATTTTTGTGGCATTTTGGTATTGAGGGTGGGGGTAGTTTCAACCCCTGGGGGTGAGTCAGGTCACTTGTGGTCAATATTTACTATTTTATTCAAATTAACTAAGGAAAACCCGATCCGACAAGCCCTTGCAAGCCTAGCGTCGAAAAATCGGAAAAAGGTTTTTTCGATTTAGGGGTAGGACGGTAGATCGGAAAATATTGTCACCATCGTGTTCGCCACCTTCGAAAATGGGAGGTTAATATCTTGCGGTCCGGCCGCAGAACTTTTGGGGTAAAAACTTTATCTCAAGGGACTACTTGTTATAGAATGACTATTTCATTCCTATAAATTTCGTCCAATCAAAATCGATCATTTTAATCAAAAAATAGTTTCGCATCATCGACAAAATTTAACATTTAAAATTTTGCCAGGGTTGCTCAACCAATGAGGGTTGCTCAACCAATGAGAAGCCAGAATGAAGCCATGTTTATCAGCGGCAAATTTTCCTTTATCTTTTGAAAACATAGTAACCGATTCAACAAGTGAGGCGTCATTACAATAATTTTGCAAACGTCAGTTCACGTCAGTTGTAAAAAATGTGCGAGAATAGGGCATCTGCATGTGACGTCACAGCTAATCTCAAAAATATGTGTTTCTTAAGATTTAAGAGTATTACGCAGCTATTATTAAAATTTCTGCCTGGTTCCTGTATTTTCAACTAAAATATAGTTCAGTGTAATGTTTATGAAGTTCTAAATACTTTGTCCTAATAAAATAGGACTCTTTCTGTAGGTTGGAAATCTAACCTGTAATTAGCAGTCTATTTTTATTAATCAACAATACTGAAAAATTATTTACCTAAATTTTAAATATTTGTATAGAGCCAGTACGGTTCCAAACTAAAAATGCGTATACAAACATTAAAAATGAGAATAAACTTAAAATCTAAGGTTATGTTGGTTACATGATGCAGGTGCCCTATAACGGCCTCAAATGTTCAAGATTTAGTTATATACGTATTTATTTTTTTCTTTACTTCCTATATCTAATAAATTTGTTTTCTTTTGCCTAAATTTTTATTCATGAAATAGTCATGAAGAATACCATTCGTGATATAATTTCGTCTGGCAAAATTTAATGATTATTCTACTCGAGTTTGTTGCTTTGGTGAGAATTTTTACTTTCTATTATTAAAAATGATTTCGGAATTATTACATTCTATAATGGTTGTGGAGAAAAATAATAATATAGCGAATTAATATAAAATTCAGATGAAACATCGGCACCAGCCTACAAGATTTTGCAAGCATTTCCAAAGTTCTATTTTTGTCAAGTAATTTTGGTCTAAAATTTTCTTAGCGAATCTCCCTTGTTCTTGAATTAAAAATCCGGAATTTTTTCAAGCACTAGGGAGATTACAAGTGAAAGCTATATATTCAATATCCAACAATTAAGTAATTAGGGTTAACAATGAGCTAACCCCAAACGATTGTTCGCAAATTTAGTAGTTTACAAGTCAATGAGAAGTACATTTGTTAACTAACTTGAATTAATGTTTTGGCAAACTGCCCATGTACATACACACGTGAACAATTGTTACAAGTTAGACATTCTGCGCAAGAAAAAATTAGAAGAATATTTTGTTAGCTATTCAGAAAATTAAAACTTTCTATGGTTTTTATGCTTTGTGTTTATGTACACTTTTAAAATATAATTCACCAAATTGAGGTAAATTACAATAGAACATTTCCGTTAATAAAAGGTAGAATTGACTAAACTTTTATATGGTTGCATTCTGGGTTCATTGCTCTTTACAAAATTAACTGCCGAGTTGCCTGGCAAAATATCGTATTGTAAAATGCCTCTATAATTTAGATGCCCATGCCACAGAATTTGAAATTTCCAGTAACGTGTGAAATTAATTTCAATAATTGTCTTAAAATCTAGGTATTAACTTTGATAAACATTTCAATTTTAAAAATCAGATCATAGAAAACTTTTGGCAGTCCTAGTCCAAGTCAAACGGAATTTGGTAAATTCTGTTATACTAAGTAACTTTCATTATTGTGGCAAAATACTTTCGAAAATAAAATACATATTATACAAGACAGTTATTTCGTCCAGTTGTATCTATTTCTCCAAGGCGCCCAATAAATCAAGAAAGTCCATCGGCCTTACCACTCGTCCGATCTGATTTGCATGAATCTTAATACATCAATTTATATGCAGCTATACCAAAAATTATCGATAAGACGTGGCCCGATTTGACCACAATCGTTGTGTTCATCGATCGATATCCAAAATCATCCTAAGATAAAAGAAATCAAAATTAAATTTTGCATAACATGCAACAAAATTTATTTGTACTGATGAATGGAACACAAATTTCTATGAAATTTTATGGGTGATCCACTACCAAAACCTTGTCGTACTGCAAATATCTTCAGCACGGTATATATTATAGTGGCGGCACAATATGTAAAAAACTAGGCCTAACCTAAACATTTTAGGTACCCAGCTGAATTTTCCAGAATATGTAGTTTTTGATACGTATAATAACATACTAAAAGTCCCGAAGAATCCGAGTTGAGCGTTAGCCACCATATTGAAAAAATGGCTTGCGCGCGCCGCTGAAGAAAACATTTTTTTCTTGCCTTATCTATTCATCGATTTCAATATTTTAAAAAACAAATTAAAACCAAAGAAAGTGTCTTTGATACGAATTTAAAAAACTATAATAAATTGTTTATTAGTAGTGTAACAATTATACTTAATAGTAAAAATTACTTTTTTTGAGGATTTGTATTTTTTCATTTAAAAAAATACTCGCTCATCCTATGAAAATATTTTTTAAATAAATATTGCGGGCCGTTAAAGGACAAACAATACTTTTTTTAAATTTTTCTATAGCTTAAAAAATATGAAATTTGTAATATTTAGGGGCACACGCAAAGAGAATGAAAGCTGTAAATATGTTTACAGAAATGTTCATATATCTATCGACTGCCACACACTGTTATGCTTATATATATTTCTACACATACATTTGCTCTGCATTGTTATTAATATAAATAAGTTGCTAAGTTGGATTATCTCAAATCGAGTTTAGAATATACAAAATTTTTAAATATATTTTGTTTTCTCATAGGTTTTTTTCAGGATATTGTTTTATTTTTATATGGAATTCATGTTTTCTTTTTGATTTCGTTATTCTTTTACGAATTGTTTGATTTTTTCTATTAGTATTTTGTTTCGTACAAAGATTGTGTTACTTTTATTATTGTTTAGGTTTATTATTGTTTAAGGTTAATCGAGCCATTTTATTTCCACATTTTACCCGTCATTATGCAAGGTATTTGTATTTTTTGTCAAATTCCATTATCCGCGGAAGAAACGGTAGTCGTGAAGAGAGGATTAGACACGATAATTTGAAACAGTATACAACTTATTGACGATATTCATAAAAAAATTATTTCTGAAAAATTAATAGTTCACAAAAACTATAAAAAAAATTACACTCGTAATAAAACCAAAAGAGCCGCCTCTACTAGTAAAAATAATTTCACAGCAAAAAGATAAGGGCACACAGTGAATCATTTGACTTTAATAAAAATTGTGTTATTTGTGGAGAAATAGCCGATGTAAAAAATGAAAACAAAAAACCAACAAATTTACGACGCCGTATTCAGTTCGTACATACTCTCGAATTTAAAGAAGCTCTGATTTCTCGCTGCCGAGAGCGTAATGATATTATCTCTGAAAATCTTTTAGAGAGAATTATAAATGTAATTGATTTGGTTGCAGCTGAAGCAAGGTATCACAAAAATTGTCTATCCAAGTTTTACTTGAAGAACTTGGAAAAAACCTAAACAGGCTGATACGCAAAGGTGTGATGCATTTCAGCAACTTATCGAATTTTTAAATTCAAACAGTGAGTGCCAGTACCCGTTAGCAGAATTAGAAGACAAATTAGAAAGTTTTGGCGACCTAAAGTTTAGTAGAAAGCATTTAAAAAGAAAGTTTGAAGATCATTACAAAAGTAAGATTCTCTTTACGTCAAGACCAGGCCATGGTGATATTGTTACACTAAAAGACTTTTCCGGTAAAATATTAACCGATACATGGTACAAAAAAAAATTGAAAATGACCATGAAGAAAACCTAAGAGTGGTTGAAACGGCAGGAAAAATTATTTTCTCTACAACTGTCAAAAAAGGCTATGTTTACGCATTAATGTCAGTGTCTAAAATGAGACATTTTTTCATTGAAATTATTTTTTTTGCGTTACCATGACACCGTGCGCAAAATATTTTGCGCATTAGGGTGCAAAATATTTTGCACATCACATACTATTATTGCCTATTTTTTATAATTTTACTTCCACGTCCAGTGGAAGTATAGCAACGACAAAAAAATTTTTAAAAATTTTTATTGTCCAAATAGGCTTAAAATGTCATGAAACGTCGAGATTTTAAGTGTGAGCGAAAAAAAAAATTCTGTCTATCTGTCGGTCTGTCTGTCTGTCTGTCTGTCGGTCTGTCTGCCTGTCGGTCTGTCGGTCTGTCTGTAACTTTTTTTTGTGCGCACGTTTACTCTGGAACCGTTTAAGATATTGACTTGAAACTTGGTACACATATGTACTTTAACGAGATCTAGAACTAGATTATATTTTCATCTTGTTCCGTCGAAGGGTTGGGGGGTAAATTGGGGTAAATTTAAGCTAAGGTCTCAAAAAAAATTTTGGCATTAGCCACCCCCATTACCACCCCCACCTCCTTATTAAAGGGGATGAAAAAAAATTGTGATTTAGTATATGTACAGGAACCAGAAACCTCAAAATATTTTTTTTACCTCATCCACCCCCCACTACCACCCCCCTACCACCACCCCCACCCCACTACCGATGTGGGGTATCGTTTTATGGGTTTTTGGGGTAGAGGATTTTAAATATTATATTATTAAAGTTCCATAAACAATTATTTTCACATACAAAGTTTTTTCGCTTGAATGACTTGGATAGAGAATCTGGATGTGGAAGTAGTGATTCCTTGGGCAGAGGTTTTTAATGTATACACGAGAATTAAACAAACATCTAGTTAAAAAATATTTATTGTTTTATCAAATAAATCAACTGAAAGTAGAATTTTTTAAATTATTTTATTTTAAAAGCATTATGATTTTTTTAACTAATGGTTTTAGTTTAACCAAATTAAAGTTGCAGAAAAAATATTGTTTGCATCTCGAGTGCAAAATTCTTTGGTGATCTCGAACGATTTTTTTACTCGGCTGCGCCTCGTCAAAAAACTTTCATCCTCGATCACCAAAGTAGTATTTTGCACCCTAGATACAAAAATAACTATTAAATGCTATTAAAAAAAAAGTGGTTGACTTAGATAATTACCCTGTAACTGAAGATCTTTCTCATAATGATTCCAGAATCTTTAATGTTATTGCTGGACACTATAATAAAATTTAGAAAAGTTGACAATAATGTTGTTAAAAGGAAAAGTCTGGCTCTTGCAGAAGCAATTATTTCGGGAGCTAGACCAAATTCTTATATTTCACCACTTCAAATCTTTTTAGCAGTTTACGTACATAGACATTTTGGTTCTAGAAATTTGGTTCAAATGCTTTCCAATTTGGGATTTTATGCTAATTATAGAGCAGTTCAAAGATATGAAGAATCTATACTAAATTATCCTCAACCCGATATAATGAATGGTATCTTTAGACAATTTGTGTTTGATAACGCTGATTACAATATTAGATCGTTAGACGGACATGGCTCATTTCATGCAATGGGGGGAATCATTTGTATAACTCGTAAACGTAATGTACTGTTTGAAAAAAAAATCCACGAATTAAAAACTCTGCTGATATAAGTCACTATGGCAATATTCCTATAAAATAGTAAATAGTAAATAAACTACAGCACTTCGTTATGAAAGACATTTTATCAATAAGCAGTAAATCCTTTTATCAAAATATATTGTGGGCAACTGGGCCATTATTGAAAGAGTTTAAAATAATGAATTGGAGTGGTTGTATTAAAAAACCGCTGCCCAAGGAACCACTACTTCCACATCCAGATTCTCTATCCAAGTCACTCACAACGAAAAAACTTTGTATGTGAAAATAATTGTTTATGGAACTCTTCTACCCAAAAAACCCATAAAACGATACCCCACATCGGTAGTGGGGTGGGGGTGGTGATAGGGGGGTGGTAGTGGGGGGTGGATGAAGTAAAAAAATATTTTGAGGTTTCTGGTTCCTGTACATACACTAAATCACAATTTTTTTCATCCCCTTTAATAAGGGGGTGGGGGTGGTAATGGGGGTGGCTAATGCCAAAATTTTTTTTTGAGACCTTAGCTTCTCTTGTAAATACCAATTTCGTGGACTCTTACCTGCTTGATTTACCCATTTACCCCAAATTTACCCCAATTTACACCCCAACCCTTCGACGGAACAAGATGAAAATATAATATAGTTCTAGATCTCATTAAAGTACATATGTGTACCAAATTTCAAGTCAATATCTTAAACGGTTCCAGAGTAAACGTGCGCACAAAAAAAGTTACAGACAGACAGACAGACCGACAGACAGAAATTTTTTTTTCGCTCAAACTTAAAATCTCGACGTTTCATGACATTTTAAGCCTATTTGGACAATAAAAGTTTTTAAAAATTTTTTTGTCGATACTATACTTCCACTGGACGTGGAAGTAAAAGAAGAAACCAACTGAAGTCAGTTTTATAACGCCTTTGCTATTTATCAATCTTAATGTCAACCATTTATGCGGCCTTAAGTTTTGCAAACAATGAATGCATAAAGCAAAATTATAATACTTGTTTTGTAACGTTTGATCAGCCGTTGTATCAAAAAGCTTTAGAAATTGTAAATTCATGTGAGGAACTATTTTCTGTTGTACTTGGATTAGGTGGTTATCATTTGGTAATGTATTTTTTGGGTTCTGTAGGTTTTATTGAACAGCATGTTTATAGGGTATATTTTCAGGTGCAAACATGGCTTAATAAGGAAATTAATTCATCTGAGTGGGGCTGGGAATTGAAAAACGATATAACCAAACCCGTACCAACATCTTTGTCAATTGTACCCGAAAATATATTAAAACTTCTATATTACAACTGTAAAAATTACTGCAATAAAAATTGTCCTTGCAATTACCACAAAGTGTTCTGATCTATGCAGTAATTGCCGTGGCATAAGTTGTGTCAATTCAAACACTCTAATTATAACCGATAGCGATATTGAAGATGAAAATTAATTATTAATTTTTTCCTTTTACCTCCTTATTATTATTATTATTATTTATTATCATTATTATTATTATAAACTATCTAATTCTGAAAACTGAGCTTGGTAATCATTTTTGTTCTTGTGCTGTGACTAAAATTGCACATTTTAACTTTTCAATTTTGATTTTAATGCTACTGACATTTACGGATTTACAATAATTAAAATGTTTTATCTCTGTTATTTTTAAAGCTATAAAAGAGATTAAAAAAACGTTCTGCTTGTTTATTGATGGCCTACAACTTTTACTTAAAACATATTTTCATAAACCCTACAATTTTCTTTTTAATCACATAAATAAAATTTTCCAAAATTTTAATTTTCAGTTTAAATTAGTTTTTTACCACACAAAGTTTAGTAAAATGTGTAAAATATATGTTAAAGCCACATTCTTTGGCTATAATTATCTGTTTAGAACGTTAAAATTGGCTAATAAATAAGGCGAGGAAAAAATGTTTTCTTCGTCTACGCGCCCATGCCATTTTTTCAACATGGCGGCTAACGCTCAATTCGGATTATTCGGGACTTTCAGTATGTTATTGTACGTATCGTACTGGGTACCTAAAATGTCTAGATCCAAACAGATTGTGCCGCGACTATGTAAGGTTTGTAATTTTTCTGAATATTTGTAGTTAAAACAGTTTTTAAAAATTAATTTTTTTCGAAATTTAAGCGGAAAGTTTGAAGAGCTATATCCCTTAGTAGTGCCACTTTGCATAGGGATAAGTTATGTTAAATCGTAGTGTCTACTAACTTATTAGATACACTCTATATTCTGAATTATCTAAGTATACTCTTTCTAATTGAATCTAAAGTGGCTTAAAAAACGCAGAAACTGTCCATTCTGAGAAAAATATGGTTTACATTGGTATTACAAGCAATTTAAAAGAAACATAATTATGTAATTATTATATTATGTAATTACGTAATATGTACGATTTATTGAATAACATGCGACTTGTTTTTAACATTTAGCCTGTGGATATTATCTAAATGAACGAAAACTTTTCTGTATGTAAAACGTAGGAATACCCTTAAAGGGCTGTTAAATAAGTCTAAGTTATTTGTTATTCTACTCTTCTTTCAAGTACAAAATAAAAGAGGAGAGAAGCCTATAAAATGATTAAGAATACTTCGTAATGGTCCTAAATTACAGGGGAGTACCGTAAAATATGACGAGAACTTGATGCAAGTAGTTTGCAGCTGTAAGGTGGGTGTCAATTAAGGACATTTAATTTTAAAGTAATTGCAAAATTATTAGAAACAACGAAGAATTAGTCGTACATACTGCCGAACGTCTTATGAATGATACATATTGTACCCCCAGAGCAAATTAATTTAACCCTGTACTGATAAACCAGCCCTTAGGGCCCGCTGCCTTTCACGTCAAGTCCAGGCTAAAGTGTTGTCAATAGGGTAGGTCGAAAAAAATAATTTTTTTTTTTTTCGGAACGCTTTAGAGTGGAAAAGTTGCCTGCTGTAATAAAAAGAAAAACGGCATAAAGAAAATTAAAATCGGTTAGCATCTTCCGTTCGCGCATCGTACTTAAAAGTTTATGAAGAATTGCAAAAATCACGATATTTTTGTAATTTTTTTCTGTCAGTTAAAACCTTTAAAATAAACACGATTTAGATTTTTATGCTTGTTTTATGGTTTAAATAACCTAAATAAATTAAATTTTGGTCAACAATCTAATTTTTTCCGTTCGCACAATGTCTTAGAAAAAACAGAAATTTATCAGTTTTTCGCAATTTTCACTATGCAACTCTTCGCTCATATTGCTAGAACAAACAACCCAAAACTCACCATGTGGAGGTGGTTGCACGTCGAGTTCCACCCACACCCTACCTAACCAACCATCCATTTGTTGGGTGTAGTATTTACATTATATTTACAGCTATTTACAAATGTTTTCCATAGGTAACACAGTAACCCAAAGATATGAGTACTACGAGTAGGATTCTTTGGCTTACTTTTTTTTTACATCTACTACACATTTAAAGCCTGAATTTTTGGAGAAATGAAGCATAACCGATCTAGACTTTAGTGTTGCTCGGGTATAGTCATATCTAGCTTCATGTCCACATACTTTATTCGAGGCCTCTGTCACAAATATGATGCACCTCTCCACAGATTTAGTGTGACAGGGAAACTTTTGTATTTCTCTGATGGGCTTAGTGTCAGAACTGATGAGTCATTTAAATATCATCTTCACTTAGTTCCCGCAGCATTTGGGGAGGATACGACACACAAGAATTCTAATTAATAATTTCAGTGTCATCGGAACCTTGAAAGTTTATCTTAGGTGGTACGAAATTTCTAACAGTCTTCTTTGGGTTTGTCTTGCTTGTAAGATCCTTCTGTAACCAAGTTCGCAATATGTTCTTTTCATCGGCAAGCATTGCCAACAGAACATTCTCTGGATGCGCAAAGAACGCATTTCGTTCTATTACTGGATCGACAACTTAAAGTAATTCATCGAATAAATACCGTGATGTTTGAATTGCTTGAAAGACATGTTTCGTCCGTCAGTAAAATATTTGCATATGCCTCTTGCATTTTAATCAGCTTCCTTTTCGCCACATTTTCCAGCATATTGACGGTCAAACTGCAGGGCCTAAATCTTTTAGTGAGCCAATGGGGCAGCAGCCCACTTGCTGTGAAAAATGCTGCTGTGGTCGATTATGAACCCATAGATTTTTCAATTCCTGATATAGACAGGAATTTGTTGAGCAGAGACCAACAGTATTTGTTGGACATTTCAAATGCAATAACCTTGGGACATTGTCCAGAAGACTTGGCAAATCGGGACCCTGGTCCTTTGTCCCATTCCAGATGGCTAACTGCGGCCAACCGAGTCCCTAGGTTGTATATAAGTTCATGAGATCCATCCGGAAACTTAAAATCATATATGCCTGTGTGGTTTGCCATAAAAAAGACCAAATATTTTACTGACGGACCAAAACTTGCCTTTCAAGCAATCCAAACATCATGGTATTTATCCGATGAAGTACTTAAAGTTGTCGACCTAATAATAGAACGAAATGCATTCTTTGCGCTCCCAGAAAATGTTCTGTTGGCAATGCTTGTCGATGAAAGAGAACATATTCGAGAACTCGATTACAAAAGGATCTTAAAAGCAAGACGAACCATACCAAAGAAGAAGACTGTTAGAAATTTCGTACCACCGAAGATAAACTCTCAAGCTTCCAATCAATCAATCAATCAATCAATAACAATTTATTGAACATTTTAGTTACATTATATGCGCCTAGCCGGATTCCGGTCCGGAGCCAGCCGCACAACCACAGCGCGTGGCGTCGTGGTTTGTATGTGGCTGGGCGGAGCGGGTCCGGTTCGGCTAGAACAATAAGTTGAAGCGGGGCGTTAGTGCTCCTGTCTTAAAACTAACAATATGACTATATATAGGAGAAAGCTTTTAGAAACTTAAAATTAAACTTATTGATTTTTATTTACGGTGCACTTGTTAGGGCGCACTGCATTGTTTAAAGTTTTGGTTACTGATACAGGGAAAACTCAATGAAAAAACCCATTCGAACTAATGACATCCTTCGTCCTGGTGGTCGTACCGCCTCCAAGAAGTTATTGGCCGAGGGGGGATTTTGAAAAGGAGACAAAGAAGGACAAAAGAACAAAAACTAATAAAAATTAAGAAAAAGGGAGGTGAATAGAGGGGATAGAAAGGGGTTTGAGGTAAAATCTGGTGAAAAGGAAGAATTTTGATATAGAAAAGTGTGGCTAGGGAGGTTGCCGAAAGATAGGCAACGCCTGGTATGGTAATGGGTGTTTCAGGTTGAAAAGTATGGCATTATGCTGTCTGATTCATGTTATATCGCGGGTTAGTGGACTATCGCCCAGTTTGAATTGGTAGAATTTTTGTGATATTTCCTGGACGAAGTCCGCTAGTGGGGTTATGTCGTGACAACGTGCGTAGAGATCTCTGAGGGAGGTGTACCTACCAGAGTTCGAAATGAGGCGCATAAATTTGTGTTCTAAGACTCTAAGTTTCCGGCTTGTCGTGGCCGGGATGCTGCACCACACCGACGCCGCGTATGTGATAGCCGGCCTGATCACCATTGTATACAGTAATTTCTTATTCTTCCTGTTTAGTCCGCTACCCCTAGCCAGGAGTGGATACAGACTCCTGGACATGGAGTAGACCTTGCGTACAGTTTCGTTTATGTGTATGTTAAACGTCAGTCGTTTATCCAAGTTTACCCCTAAATACTTCACAGATCTTTTAATTAGAATTTGGTGGCCCTCGATCGAAATTGGTGTTAGGATGCGGTTCTCAGTGAACCGGCGCGTGAAGAGAATGGCCTCCGACTTTTCGGCGTTGATCCGAATCTTCCACTTGTCGTAATATGCTGTGGCGTGGGCCATGTGCGCCTTCAGTAGCATATTTGCTGCTTGTGCGTTGTGCGAATGCGCGTCCATGGCCGTGTCGTCGCCGTACTTGGCAAGGTTCGTATTCGGAAATTCCGGGAAGTCGGAAACGTATACATTGTATAACTTTGGTAACAGGCACGACCCCTGAGGGACGCCCGCGCGAATATCCCGCCGAGTTGAAAGCTTGTTGTTCATTCTGACCAGCAGTGATCTGCCTGTCAAGAAAGAGTGAATCAGTTTGGTGATGTGCGTCGGAAAGTCCGGCGTGTTCAGTTTGTGGAGTAAGCCCGGGATCCATACTGTATCGAGCAACACCATTATGGTGCTCTTCCCGCGGTTGCCTCCGATTGCACTGAAATTATTCATTGGAATTCTTGTGTGTTGTATCCTCCTCCAATGCTGCGGGACCGAAGTGAAGATAATATTAAACCACTCATCAATTCTGACACCAAGCCCATCAAAGAAATACAAAAGTTTCCCTGTCTCACCCAGGCTGTGGAGAAGTGCGTCAAACTTGTGAAGTTGGGCCTCGAATAAAGTAAAAACATGAAGCTGGAGATGGCTATATCCGAGCAACACTGAAGTCTAGATCGGTTATGCCTCATATCTCCAAAAAAAATATGTGTAGTAGATATAAAAAAGAAAACGTAAAAAGACAGTAAGCCAAAGAATCCTACTCGTAGTACTCATATCTTTGGCTTACTGTGTTACCATGGAAAATTAAATAGCTGTAAATATAACGTAAATACCACACCCAACAAATGGATGGTTGGTTAGGTAGGGTGGAACTCGACGTGCAACCACCTCCACATGGTGAGTTTTGGGTCGTTTGCTCTAGAAATACGAGCGAAAAGTTGCACAGTGAAAATTGCGTTGCGCGAATGGAAAAAATTAGATTGTTTGCCAAAATTTAATTTATTTAGGTTATTTAAACGATAAAACAAGCATAAAAACTAAATTGTGTTTATTTTAAAATTTTTAACTAATAGAAAATAATTACAAAAATATCGCGATTTTTGCAATTTTTCATAAACTTTAAGTACAACTTTTCTGCTCTAAAGCGTTCCGAAAAAAAAAAAAATTATTATTGTCGACCCACCCTAGTTATCAAGACGGATTAAAAGTAACCCTGGGCTAAAGTCAGAAATATCTTAGCCCGAGCTCCAAAGTGGAAGTTACATACTTTTATGTTTGTTGCTGATAGTTGGGTTAAGAGTCAAAATTATTTTTGCTTAAGTTAGGAAACCTACAGTAATATTTATTTTTCAACAAATCAAAGTATTATTTCGAGTTTCTAACTGGTAGGTAAATAGTATATTGTGTATTTGGGCGTGACAGCAATACATTTCCGGGCGACGATGCAAATTGTTGGCCGGAATGTGCTTTCACACCGAAGTACACATACTATTTTTTCTGAAATGACAATCAGTATTATTATAAATTAAGGAATTTGTGTTAATGCATAACATTTCTTCGTTACTTACTAATAAATGCAATTTTAATGTGAGTTGATTTGTCTGCATGTATTTATTTGCTGTCTAAAATATACATTACATAAAAAACCTAACTGCTACTTGCCACTAATAAGTAGACAGATATTTGCAAAACTGCGTGAAATTTTAGTTTTTACCTTTAAGATTTTTTGAAGGCAGTTCGATTTAAGAAAAAAAAATTCTTTCAACTTTTTTTAGTAGCTTCTTTTATTTATTTAACTTCATAGTGAAGGAAACTATTATGAAATTCTCTTTGTGTTGGGCACCATGCGAATGTTACTAGAAAAAATAATAGCCTGTTTGTGCATTAATTTATGATACCGGCGACTCCGCCATATCTTCGAATATTCTCGTAATATGACGTTTAAGAAATTTTTTTTAATTTAAAAAAAAATCCTGAAGTGATGGGACAAAATAATCTTCAGATTCGGTTTCAGCTACACTGGGTCTAGTCCGGCGCGCATATTAGGAAATCGCTGACATGTTAGCTGTTCGGAAAATTTCGTATGCGTAAATGATGTTACTGGTAAATTCCCGACGTGTCAGACTAATACGTCGGCGATTTAGGTTTCCCATTGACACCACTAATTTACTGTTTACTAGCCATTGTAAAATAAAGAGTTGACTTGATTTGTGTCGTGTGATTTGAATAATTCAAATATTGTGATTATACTTTGTTAAAATAAGTTCAATTAAACACGAATCAAAAAAGTTTTCCTAATGAACCGTATAAAGAGGTTTCCAAAAATAAAATACGATTACAAATAAGTAATCAAAATTGACGTACCTCAAAGTATCTTGATTAGGTTAGATTTATTGTGTAGTATGCATATAGTCTATATACAGATTATTTACGCAGTAGCCTAAAGTAAAGTTCTCCTTCATTTACTTGTAACTTTTAATTTTTTTCTCACTAATAGAAACAAACTAAAATAATCAGTAAAAAAGTACCACACTCATTAGCAAAATGTGTCGAAAGAAATGTAGGATTGGGAGATAACAAATACAAAAAATAAAAATCAGATCCTACTTTATACCGGAGCGGATCTGGCGAGAAAAAGAGGAGTTTTGAAACCAACTTTTTTTAAATTATTTTTTTAACAATTCGGTTACACGCGTTCTCTTTTATCACGTTATCAACTTAGTTCAGCTTAATCACACGAGGTGGCGGAGGAATTCGCATTTAAAATTCGCAAAAACACGTTTTTCCATGATAACTTTGTTATTATTGACCTGACGAAAAAAAAGTAAAATTAAAAATTGAAGATCTCGCGGAAGCGCACAATCTGGTAATATTTTCAAATCAGACGATAACTTTTCGTGGAAAATTTTTTTGAAAATACTCGTTTTTTTGCCCTAACACTAATACACAAAAAAGTAATTCCTTAATTTTTTTACGAAAAAAAGAAGTTAGGGGGATGAAATTTTTTTGAGGTAGGTGAAATAGATAAGAATTGATTGAGCCGGAGGATTGGGGTGGTGGGCCAATTAGGGGAGGGGAGGGAGGTAGGGAAAGGAGAATTATTCAACCCCCTCGAACTTTTTTCCCTGTCGTGCGATTTTCAAAAACCAAAATGGAATTTGTTCGTTATTACGACTAATATTTGACTGAATAATTTTTAACATTTTTTTCAAATAAACGAACTTGTGGGAGGGGAAAAACCTTTTGCATTTTTTTTAAATGCGTTTTTGAGTACGAAGGAAAAGGTTACATTTTTAGATACATTTTTTTACAGTTTTATCTTTAATTTAAAAAAAAATTATCTCAATCCAAGCAATAGAAAGGGAGGGAGGGGGCATAATGCGTTTGCGGGAATAAAAGGTTAAGGAAAAGATAGGGACTTCGGAGCTTAATATTCGGATATATAAATCTTTTTTCCACCTTAATATTTTATCAGTCTACCCTCCATCAAATATTAAACTTATTATAAATAATTATTTAACACCGTCACGAGTTTTCGCGGCGCATTTCTCTAGTTTTAGGTGTGTATTGGATATATATATATAACAATTATTTTTCCGCTTAACTCGCTCTAACTCAAAAACGGCACTATGGATTACTCTCAAATTTTTGTCGTATTATCACTATATATTTGTTAACATAATGTGTTGTTAACATGTAGATCAAATTTTAATAAGTGTAGAAAGCATTATTTTTTTTAAGGCTATGTCGAAAATTTGCATTCTCAAATGTAACATGCGGGAAACTTTTTTATCTTTCGAAATAGATATCAAGTGTATCGAGAGGTAACGAAGATAAAAGATGAACGTAACTTTTTTATTTGAAACTTTTTTTTCTAGAATTAGCAGTTTTAGAGAAAATGGCAAATGAGTGATTGTTGGCCAGATACTGCAAACGTGTGGAAATCTAATAGCAATTAATTGCAGTACCCAACATTCGAGCGATGCACTCTTGGGGAAATAAGAAGACACATATTCGACGATTTTCAAAAAGAACCCCCCGAAAGGGTGAACGGGGAGAGGGAGGTTTTCAAGCTTTTCGGAAACGGTTAGACCTAGAAGCGTAAATTTGGCAGAAATACTCTTTATTGTAATCTATTAGACACAAGTAAGACGAAATTTCGATTCTCACTTTTTAAAGGGGTGAAAACAGATGGTCTAAAGGGTACCCGTATCTCAGAAACGTGATATTGCAGCGACGTGCTCTTCTGATGCACGTATTCGACGGTTTTCAAAAAGAGATCCCTCCTCGCCCCCCCGCCCCCGAACAGGCGAACAGAAGGAGGAATGTTTTTAAGCATGAAATTTGACATATACCCGCCCATATGCTCTATTGTCGGTCAAAATAATATTTTTTTCGTTTATTTCGCTCTATAACACAAAAATAGACAAATTGCGATGCGCAGTGGGTCTCCCCGAGTACTAAGGATGCTCAGTGGGTTTCCCCGAGCACTATGGATGCGCAGTGGATTTCTTCGAGTATAATGGGTGTGCAGCATGGTGTATTAAATAGGTGGTCCAACGTACGGCACTTTCCTATTATAATAATGGCTTCATAAGTTCATCGTTTCTATTTACTTTAGTAGATGGCGCGAGCAATAAGATCCTACAATTACCTGGGCATGTGCATCGTATAACTAACATAACCTCAAATTTTAAGGTTTTTTTCGTTTATTCTCATTTTTAATGTTTGTATAGGCATTTTTAGCTTAGAGCCGCACTGATGGCTCCAAGCAAATATTTAAAAATTCACGCAAATAATTTTTCAATATTGTTGATTAATAAAAATAGACTGCTAATTATAGGTTAGATTCCTAACCTGCAAAAAGTGTCTTATTTTATTATGACAAACTATTTAAAACTTCATACAGATTATGTTGAACTTGATTTTGGTTGAAAGTACAGGAACCAGGCAGAAATTTTAATAATAGCTACGTAATACTAGTAAATCATAAGAAATATATATTTTTGAGGTTAGCTGTGGTGACACGTGTAATGCTGCATGTAGTGTTGCATATATTCTTTCAATGTTTTAATTTAGCTACTTAATGTCAGATGTCACTGGACTCATGTTTCACTAAATAAAAAACAAAAGGCCGGGAATGTATGCAACACTATATGCACGTATGCACAGAACCTGTAAAATTATCTATCTATGCGGAAGTAATGAGAGAACTTATTGATCCTGCCATCTATTACATTATGTACAAAGTAAGCACTTATAAAGCCACCGTGAGGGTTGTCGTCGCATCACCTATTTAATACACCCTGGTGCGCAGTGGGTTTCCTTGAATACTATGGATGCGCAGTGGATTTCCCCGAGCACTATGGATGCGCAGTAGGTTTTATCAGGTACTATGGATGTGCAGTGGGTTTCCTCGGGTACTATGGATGCGCGGTGGATTTTTCCGAGCACTATGGATGCTCAGTGGGTTTCCTTAAATGCAATGTGCAGTAGGTTAGTATATCAATGTTCCTAATACCACGCGGATGAAGTTCCACGCGGACGAAGTCGCGGGCATCAGCCAGTTTATATATAATAGTGCTCTTTTTATATTTTTCAAAAATATTTTGATATGATATCTAAATTACATATATCAAAATGATGGATGCAATATGATTCTAAACTACTAATAACACACCTATTAATAACAAATATTTTATTGAAAACACTAAAACTTACCACAAAAAAATGTTCACAATTATAATGTTCATAAAATATTTATTACATCATTCATTGGTAAATGTATCAAAAAATAATTTTAATTGTCCTTAAGTGCCCTTTTTTATACTTAGTACAGTTCTGGAAAATATTAAATACATCTTATAGAAATATATATATATTTTTTTAACAACCTTACACTTCCTTACATTGAACAATATCGCCCATAAAATTGTATCTTGTAGATCTAATATAAGATGATATATTTCTCTATTTCAGCTAGATATTCATGCCACTAATCTTCAAAATTCACAACAGATGTTCAAGAGAGAGTAATTCAAAACAGGCAATATGAGACTTGAGCCGTTCGATAAAATTTCCATTATTACACTAGAACGAGTTAGTAAGTTGGAATATTGCCTGACCGAAATATAATAAAAAAGCGTATATTGTTTCTTTTCATAGGAAGGATCAAAAAGTATAACTACAGAAATATAATAATTTTCATAGTTAGTGACTAAAATAACTAATTTAGGTACAGTCCGTTTACTAATTCAGGGAAATATTGGATGTGCGTACCATAGGCGTTCGTTGAAACATTTTTATACGTATTTTGGGGCGCTGAAACCGAATACGAGGTCAGAATTGTCACATGTCGTCAATATTTTCATGTAAGCTCAAGAAACAGCTTTGAACAAGCCTGAAACAGGGTTAAAAGTTAATCGAAATATTAAACGAGTTGATTCTTGTTTCTATACGTATATTGTAGAGCTGAAACCAAATCCAGATCAGAATTTTCTTATCATGTCAGGATTTTGACATAACCTCAAAAGAATCTCAAAAAACAACTCATAAATGGTCAAAAATGGTTTTTAACGTAGATTTAATAACTTAAAACGACCAAACCATTTTACTTATATGAATGTTGGAACGCTGAAACTGAATATCAGGTCAGGATTCTCCCATCATATCATAATTTTGACATAACCTCAAAAATCACCATAAAATACCTCAAAAATGGTTAAAAATGTGTTTAAAAGAAGGTTTAAACTGATCACAAGACACTAAAGCTTCACTTAGGTAAATGCATCCTGTAACAGCTACTTTGTCCTCAGTTGACGGCTGAAGAGCAAAAGCAAGTATACATTAGCAACCAGCTAAGCTCAGTGGTTGGGTCGCAGTTCGTTAGAAAAGAATTTTTATCTGACTGTCAAAAACCTAAATTTGAGCGCCGGCGTATTCAACACCACCAACAAAATACTCTATAATCCACAACACAAATATTCTGTTAATATTCTTGTAAATTGTTTGCAGGACAAAATAAAATTTTCAAAAAAACAATATAATGAGTATTTAGTAAAAGAACAATACAATTTCTTTACATGAGTTAAATGTACTGATAGTAAATATAAAAAAAATTAAAGTGTATATATTAGAAAATTTGACTAGAATGAGTGAAAATTAATCCTACTGAAAGTGATCAACTGGTTTACACAATTATTATCTTCTGACCAATTATAGAGAAATGTCAGCTACAGGAATAGGTGGCATACGGAACTTTTGGACGTTCACGTGACGTGGTCGGGAACCTGAAGATGGCCGCGGGTATCCGGGAGTCAAGGACCTATCAGAGCCTGAATCCACAATCTACAGTTGTAGCTCGTCCTTGTTTAAGATGTAACAGGGCCGACGTCACGTTTTCAATATGGTCCAGCTAATGGCAGATTCCTATCCTGTGCTTCTCCTCGATGTTGAGTGGTCCAGGGATTTACATACAAACAATGGCAAATGTAAGGTACCAGTTGATAAAGAAAAAAATTTATGAAAACAAAATAAAATTTTGTTACGTAATGACTAGGCAAGAGGCTAAAATTTACAGATAAATTTACTTAATTGCCTCTGCACACCCTTAATAAAATTGATCGGTAATTTACTACAAAATTTAAGCTACACTTAAAATTTTAAAGTTATCTGACTCACAAAAGTATCCTAATTTTAAATGGGACAAATAGAAATTGTATATTTACTACCCGGAATAAATTGATGTAATGACAAAAACCTCTGCTAGCAAAATTTACTAAATGACAAAAAAATACTCACTATGACATAGATTTTAAATTGGTGCAGGGTTATAACGAAATATACATTAAAAATAAAACATTGAGCAAGAACACACGATATTTAAATACTTAATCAAAGAGAAAACCACACGATACCCTACAACTTTTCTATGACACTCGAACTTTACAGTACTCAAAAAAATATTAAATCTAAAAATTTTACTTAGGCCTAAAATTACACGAAAAAAAAACAGAGTGGCCAAGTAAATAACCTAATAAAAACGAATATGATAAGAAGCGATAAAATCTTGAACAAAATATTACTTTGGGTTTCGACCAGTCTCTTTGATGCAATTTTACTTTAACAAATTCTGAGGGATCGACCGTGCTAATATGAAAATTTCTAGATATCTACTAAATTACTAGGCAAAATTCAATGACTATTTTCTACACAAGGCACAGCAATTAATAAAAATTTAAACAATGATGTTAGGTAGGGAGGCTCAGAAACTTTTCAGACCACTGCCAGCAGTCATGAACTAAATCCGCAAGATGAGTGAACACTAGGGTGGCCCATCTCTATAGGGGGTGAATTTTTTTGCGTATTTTTTAAGTCTCACCCCACGAAAATATACTATTATACTAGGAATAATTTATGTCAAAGTTTCAGATAATTCGGTGAACAGTAACCCGTGCCGCATTGAGGTAAAAATTTGTAGATAAGATTTTATTACGGTAACCCGTGCCGCATTCAGGTAGAAATTTGTAGATAAGATTTTATTACGGTAATACACTTAAATTTTACTTAAAATACAAATATCTACCTCTTTTCTCATAATGTTTTATTGGTGTAATTATTTCCTAGAAATTATTTGTTTTGGAAGTTTGGAAATATAATGCACCTACGGTAGGTTTTTATGTCAGTTTGCAATTGTGTTTTACAGTGGTGACATTATAAGTTCTAGCATACGTTCCTTTTTGAAAAAACATTTAACGATGGCTGATGTTAGATCCTTACGAAAGGATACTTTCATTTACTTAGTTGGACACTATTCGTCACAAATCATTGGCAATAAATTGCCGTCTAATAGACAAGTATTACAAGTGCTCTTTTATAACATTCGTGAAGTGAAGCTAAGTGTACATGAAAGTGCTAAATTAACAATAAAAGAGGTGTCAGTTTTTTGGGATAAAGCTCGCATTCCGACACGTCAGGATTTTCATTGTGTTAAACAACTAGATAAACTTTATGCAGAGTGGAGGAACTTACAAAAATCGGCTAAAAGGGCCAGTGCGGGAGTAAAGAAAAAAATTTCGTTGAAAAATTGGACGATCTTTTTGACATTTCTCATGCAAATGCATTGGAGTTGATGAAAATAGATGAAGATAAGCAGTTTGTAATTAACCAAAGAAAAAAGGGACGTCCTGGATTTATGCATGGTATTGATTACCAACTTGCTTCTCAAGAAAAATCAGCTGAGGAGAAATTACAGAAATTATCCGAACGAATGCAACGAAGTCAACAAGAAAAAGCTAGATTAGAGGAAACAGTCACCTGTCCATCATCAAGTAGTAATTCAGCCGACTCCAACGAAAATGAAGATGAAATAATCGAAGCCCAAGAAGAGTTGTTACAAGACCATCCTGGCCCGTCACAGCCAAAAAAAGAGGAGATTGTATGGAACATGTAACATCATCATAGCCGCTGCATTTGATGCTTGCAAAATAAGCGACAGGTATGGAGTCCATATTTTGACGGCAGTAGCAGAAGCACTAGGACATGACACCACATCTTTGTCCATCAGCAGAACCACACTTCAGCGCTCTAGACAACGCATCCGCGAAGAAAGAGCTGAAATATTAAAAACTGCCTTCGGTAATTCTGAATTGCCGGCCCCAGTCATCCACTGGAATGGAAAACTTTTACCTTCTCTCACTGGAATGGGAAATATCGATAGACTTGCTATCTTAGTTACTAGTGGAGATATTGAACAACTACTTGGAGTACCAGCTTTGCCCAATTCAACTGGAAGAGAACAGACTGAAGCAGTTTATGATGTGCTTTGTGAATGGAATTTGGACGAAAAGGTAATAGCTTTCTGTTGTGATACAACAGCATCAAATATGGGTTATATAAATGGGGCAGCCACAATATTGCAACAAAAATTAGAAAGAGATATTCTATATTTTCCTTGTAGACATCATATTTTTGAAGTGGTTTTGAGAAGTGTGTTTGACACAAAAATGCCTTCCTCATCTGGTCCAAATGTGCCAATATTTAAACGTTTTAGGGAATTTTAGCCTAAAATAGATCAAAATAAACTAAAAACTGGATTTCAGGTATCAAAAATTAAACACATTTTACAACCAGTTAAAGCCGAAATTGTAAAGTTTCTAAATGCAGCTTTAACTTTGCAACAGCCTCGTGATCATTATAAAGAATTTTTAATGCTTTCTAAACTTTTTGTTGAAGAAGAGCCCACTCACACGACATTCTATCAACCAGGGGCATTTCATCATGCACGTTGGATGGCCAAAGCCATTTACTGTCTAAAAATATTTTTTTTCCAAGATCAGTTCCAACTAACTAAAAAAGAAAAAATAGGTATTGAAGATATATGTCTCTTTATTGTAAAGGTTTATGTAAAGGCCTGGTTTACAGCGTCATTTGCTAGTAAAGCACCGCTTCATGACTTAGACTTTTGTAAAGAACTCATTAATTATCAAAATGTTGACAAAGAAATATCTCAAGCCGCAAGTAGGAAAATAATGAACCATTTGTGGTACCTTAATTCAGTAAATGTTGGCTTATCTTTCTTTGATGACGATATTTCAGTTACCACTAAAACAGAAATGGTTAAAGCTTTGAATAGGAAAGCACCAAATCAAGAGGGTATTAAACGACTTATGATTAGTAACATTACTGACGTTGTAAACAAGGAAATTCAGGAATTCATATGCGAGAACACTAAACAGTTTTTTCAAAAATTAAGTTTGTCTATGGAACTTTTGGAAAATGATCCAACAACATGGAGAGAAAATGAAAGTTATACCCGATGTTCCAATATTGTAAACAAAATTAAAGTTGTAAATGATGCCGCTGAGAGAGGAATCAAACTTATTACTGACTATAATGACATTTTAACAAAAAATGAAGACCAAAAACAGTTTTTACTCCAAGTTGTAAATGATTATAAATCACAGTTTCCAAATGTAAAAAAAGAAACCCTGTCGCATGCTTTGGCCTAGTGCAAAAAATATTGTTTTTATTACTATCCGTCTTGTAGATTTAGGATAATATTTGGTACTATGTATGAAAAAAAACGTTTCATTATAAAATACACAAAGATAAAACGAGAGTTTTATTTCAAAAACTTCTAGTCTAGTTTTCTTAGACTACGAATTTACAGTAGTATGAGACATGTCATAGTCACAACAGATAATGTCTTTGATATTTGTATGACTTGATTAGTCATTCTAAAGATAAATGTTGCTGATTAAAAAAAAAAAACAATGCATCAACCAAAGAATGTAAATAATTCCATTTACTTTTATTATTGCATAATAATGCATTCTGCGACACCCCTTGCCTTCAATTTGCCTCAATAATATTTTGAGGGGACTGTTTTTTCTTCAAATGGAACCATTTGCAGGGGTGAGAAATAAAAAATTTCGATTTCGAAAAAGATGGGCCACCCTAGTGAACACCTTTTACAAAGGTAACCATAGGTTAAGCTAATTAAAGAAAAAAAGGTTCACTCACCTTGGGTAAATTCTCCGTAGAACGGTTCGATGAGCTGCTTGCAGTATAAAGTCCTTCCTGGAATCTTAGAGTATCGATGGCCAAGTTTCCGAGGTTCCCTTTCAGCACCACACTTTGCCCTAGAAAATAAAACCACGAGACAATCTATTGACAATAATTTCACAGCCTAATTCAGGCCCTCGAACAATTTTTATTCGCTACGGTTAGCCAAACATGTGCCTGCGATGTCCCCGAATCACAGGTCACATTTCCATATGCCTTTTCAATTCGCCCAGACACAAACAAAATCCTTAAATACCCAAAAATACGTATCAATACACTAATACTTTAATAATCTGAAACTTGATCCTAATATTTAATTAAATGACAAAAGGATTACTTAAATAAATCTAGAAATTTCAATAAAAATGGCGGATCGACTCAAGATTGGTAGAGTCTGAGGTGGCCTAAAATCTCATGATCCCCGCCAAAAATGCCATTAGCCAATGAGCAGCTGGTGTGAAAGCACACCAGATGCAGGGCTTTATTCAAAATATTGTTAGAATTTGTGTACTGTTAATTAAGCAAAGAACTCGTGATTGGAACGGGCTCACAATTACCCGCTTTTGAGGTCGGGGGTAATTATTCCGCATTTTGAGTCACTGTTCTGCATGGTGGTAATCAGGATAAGTTGTAGAATGTAACACTATAGATCATATTACACTTCAAACCATATTTCGGGTCAGTACGGACAGTTCTTCTAGAGAGAGATAACTGCACCGCTACTGCATGTTCGAAGAAAAAAAAGGATAGTCTGACGTTTCATCTCTGCACTCTTCGTCTCGCCTAAAAGCTGTATATTAAGGAACCTCATACTCTACAAATCCTGGGATCGACTTACCTAGCTGATGTCAGAAACCCAAGTCCAGTCTCTCGCGACCGTGAATATCCCGCCATTGCCTGGTCTTCCATGCGCATGTCCGCCCCGGTGAGGAAATAACATCGTCGCGGGAATTGTTTTAAACATGGATAAGAGCCTAAATGCGGTCGAATTTATAATAGTCCAGGTGATGTGGGGGGAAAAATATTATAACAGGAATTTACGAACGAAAATTTCCGTTACAATTCTGGACCATTTATGAGGTGTTTTTTTAATTAAGATTTTTTTGAGGATGTCAAAATCCTGACATGATAAGAAAATTCTGACTTCAGATTCAATTTCAGCACCCATACGTATAGAAAATAGGTCAACTCGCTTAATCATCCAATTTACTTTTTACCCGGTTTCAGGCTTGTTCTAAGGTGTTTTTTGAGCTGATATGAAAATATTGAAGACATGTGACAATTCTGACCTAGGATTCAGTTTCAGGGCCCCAAAATACATATAGATATGATAGTCTGTAAAAAAATACATGACCTTTTTTATGTGCCTGTGATTTAACTGAATATTAAACTATATCGTTATATGGTGCATATAGTATATGGTCCAACAAGCCAAATTAAAGTATTCGGTATAATTTGGGGGTACTAATTTTCCTTTAAGCCGCAGCTACATAGGTGTACAGAGATAGTAAAAAACTACGATTGCCATCTGAAAGTGGTAGCTGACAAAAATGGCGGCCAATCCAAGATGGCGAATGTAGACGTTTAAAAAAACGATCGTATCTCTGTATAGTACCGTTGTTAGTTGCAATATTTGGGGGGTACATTGCATTTTTTGATGCAAGCATGAAATTTGGCGGAGTCGTAGGGTACACCCTGATTTAAGAGTTGTAGACAAATCCGGAACCCGCGACGAGCTACGTATTGCGGATTGCCTACTGGGGATATGAATTTTTCTCAACATAGGAATTTCAATGGGAAATACTTACACTTACTCTTATTTAGTCTCTCTTTCGATACAGAGATCCCTTCGGACCATAAGTAGATACGTTTATATATTTTGTCTACTTTCCAAGGGCATTTAACTTAAAAATGAAAAAATTAAAGAAAGTTATCGTTTTGAGAAAACGTTGTTTTATGCTTTTTGTTATATTTTTTACCTTGATGGCCAAAAAGATTCCAATAGTACAATGAATATCTATTGGTAGGGCACGTAAATGGTCTGCTTCTTTGTTGTTGTGAAGAGAATGTAAACATCTTTCTATATTGTGTTTTCGAGTTTTAATGCGTTATGTAGGAGACGCCTATATAATGATATATAAGTGATAAGTGTTGAGTTGACTTTTCTTTGTTTGAACTGTAAGTATAATAAATTTCCACAAGAAGCTATTGATATAACCACTGTTCTCTGTCTAAGTCAGGTTATGTGTAAATAATAGATACTTGGTAAAAGTACACTTCATATAAAAAATGAAACGAAGACGGTACGACAAAAAAGTGATATTTGTAGACGTTAAAAAGTTTTTAAAAAATGAATAGTTTATAAGCATTACGAGAGAAATTTTATAGAAAAGAATACTTAGGAACTGGGTGAATAAGTTATTTACTATGAAAATTATGCAAAGATCTGATAATATTTCACAATCCCGAAGATCGTTGTCATCATCTGGTCGCCCTTCGACGAGTTTTGCTGATTCTCGTAATCATTCAGACAAAAAGTGCAGCTCACCAAGCACATACATACATATATACATAAATACATACATACATACTTCAGCCTGGTCAGAGCTGCAATTTTCAAGATTATATCCAGAATATATTTGTTCCACATATAAAGAAAGAGTGAGATAGGTACTATCAGGACAGCTTGAAGAAGCACACCCGGGAAAAAAGAGGCATCGGTGAACGTACCCGTGTTAGTTTGTCCACGAGAATCTCGAAAAGTTGGCCTTTGTTTCTTCGCGACGCCACTAACAAGGAGGAACTATTCAAACTTCTTGCAACAAGTTGCACTGAAATAAATCAAGATAGAAAGTAGGTTTACTCGACTATCGAAGACTTGGTCGTTTCAAACTCAAACCGAGACACGAACGGCGTTTTGTATCTCTGTAGCCATGAAGAGGCGGACACCAGGATCATGGTGCATGTCTTAGATGCTGTTCAGCAAGGACACCCGAAGGTGCTGCTTCGGACTGTAGACACTGACGTTCTGATAATAGCTATTAGTTGTATCCGCAAAATCCCACAAGTCGACTGACTTCCCGGAGTTCCCGATCACCAACCTTGTCAAGTATGCTGACGACACGGCCATGTATGCGCATTCACATAACGCACAAGCAGAAAATATGTTGCTGATGGCGCACATGGCCCATGCCTCAGCGTATTATAACAAGTGGAAGATTCAGATCAACGTCGAGAAGTCAGAGTCAATTATTTTCACGCGTCGGTTCACAGAGAACCGAATATTAACGCCAATCTCGAACAGAGGTCAAGAAATTCCAATCCAGATATGAGGTGCGTGAAGTATCTGGGGATTAACTTAGACAAACGACTGACGTATAACACCCAAGTAAATGAAACTATACGGAAGATCTCCTCGATTCCAGGAGTCTGTACCCGCTCCTGGCCAGGGGTAGCAGACTAAACAATAAACAAGCTAAAAACGTACTCTTCGCCAATTTACTGAGCATTTTATATATAATTGTTACACATTCTATACGATACTCTTCGCAGTTTTCTTGTAAATAATGTTAGTTTTTGGACATCCTAAATTTTGTGATACCATCTTTGTTGTAAAAATAATTATATGAAGAAAAAAATGAAAAAAAAATATTCAACCTGGTTGAGATTCGAACACGGGACCTTTGGATTGCAAGAGAGAGAGAGAGAGAGAGAGAGAGAGAAAACAAATTTATTTGACATTTCTTGTTACAAGAATGCACCTCATCGGATCCCGGCCCGGAGCCAACCAGACAACCACGGCGCGTAGCGTCGTGGAAAATGTGTGGTTGGACGAGGCGGGTCCGATTTGGTTTAACGATAATGCTTGTTGCAGCTAGGACACCTGTCCGCCTTAGGCAGACTTAAAACTAGGTTAAAATTAGGGAATGTGCTCGCACGAGCCTAAAACTAATGAATAAAAAACTTAAAACTAACACTTGCACTGCACTTACAAATTTTTGGTTGCTGATACAGGAAAACAGAATTAAACGAAAAAACCCGTTCGAGCAAATGACGTCCTTGTGGTCTGATCGCCGTCAAGGAAGGTAGGGTAGTTAAAAGGGTTGAATTTAAAAAGTTTGGATTTACAGGATGTTATCGGCCTAGAGGGAATTTAGAAAGACAAAAAGGGGACAAAAAGGTGAAAAGAACAAAATTGTACAAACATAAAAAAGGGGTTGGAAAGTTAAAGTTGAGGAAAGATAAATAATAGAGTAGGGTTAGGTTTTCGTAGAGGGAAGTGTGGCTAAGGAAGTTGCCGGAAGATAGGCAACGCCTGGTATGGTAGGGGGTGTCTTATATCGAAAAGTATTGCGTTATGCTGTCTGATTCGAGTAATGTTGCGGGTTAGCGGACTACCGTCCAGCTTAAACTGATAGAATTTTTGCGATGATTCTCGGACGTAGTCCGCTAGTGGGGTTATGTCGTGGCAACGTGCATAGAGATTTCTGAGGGAGTACCTACCAGAGTCTGAAATGAGGCGCATAAATTTGTGTTCTAATAATCTCAACTTCCGCATTGTCGTGGCCGGGATGCCTTTGGATTGCAACGCAATGCTTTAGCCGCTGCGCCACCAGCTATTGCTAGTAAAATTGATTGTCTGTGATATATATCTTTCGATAATCATCCATAGGTATTTCAATTCGTACTTCTACGAAATATATATTAGTAAAATTCATAAACAAAAAAAAATATATTATGGAAATAATATTTTGCAGGATTTCCATTTTAGTACAAGCGACAAAAATTAAGAGAATATTTTTTTTTAATTAAATAATTAATGACTTTTTTATTTACTGATCGATTTTCTTCAAAAATAGGGTTCTTCCTCTAGTTAACACTGACTTACTTTTCAAATTTCAATGCAATCGGATTTTCCTTTCTCAAGTTATCGTGCTTACAAGAAACGTGACGGACGAACAGACGGACAGACGGACAGACGGACAGACGGACAGACGGACAGACGGACAGACGGACAGACGGACAGACGGACATTTTGAAAGTTGTTCAGAATTCGTTCACTAACACAATGATATGAAAATTTTTTCTCTACGAGCGATATTTACGATTTTAGAAATGTGCCGATCAAATACAATATACTCTTCGTTTTTGCGAAGAGTATAAAAACTGTTGTACACGATGGTGATCAGGCCGGCAATCACATACACGGCGCCGGTGTGATGCAGCATCCTAGCCGGGACAATGAGAAAATTTCGAGTACTCGAACATAAATTTATGCACCTCATATCTGGTTCGGACAGATACATCTCCCTCAGAGATTTATACGCACGATGTCACGACATAACCTCTGGGTTCATATTAACAACTCGAGCCACCAATATATTGCTGTACATGTTCTAGCAGAAAGCCTAGGTGAGGAAAACGTTAGTGAATGATAAAAGATCTTTGCTAGTGACCAGTTGCTGAATATTATGTTTTATTGTTTCCAGGTCCACAAAAATCCTGTATACTTCAGGTCTTCCATGCGTTCACCGGATGCGATTCAGTCTCATCGTTTGCGGGTAGAGGCAAGAAAACGGCTCTCCAAGCCTGGAAAATGTATCCAAAAATCACTAAAAGTTTCCTTGTGGCGGCAAGCGGAGATTCAGAAAATGCTGAAAATGGATCGCATAGAAAAATTCGTTGTCACACTCTATGACAAGTAAGTTCCAAAATAAAAGTAAGTAAATTTTGGCTTCCAAAATGAAAATTTTCTTAACGTAAATAATCTGGTTGGTTGTAGATCTATGGTCTGTGACAAAGTCAATGAGTGCCGAAATAGTATATTGTGTATCTAGGTGTGAAAGCGATACATTCCCGGACGACGATGCAATTGTTGGCCGAGGCGCTAGCCGAGGCCAACAAGCATCGAAGTCTGGGAATGTGCTTTCACACCGAAGTACACATACTATTTTTTCTGAAATCACAATAAATACTATTTTAAACGTATAAAAATCAAAAATATAAACATTTAAAAAAAAATTCTGAAATCACAGTCAATACTATTTTAAACGTATAAAAATCAAAAATATTAACATATTAAAATATATATAAAAAACCGTACGGGAATGTTACTTCCCGGCCTAGGCCGGGAAGTAACATTCCCGTACGGCTTTGTTGATCGTTGCTTGGCAACGGATCTTTTCCGGTCTGTTTTCTGATAGTTTCCTAGCAACGGACTAAAATACTGGAATTGTGCATTTTTCGCTCTAAAATCGCGCCGAAAATGTAGACATTCCCGATCGATTTCAGAAAAAAAACTATTTACACATACATAGCGGCAGATAGAAAACCTTCCTCCCACCTACGACGTCTTAAAACTGCACACAATGAGGGCCCTTTATCAAGGGGCACATGTTTGCGGGCACAGTTTGGAACTTATGCCAGATCTGCCAAACCCATCAAATTATGGATGAGAGAAAAATGACAACGACTGGGTAGCTGTGTGGACAACCCAACCTATTGCTTCAAAGGTCTGCCTGGAATTGGTGAGATGTAAGTGCAAAAAGGGCTGCACAAAGGTCCGATGCCAATGTCACAAAAGGGAAATCAAATGTTCAAGTTTGTGTTTTTGTCAACGCGAGTGTATATAGATTTAAAGAAATATATGTTTGTGTAAAAATATGATTGTTCACGATTTTGTCGTTCTTAATTGAGAATTACATTAGAAAATATTAAATCTGAGCTCCGTTCAAACTCATGGCTTTAGCTTTATAATTTGCTCCTGAATCGACCCTTAAAATAACAATTACAATCTGTTCGGCCTAAGCTAGTGCATGTCGCTCGCGCACAGCGCATAGTAACGTTTACATCTGTAAGAATCCCTTCTAGAGGCTTCCTCTCTGAAACATAAGTTTAATAAGCCATTTCGAAAGCGTTCTAATCATTTTTAATTATTTTGTTTGCTAAAACCGGCAAAGAAACCCGATGCACTACCTCAGGCTAAATATACTGGATGTTTATTTAAAGAAAACGCCCTTGGAAGGTAGGCAAAATACATAAACGGTGGGATCTCTGTACCAACAAAGAGACTAAATAGGAACTGTGTGAAATCCTCGTCAAAATGGCCTTAATACAGCGATGTTGAGAAAAATTCGTGTCCCCGGTAGGCAACCCGCAACACGTGGGCTCGTCGCGAGTTCCGGATTTGTCACAAATCTTAAATCACTCTTTGGGGTCTACCTTACGACTCTGCCAAGTTTCATGCTTGTATCAAAAAATTCAAGGTGTGTTCAACTATCGACCGTACTAGTAAGGTATTGTCCGATTTCAGTGTTCTTTTTTTAAATTGTGAACATTAACTTTTTCGATATAAGCAACCGTTAATTAGTGAATCGCGAATATTGAAAAATATATTAGTTTTTATAGATAATTTGTTTGTTTATCATAAATTTTCTTACAACGTAGACGTTTTAGAAAAAAAATGTTTCCAACAAATATTGTAGCATGAACGATTAGCTTTAATTTGCTGTATTAAACTTGTTGAAAGAGTCAGTTCTGTAGAATATGTAGAGGAATTTTCACATGCTAATGTTCCATTCTTTGTATTATAATAAAGCTGTTTTATAACTAGTATGAACTATTGAATAATATGTTGTAAGTTGTTTTTAACTACTAGTAGTAATAATGTCTTTTATGATATACTATTAAATTTTGTTTACTTCTTACAGATATACATTGAAGATCATTAGATCCCAATCGTATCTTATAATAGTTATTAAACCTGAAATGGCTGCAGTAAGAAGGAGGAAAAATTTGTAATAAACACAGTACAGAGATCAGAGACGTGCATTATATGTGGGGAATTAGCATCACCTAATGAAGTGCATCCATCGAAAGACAGACACTCTTGGACCGTCTTGTAAAAAGCTGTAGTAGCAAGAAATTTCGAACTAATCAAAAAACTGTATGATAAATCTGATGAATTGTTAGCAACTGTAAAATTTCGTCGCCATTGTCGAGCCAATTTTACCAACATCAAAGCTTTAAGAAAATTAGAAGCAGAAGCTTCATCTTCCCATGCGTCATCTGAAAATCCTAGTTCCTTAAGGCAGGCTGAGAAGGGTTTAAAACGAACAATTCCTGATAAAGAAGCTGTACATGTGAAGACTTGTGTTTTCTGTGAAATACCAAAACAGAGAGCATAAATGACCTAAGATACCAAATTTTCCGAAGTAAACAAGGTGATGTTGAATCAACACAACTTACTCCATGTGCAGACTGTCTTTGCCAATATTCTATGCGCACAAACTATCAAGCAGCAATTTGGAAGCGATGTCTGCAAAATTATCGTCAAGTTCCAGAAGCAGAAGATCATGAATGGATGATAGACAATGATGGAATACTCTGCATTAACTGGATGACGGGAGCACCCGCACCTGAAGTAGTTTTGGAACTTTTGAGTTGTTCTTGTGCAAGGTCATGCGTACTATCATCGTGCACTTGTATGATGAATCAGTTGAAATGTACCAGCGCGTATAAGACTAAACGTAAAAAAAATTGTCGAGACGAAACGAGACTTTCGGCTAACTAGACTTCTTACCGTGCCTTAGATGTATTGTATCATTATTACCTTTCTGGCTGCGCCCCTGACGGCCCACAATTTCTGGAGATCTTATTTTATTCATGCTAAAATGTGTACACACAAAAAAAACTGGCCTTGTAGCGATGATATCTTGAACCATGGCCAACTCGACGGGCTAACATATGCCAGAAGTCTATTTTGTCATCATTTAAATTTAATAGAATTAACCCTTTCACGACGGGAGCCGCAAAAACGCGCAAATCTCTGATTGACATATATACGGGAGACGCATATTTTCGAACGCCGTGAATACTACTTAAAATCGGGACGCGCAAGATTGTGTCTGATATTCGCTTAAAAGCATCTTCAAGCTGTAGCTTGTTAGTTGCAGAAAAGCTGTGGTCTGAAAAACAGTTGTATACTCGCAGTTTATTCTTGAGTGTCAGGCAGTCTATTGTGTGTAAACAGTTGCAAATTTTTCTTAAAATAAATTGCATTTTTTACAAAACGAACAGGAAAAATAAATATTTAGGAGATGATGAGCTTGAAAAAATTTTTTTTAGGTGTAAAAAGGCTTGGATGTTATTATGGTGTGGGGAATATGTGATGTTGGAATATTGATGCAACTTGCATTAGTTCTTCAGTATACAAATTCTGTATATACCAAATAAAAATGCACGCGAACAATAATAATTATTATTAAAAAAAAAAAACAACTTTTTTTTAGATTATTAATGAAGTAAGAACGTTGTATGCTGTTAACAATTATATTTTATATGTTTGCATACCTATTAAATAAAACGTTTATCTTTTATCTTCGTTTATTTCAACTTGTGCATATAAGCGCGCGTGTCTTTGGAGTCGGGAACCGCATTAATGCGCGAAACTAATAAACGGGAGACGCACGATTGCGCGAACGCTAAAAATCCCCGTTTGTGAGGCCAATCGCCTAAAAAAACGCCCGATGCGAAAGGGTTAATCAACGCATAGAAAATGCTTGTAACGATGAGTTTCTGAAAAAGCCACTTAGCTACCGCACCAGTATATCTCTGCGAGTGCAGTGATTCTGACATATAATTAGTGCAGTTTGCGGTTATTTCCTAAAATTATTTAGTTGTATTCGGTCTGTGATATTAAATTATAGTGTGCATTTAAGTGTACCAAGGGTTTAAATTGTTTTATATACGACTGAAAAAAATATTCATAAATAATAGTACATTATATTACTAGGAGTAGAACGCACTCTTTTTTTGTGTTGAGCCCAGGATTTGCGGCTGAGGCGAAGCCGAAGCCGAAGCCGCAAACTGGGCGAATAGGTTCCATTTTGGCATTAACTATGACGACTAACATCGGGATTAAGAACGGACATCTAATGAAGAGCCCCGAATCTCCTTAAAATGTACCCTAATATTAGGTCTCTAATATATTTAAATAAAGCGTCATTTTGATTTCCGGCCGGCCAAACTGGCCAGGCCAAAACAACTAGAAAATACCCCAAACACACAGCAACCATGCTTTATTAGTTTTTATTTTCTCAAATATTTAAATAATAATTATTGTTAGTGGCTGTATGAAATATTTTAAAGTTGTATCTTTGTGTTTTATCTATTTATTTCTGCTTTATTCGAGTATCTTCATTCCAGACTATAAAAAGTGAGTATAAATGTATAAATATATAACATAACCTATTAAAATTCATGTTATGAAAAACTTCTGGTTATTCTGATTCTGATTATGATTGAATATTTAATTAGTTATTAATGTCGAAACCACGAAAATTTAATATGATTTTTTATACTTTCAGAATGCCAAAGGAAGCTAAAAAAAGGAGGATTTATACTCGCATTCCCGTATTCTAAAATTAAGTACTGAGAAACCTACAAAATAAAATATTAATTTGGCTCAAGAATTGAATACTGAAATCAGCTTGGAGAGAAAATATGAATCACGTGAAAGTATTGTCAAATCTATAAACCTGATGAAATTGAATTTAAGAATGACGACAAATAATGTGCCTACTTAGTTAATAATTTAAACCAACTAGCAACTAATTGTGGATGAAAATAAGCAAGTAAATATTGTGTTTTAAGATAAATTATTTTAAACTTTTATTACACTTTTAAACGAAAGATATGATACGATATCAGGCCGAACACAGGTGGATAGACTGCATGAAAATACAGTCTGTCCACTGTACAATTACCTATTACAATCTTTTATCTTAAAATTCTATTCGCCAGTGCAGTACTTTATGAATTTTAATTTATAATTCGGCAAAATATTATTCACTGAGTGCTATAGGTCATATCTATATCCTTCAATAATTTCTATTATTTTCATCTGGCCCATTTTTCATATATTTTTTTAATAATACTGGTTCAAATAATAATAACTACGTTTATTTTAGCTGCACCCAAGAATGAGTATATTATGGAAAACGAAACAGAGAAGCTGGTGAAAGATTATCCGAGAAGTGCAAAAGAGAAGAGCGTGGCAAAGAAGAGAAGAGAAGAGAGAAGTAGGAGTGCGCTACATCCTAAAAATTCATCTTCGGCTATTGTTAAATTTGCAAAAGTCCTATAGGTATTTATTTTACATTTTTCTAAGAAGTTTGCTTTTAAATATTGATTGTGTTTAGCTTATTTCTATTATTAAAATATTATTATTATTTAAGTAGCACTTATTTCCATACATACAAAATAGTTCTGTTTTTTATAAAATTGTAGTATCTTTGACGATGCTTAATAAACCGAATCGTATAAGAAAATAATATTTTATTTTTTAGCTGACCATAAACCCAAGAAACTACATATAAGTTATAAGGAATAATAGACAAGTGCAAATATTTCAAAAATGTGCATATTTGACAAAAATTCTAAAAATTTTACAATTCAATTTTTTTAACATTATTGTCTAAATGTTGGTTGTGGCATTTTATTAATTTTTATGTTTCTTGGTGGGATTCTTTGCCACATGTTATCTTCTAAAACAATGTCCGTAAAATCTACAAAATAATGCAATTATCCAGTATTTTACTCGAAAATAACCTCTACACTCCTATAACGTAAAAGTCATACTTGAAGGTCGAAAGTTTAATTGCTTTACAGATCACAAACCTTTAATCAACGCTTTATTCACAAAAGCAGAAAGATCTCCTCGTCAAATACGTCCTTTAGAATATATAGCTCAATTTTCTTGTAAAATACAACATGTTAAAGGAAAACATAACGTAGTTGCTGACAGCTTGTCACGTATTTACGACACTTCTTCTTTAAAACAAGATATTTTACCACTTCAACTTAAAAATTCTCCCTTCCTTAATGTTAACTTTGACCTAAAATTGCTTAGTGAAGCTCAGGAGAAAGATTCAAATCTCAACTATTTATTGTCAGATAAATCATCACTAGCTAAAACCAATTTCATTTTAAAAAAGATACAAATTCCAGATTCAAATGAATTTATTTGGTGTGATATTTCTCGTACAAAAGTTAGACCTTTTGTTCCACTTGTTTACAGACGAACGATATTCGATATTTTTCACAGCTTATCTCATCCTGGTATTAAAGCCACTAGACTGTTGATTTCAAATAACTATTTTTGGCCGAAAATGAACACAGATTGCAATTTATGGTCAAAATCGTGCATTAACTGTCAACTTGTCAAAGTCAACCGACATACGAGAAGTCCTCTTGGGAAATTCACCATTCCGAAGAGCAGATTCGACCACATTCATATAGATTTGGTAGGACCATTACCTCCATCCAAAGATAACTCTTACATTCTTACGGTGATTGAACGATTCACTAGGAAGCGTACCCTCTTCGCGACATCACAGCAGAAACAGTTGCGCGTACTTTATTTCAAAATTTTGTTTGTCGATTCGGTGTTCCCTTGTCGGTGACGACTGATCAAGGGGTACAATTCGAATCAAGATTATTTAATGAATTTGCAAAGTTTTTAGGTTTTCATAGAATACGTACAACTGCATATCACCCACAAGAGAACTCTCTAATTGAAATATTTCATCGCTCACTTAAAACTTCCTTGTTAACTAGAGCCAATACATCACATTGGACAGATGAATTACCCATCATTTTGTTAGCATTTAGGACAACTCCCAAGCAAGATCTGCAAGGTTCACCTGCTGAACTTATATATGGTCAAACCCTTCGTTTACCTGGCGAATTTTTCGTTGAATCGTATAATTCCCCAGATTTTCCTTATTTCATTGACAAATTACTCATTTATTTTAATAATTTAAAATTTGTTCCTCCAATTTCACATGGTAATTACAAAACTTTTGTTAGTTCAGATCTTTCCTCTTGCGATTTTATTTTTGTTCGCAATGAACGGTTTAAACGTTCATTTACTCCTTTATATGAAGGATCATTTAAAGTTTTATCTCGTTCAGATAAGTTATTTACCTTTAAGAAAGGAATCAAAGTCATAACTGTCAATATTGATAGGGTTAAACCAGCTTTTGTATTAGTTGACAGATGTGACACTTTGCCTACCCCGATTAAAAAAGTATGTTTCGCAATCGACACGTTGGTTGATTGACTCTTTTTTTTTAACGAGGGGGTGTATATAGCGACTATAGCGACTCACTCACTGGAAATCGAGAAGTTCTTATGGAGTCGAGAAGAAACAAAAGAAAAAAATATTCGATACCAAAAATAACACAGTATACTTTGAAATACACAAAAAAAATCATATAAAATAAAAGATGTATTAAATAAAAAAAATATACGTATATTTACATAAATTTTAATTTTATTTATAGCATTAACGCTATAACATGTCCAGGTAATTGTAGGACCTTATTGCTCGCGCCATCTACTAAAGTAAATAGAAACCATGCACTTATGGAGCCATTATTATAATAGGAAAGTGCCGTACGTCGGACCACCTATTTAATACACCGTGGTATTAAGTAAAGATTCTAAAAATGCTAAAATTATATTTTGTGTGAAAATACTATTGTGTTTGCTTCTCGATCACTTGAAATAATTGATAAATAAAGGGCGCCAAGCATAAATACCTTTACAATTTGTTTATTTCTTCCAATAAAGTAAGTGTAAACCGAAAATTCTTGTTACCTTTTCCTACCCTAATTTTAAGTCGTCCATGGGTATTTTAGTCTGACATGGACTCACTCGTTTTCCCCTATGCACATATCAAATGCAAACCTGGATTTGGTTTATGCACTCACAAATCCATTGAAGTGACTGGCTTAATTTTAGACAGCTCAGCTTTATGTACATCATTATACATAAAAATGTCTATAAATTATAATGACTCGTCCCATTTGTTCGCATAAATGTAGGCTTCGCTCAAAGAGACATCTGCAATTTGAAAAGCATTAAATAAACGTACAATTATCCGCGGATCAAAAAATTGTGCTTCATATGCAAACTTCACAGAATTTAGATAGATCAATGAAGGTCTCATTACAGCAGCAATTCAATTAGCCTTGTTAAAAATAGAAAAACTTGCTGCGCAACTTTCCATTTCAACTCGGCATCAAATAAATTAAAATTGATTTGACTCACTGAATTTAAAATTAAGGCAATTATGAGAGAAGCGAATTTCCATATTCTGTTGCCACAGTAATAATTAGAAGGCATCAGCTCAGTTCAGTCAAGCTATTTAAGACTTTAATTTCCATAATATTGAAGAGATATCTCTATTTTCATAATACTAGAAATAAATGAATAATGCTTTTAGTACACTTCAATTATGTTTTAACTTAGTAAAAAATGCCTCTTTCGCTGATAACTTGGGATGGTGTTCTAGAAATGATGACCTAAAAAGTTTACAGCGATTAACCTTTGCGTAACTTTTTTATTTAACAAATTACGTCTTCTTGCAAAAGATTTTGTTAGTTCTTTTTTTTTTAATCCAAGAAAATTCAGATTGCCAGCGCTGCATAAAAAAGTGAAATAACTTTCAATAGGCAAGGTTAAATTAAAAAAGCTAAAATACCTTTTAAACTGGACAATGTCAGCTATCCAGTCCATGTAATAGTTTTTAAAATAAATTTTTAATTATTAATAATTAATGGGGAAACTATGATGTTTTTGAATCATTTTGTTTAAACAGACCAAACAGTACAATAAACTGTAAAAAAGTTATACCAACATTGCAGCAGCAAGAACAGGCAATTATTTATCTATAGTAGCTACCGCTTTACAATAAAGTTGCGACGGCACTTACCCCAGTGAAATTGAAGTAAATTTCGACGTTTGACGGAAAAAGCTGATGCAGTTTGAAACTCAGAAGAGATGTTCATTAAGGTCTACTGTTAAACATACTAAAAGTCCCAAATCTTGCGCTTGAGCTGCCATCTTGAAAAAAATGGCGCTACGTTTAAGTTTTTTGCTTATATCTCTCTAACCATCAGGGACATCGAAATTATGTTTATATAAAAAATAAAGCTTGTAAAATTCTCTACAAAAGATGTTATATGCATTTTTTCGTATCTATTTATAAATATGTAATGGAAATATGAAAGCAAAGAATATAATATAAATGTAAATACAGGGTGTAATCAGTTTCATGTCATTAAAAAAAAAACTGGTGGTGCAATAATTATTCATTTTTTAAGCTTTTAACCCAGAACACTCATTTAGGTTACAAATGTTAATAAACCACATTTAAATCTCATAAATTATAAATAACAGTAAAAGCTCCAATATTTTAATCTAAATTAAAAAAACACACATGTTAAGAAATGCTATTTAACTTCTACGCCCACCAATTGCTTTTGCAGTTCTGCAAAAAGAGATAACGAATTATTTACATTTTTATTTGAGGCACTCATCAAAGGTGCCGCCTTCCTTTGCTTTGAACCGCCGCGCTGCGCCGGCCGGCGGAACGAGTCGGTCGGTAATCTTTGCACTTTTTTATGACAATTTAAAAGTTGTATACTTGGGAACTACTACACGTCCATTGACCCAGAAAGGCAGTGGTTCTCAAATGTTTCCTACCATAATATTCAAATTGTTGACCTAGGACAGTCTTTTTCAGTGCCTCTAGGGGGAAAAGTCATAAAGGTTTTTTGTTTATCTAGTCGGTCCCCCTTATCAGTTTTTTTTTAATGACATGAAACTGATAACACCCTGTATCTCTCATAGAGAAAAAAAATATAATACCATTATGTTAGAGAATATTATTTAGGTATTATGCAAATCACAACTTACACACTTTTTATTTATTATAAAAATACCTACTTTCTGTATATTGTTGCCCTAATCTGGGCACGCTAATATACTAGTCAGGTAAATACTTTAAAACACTCATTATTGGAGAATCAATCAAAACAACTACTCTTCTAGCTAATACTGACGAAGTATTGAATTACATGATAGGATTCTTAGCATTTTAAAGAACAAAAATATATTGAAAATACTTAAATCATTTATTCAAATTTAATCATTCACACTTTTTTATTTAATATGAAATTATCTACTTTCTGCATATTGGTGCCTTAGTCGGGTCACGCTAATATACTACTTAGGAAAACACTTTAAAACACTCATTATTGGAAGACCAATCAAAACAACTACTCTTCTAGCTAATACTGACGAAGTATTGAATTACATGATAGGATTCCTGGCATTTATATTAGCGTGACCCGACTAAGGCACCAATATACAGAAAGTAGATAATTTCATATTAAATAAAAAAGTGTGAATGATTAAATTTGAATAAATGATTTAAGTATTTTCAATATATTTTTGTTCTTTAAAATGCTAAGAATCCTATCATGTAATTCAATACTTCGTCAGTATTAGCTAGAAGAGTAGTTGTTTTGATTGATTCTCCAATAATGAGTGTTTTAAAGTATTTACCTGACTAGTATATTAGCGTGCCCAGATTAGGGCAACAATATACAGAAAGTAGGTATTTTTATAATAAATAAAAAGTGTGTAAGTTGTGATTTGCATAATACCTAAATAATATTCTCTAATCATGATAAAAGCAAATAAATAAAAAATAATTAATTGTAAAAATATACCATTATGTTGTCATAGAATTCGCAAAAACTTTTAAACTGTCCGTCATGGGTCTGTCTTTCTGTCTGTCCGTTCGTCTGTCCGTCTGCCTCTCAGCACGTCATGCCTCTTTTAAGCTAAATACCTCAAAAGAAAAAAGTTAGATTTTATTGAAATTTGGACAATAAATTAGGGTTAGCTAGAGGAAGAATCTCAGCGTTTTTGAAAAAAATCGATGAGAGAATAAAAAGGTTATGAAATATTTTCTGAAAAAAATGCACGTGAAGAGTGTTGTAACACTTTTGATAAGATCCTATGAACACAAAGATACTGCTTAGTATACTTAGTATACATGACGGACGTTTTAAAAATTATTGCAAATGTTGTGATAACACAATGGTATGATATTTTTTCTCTACGAGCAGTATTTACAATTTTTGAAATGTGTCTATGGAATGCAATATACTCTCTGCTGTCGTATCTCCAAAGAATAATATATACGAACAATTTTTTGTAGACAATTTGATAAGCTTTACTTTTATAAATATAATTTCTTCTTGATGTTTTCTATTTTTTTCCAATTGGCGGATTGGCCAATACGTATTGGACAGGTCTATATTTTTTAAGAATTTTATTTCAAATAAGCCAGTTTTTTAAAATTCCCATCCGATTACTAGTACAGGATATTTTAAGCAGATCAGTTGAAAATCCGTGAAAGCGCATTAAAAAGTGAATATAGTTTTTGACGCACAAGGAATTTTTGGGCGCAAATATTTTTTTCGTAATCAGGAGGTCATAACACATAAGAATCAACAATAAAATTTCAGGTGTACTGTACTAGTTTTATTAATTTATTCTCAGTACTTCGTTAATTATTGATTTTTTGAATTTAGGGGTTGCTTTCATCCTCTTGGGAGTAAGAGCAATCATTTTTCTTATTAGGATATGTTTTCTGTCCTAAAATATAAAAACTTGCAAAAAAAGTTCTACTTGCTCAAAACAAACAAAATATAGCTAATATTTCCATTGTGCCCCTATTGTATCGGCCATATTAGGGTGCAGTCACGAATTTCAAAATTCTGACTTCAGATTCGTAATCAGCGAACATATACATGATTTTTTTAAATAACTAACTCTTAGTACTTGAGTCAGTATTAACTTTTGAAATTCAAGGGTCGTTTTCACCCTCTTAGCGGTCAAAGCACATCTATTTCTTTTTAATATTTTAAGTTGATACCCAAAAGTTTAAGAATTCGCAAAGAAAAAATTTCAAGCCGCTATAGAATTAGTCCGTAGTTTGGGCACTTTTTGACACCAAGTGACAGTACTAATTCTGATTTCAATGAAATAGTAGAGTGCTCAGTGCCCAGATATACGCATAAAAATAAGTTCTGTGGGGGTTTCGTTGTTACAGGCTGAATTTGATATAAAATTAATGATGATATACGGATGTTTCAAAATCTCAAAGCCGTCAAAAAATGTCCTACTCAAAAGGTCATTATAATCAAAAAACTAGTTATTTCTTAGTGATATAGGTGTTTTGATATTTCTACTTTTGAGTAATAGCAAATCCTTTTAACCATGATAGAACTAGTCAAAATAAGTAGATTTTCGAACAGACCCACCTCGAGAAATCATGCCTGCTCCCCCTGCCCTCCCTCTAATGGGCTGCCTGTATCTGCCTATAGATATATATATATATATTTTTTTTTTTCTTAAAAACGGTAGGAGCTAGAGGAATGATCTTAGCGCCATTCGATAGAATATAAAATTTTGCATAAGACCCTCCATTTGCTTTTTGCTATTTTCTTTTTTTTAACACATGTTTGGCTATACCTCTAAAACGGCCCAATAAATAAAAATTCTACAAGATATAAAAAATAAAGACCATTATTTTTTCTATCGATTGGTATATTATTTGTATATATTATTTGTTTATATAAAGCCAGCCGTCAGTGGCGTACAAAGGGAAAGATGCACATGTGCATAATGAATTTATTTAAAATAATTTATTGTGTCGTTTTTGGAAAGCTCCTCAACCTTTTTGTTGCTGTGGGGCCTTAAAGAAAAAAGAAAATAGCAAAAAGCAAAATTTTATACTCTATCGAATGGCGCCAAGGTCATTCCTCTAGCTCCTACCGTTTTTGGGAAAATATATATATATATATATATATATATATATATATATATATATATATATATATATATTTTCCCAAAAACGGTAGGAGCTATATATATATATATATATATATATATATATATATATATATATATATATATAT